>CM063508.1:17246026-17273526 GCA_032207245.1 Pardosa pseudoannulata
ACCAACTGAAATAGAATTGGTTAACGAAATTAAAGGCGGTGATTCAAATGAAAATGATTATTGTTTATGAAGGAATAACATTATAAACTGAAAAAAATGTCTGAAAAAAAAACTATTATGAAATTCCCTGGAATGCGTGTGTTTTAATTAGTGTTACTCACCATTTTAACGCTTGAATAATTGTGATGTCATCTGAAATGAAAATAGTTAAGTAAAATGGGCTACAATTTTCATTGATTAAATTAAAGATATTTCTCTTGGAAGAGAGATTTCAAATATAGTAAGGGAAATAAAAATATTGCTAAATTTAAAAGCAAAATTATTTACTTCTGAAATTTGTTATAGTAAATTCTGTATGTGATACATGGTATATGTTATCACAGAATATAAATTAAATTTAAAAAGCATTTTTAATGTGTTTAGGAATGTGTTCTATCCTCTTTTTTTCCTCTTTAGTGTATTGAATTTATGATAGAAAATAGAACGAAACACCCCAGGATATAATATACCCTATTACATATCTGCGTTTTATCCCATTGGTTATTCTTGTGCTTGTAATGTTTCGTTAAACAAGCGACATTCCAAATAAAATGTGGTGTGGGTTATCAAACAAAAATCCGCAAAAGGGAAGATTCAATAGATGGTGCGAAACATCGAGTTTCACAGAACCCTTTATTCAGGTGCTATTTGCTTCCAGATATATAGTAATATTTGAATATCAAGAAGGACGATATATGTCTTATGTACATAGTTACAAACCGAGATGCTAGAGAAATAGTAAGGTTTTACTGAAAGCAATTTCCAAACATGGCCTTCTTATAGATTATAGGCACAAAAAATTAAAATGATAGGATCAAAATATTGAAATGATAAGATCCAGAACAAATTTTAATATTGTCTCTTGTAGAGGATGAGTCCCATTCAAGTCATATTGAATTTTGTTTAAAAATCTTTATAAAATTTAAACAATCTGCTTGATTTTATGGACCTGTATACCAATTCATAGGTCTTTAGATATACTTTATTTTTACATAAAGTTTTAAAATTTGTTTTGTTTATTTTTAAAGAGATATAATGTATTTTAATGCTCAGGTATTGTTATCTGTCATCTTATGGAAGTGTGAAAGTTTCTCATATTTGAATTTTTCATTATATTAAGTACGGAAAACATTTAAATGTAAACAGTGACATTTAGGAGATAACAAATATGCCTGTGCAAGTAATGTTGACTCAACGTGAAACGGTGTGGATTACAACTAATACACAAACATATGTACTCTCTGTTTAGAAAGAGAGATATAAAGAGTTATATTGTATAATAAATAATTAATACTTCTGTTTGTAACATTTCTTTTATAGTCATGCAGTTTTAATATGCTTAAATACACATTTTTTAGAACACAAAATATTTCAAATAACCAGAGGTAAGACCTTTCGCTATAGTTCTACTTAACTGAATATAAATAAATTAATTTTATTATTAAGAAAATCCAAATAATTGTAGAATGTTAACTGCTTTTATATTTGCTATACAATAAGAAAATATAATAAATATTTGGATCAATTTAACCTAAAAATTTCAATTGTTTCTTCTTCCTTGCTCTTTATCTAAAATTCATACAGAATTATTTAAGATATATGATATGTAAGAATTTATATTATTCCTCAAGTCTCGTGTTTTGCATTCTTTCACTAGAAATATGTGTTTTTACCATCCAATTTTAAGCCAACATTAAGTCAAACTAGAGTCTGATCAGACATACTAATGACCATTTAAAACATGCAATTGTTTTGACTTAAAATCAAACTGAAGGTTTAATGAAGGTTTTTAACTCAACAGAGAATAAATACTCTACAAATCGCTAAACAACTAGTTTAAGTTAACATACGAAAATGTCCCGCTTCCAAGCAGTTCTAATCACGAAGCAAGAATAAAATGAATAAAATATGGAAGGAAGCAAGAATTAACATGTAAAATATTTATGATACTTAAAGTCCTACATTATCTTCTTTTAAACATATTAAACTCTCTCTCTCTCTCTCTCTCTCTATATATATATATATATATATATATATATATATATATATATATATATATATATATATATATATATATATATATATATATATATATATATATATATATAAATTCATTGAGTTTTATTACTTTCATTTAAAAAAATGTCAAATTTTGGAAATCATTATAATTAATCATTATATTTCATCATTAAAATATTTTTAATAAAACTAGAACAATATTTGAAAAATTATTTTGTAGAAGCTACATTTAACACACAAAATATGCGTGATTCTTAAAGTCCTACATCATTTTCTTTTAAACATATATATATATATATATATATATATATATATATATATATATATATATATATATATATATATATATATATATATATAAATTTAGGTATCTAAAAATTCATTAACTTTTAGCACTTCTATTTAAAAAAATGTCCAATTTTGGAAATCATTATATTTAATTTATTATTTGATATTTCAAGTTTTCGAGCAATATAAAAAAATTTTCTATTATTTAACAAAACTAAAACTGTATTAGAAAAAAAATATTTTTTACAATTTAAAAATCATTTTGTCCAAATAAATATTTCAATATTTTAAGAACGTTGTAAATACATGTAGTTTATGAAATAAAAAGTGAAAATTTTATGAACATACATGACAGAGAATTTATTTTCTACCATAAGTAAATTTATTCAACCCTAAATATTTCTGAAAATACTTTTGTTTAGTACACATTTTATATTTTTTCTGTATATTCATTAAAAGGAGGATAAATACTCAGTTTATATGTTTTATCGATAATACAAACAGTTATTGTAACCGGAAATATTTAATTACTGATATCTATAGAAATACTTTGAAGTTTAAGCTTTTTGTGACGTCTTGAATTGAAGTGACGATTAAATTTCTTATAATATCTTACATATCTAAATTTACTTTTTTATTCGATGAAAATTTCTAAGATTTCTAACAAAATAATAATACTTTTTCTGACCTTGGTTGCCAAAATTTGCTTAATACAACACATTGAAACTATTTTTTGGTTAAACTATTTTTTGGATTTATTTTCGAAATTTTTGAAATATTAATATCGTATATCTTTAAAGACAGTGTTGTACTTACGCTTTAAGTTTTACTCTCGTACAAATTCGCTTTTCTTATTAGTCTTTATTTTATTCTAATATTCATTTTCAAAATTAATATTCATCAACATTTTAATGCTAAAAGATTAGTATTCAAAAAGTTGTTTTTGTGTAATTAATAGTACTACATGGATGAATGTAAAGTGTATTTTTTTGCTTTAATCTTTACAAAAGATTTTCTTTAATAAATCTACCTGCAGTGGGTCAATGCTTTGAGCATGGAGTGTAGACTGAACTAAAACTTTAAATTTCTAGGTACAACAGCCCCATAGGGGCAGAATTATGGTACCATTCTCCGTTTCGGCGACTAAGTGCCTTGCACATGTCCCGGTTAAGTAGTCAACGCGTTAACCATTTGAATCTCACGATTAAAAATTCTTTCAGATTTAACGTAATTAGGTTAGGATTAGGTTTTAAACATTGTATGTGAAGTTTATAAATTGGTACCATATAAAAACAAATTTTTCATTCAGTTGGAGGCAGGATTTTTTTTTAATGGGGGGGAGGAATAATTTTTTCCTTTTACAGCATGAAAGAAAGAGTTCTTTTAAATTAATTATATTGGAAGAACAATATATAATTATTAACCAAAATAATGTAACAAATAGATAACTACACAATTCTTCAGAGTAGGAGTTTTTATTTGAAGTCTTAAGGTTTGGTTTGGAGTGCTAGGGTCTACTTTTTGCAACACGAGGGCTAATGAAATCGGGACCTACAGCTTAAAGCCGATTCCGAACGGCTACGAACATCCATGCCATAATGGGATTCGAACCCACGAACTCCGGTACCGAAGGTCAGCACCCTAACCAATCGACCATCGTTAGGCTTGAAGTCATAAGGAGAAAAATCAAATTCGAGATTTTTCTTATAAAGCAATTTTAAACTATTATATTTCAACGGGAAATATAAATTATGCAAAATTCTATTATCTATTACTACATCAAAGAGTCAATAACACAGAAAATCGAAAAAAAATTTTTTTTTGCTGTTTTTAAAAAGGAGAGAAAAATATCTTAATAGGTGGTTTCGCTATGAAACCACTGCCCGTTAAAGGGTTAAGCAACACCCCCAGTGTTTAGTTCCCAAGGATGCTTGATCTTCAGTTTGTCTACCCACTGAAGGGATGAAAGGCTGATAACCTTACCCAGCCCGGGGATAGAACTTTGGACCTGTGTGGTGGGAGAGCGAAGCCCTCAGCAGCTCCTCTGGGTTTCACTAATTACCCTTATAATATTCTGGAATTATACAATTACACGTACTTCTGCATAACCCTCTTCCAATATTTTGACTGTGTGAGTTTTTTTGAGAGAAAGCATCTTTACATGGCTACTGCTCGTTTGTGAATTCTTAAAGATTTATGGACTTCTGTATTTGATTTAGCTTTCGGCAGGAACAAAATAAATAAATCACAACAAACGACACAGAATTAAAAATTTGATAAAAAATACATTTTATTCTAGTAAGTAACTAGTCCTTATGAAAGCTGTTGGGTGAGATCTTGAAGGCCAAGACTAATTTGTTCACTTGTATATAGAAGATATATTGCAAACATTCCCAGAACTGTAAAATAAATTTCTTATTTTTTAAAAATTTCTACAACTCTAATTTTCCTATCCAGTGTATTTGATGAATACAACGATAAAAAATAAGGGATTTGAAAATATTATGTTAACCATTTGCGCTACGATTTAACTGCCGGTGGACGCGATGATGATAATCATCGCGGCCATGTAATTATATCATATAATTATTATTATATATAATTATATCATATAATTATTATTATATAATTATTATTATTATATTATATTTAATTATTATATCATATAATTATTATTATATATAATTATTATTATATTATTATTATATAATTATATGACTATCGATGTGGTATACACGTCGCTTTCGGTTCTGTAACAAAAGCATCTCGACGTGCCTGGCACGTCTTTGTAGCGCAAGTGGTTAAGATTTAATAAAAGTGGTGATTTTTAATAAATATAAATGAGTTAGTTTGTCATAATGAAGATTTTAAGGCAATATATCCTCTTTAAACTGTAGAATACTGGTATTTTAGACCTAACAAGAATTGTGCTATAATAGGGGAAAATGATCCACAATATATGTAATTCTAATAAATTATTAATTAATAATCCTGACGCAAATATATATATGATAATATATTGTTAGTAATTCTAATTATAATCTGTGTCATTAAGGTTTGGGTTTATAGGATTAAATGAGTAATTAATTTTAAATACTTATGAATTATTTATATTGTACCAAATGTGTCAGGTAAATATTCATTTATAATTAAGCTAGGTATTAAATCAGAACTAGATGTCGTGGTATAAGTTAATTTCTCCATGGCTGCGCAAATTAATAATAATAAATTTATTCAACTAAACTGTAAACTATGAATTATTTAAAATTCTATGAATCAAAATTTATAAAAATACATTTATATTATAAAACTAAAATTGCAGGATTGATACTACAGAATTCATTTTTACACTTTACTCTAAGGATTTTCTGAAGCTTGAAACAATTCTCTCGTTCATTTATTTCACTTCGAGAACTTTTATACGAAAATGCATTTTTCACCTCTAACGCCAGCTACATTTATCTTTCGACTGTAATATTATACTTTGCATTATTTCCTACAAAATTTGACCGTTAAAAGCTTTCAGAGTTTTGAAATGTATATTTCAATCTTCAGCGGCGAGCGGAATGTTTTATTTGAGGCTCAAATTTATTCTGTTAATCCTTTCTGAAATACTTTTCAGTTGTTTAAAGATTTACGTCGACTTTAACACTTGCGTAACGGCTTTAAAGTTCCTTCAAAATTCATAGTTATTTATAGAGCATCATTACTTCTATGTAGATATAAAATATTGCTTCATATCAGTGTTTTCGTAAATTCAAATGAACTCACAGAAAAAAATCATTATTATTTTTTATGTTCGCTTTAATTTTAGGCAAAATTATTATTATATATTTTTATTATTTGAAGAACAAATAGTGGTCTTAAAAATTGAATAGTATAAAATAAATGAAAAAATGACAAACAGAAAAACGATCATTTTTAATTATTTTTTTAGAATTTGTGGGTTCGAATCTTCCACCCAAACTTCTCTTCTGTTTTAGAGCTTCTCCCATCTCTAAACCCCCCCCCCCAAAAAAAAGGTTCTCCCTCCTCCAAATTATTTATAGTGCATCATTACTTCTATGTAGATATAAAATATTGCTTCATATATTTTTTTTCCTAAATTTAAATGAACTCAGAATGAAAAAAAATCTTTATTATTTTTTATGTTTGCTTTAATTTTAGGCAAAATTATTACTATATATTTTTATTATTTGAGGAACAAATAGTGGTCTAAAAATTGAATAGTATAAAACAAATGAAAAAATGACAAAAAGAAAAACGATCATTTTAAATTATTTTTTTTAGAATTTGTGGGTTCGAAACTTCCATCCAAATCTCTCTTCTGTTTTAGAGCTTCTCCCATGTCTAACCCCCTCCCCCCCCCAAAAAAAAGGTTCTCCAAATCCACACCTGATGGCCGAATAGTAGAGCTCTTTACTTCTGTATAGGACTACGTGGTTCGAACCTCACTGATGGCATGGAAGTTTGTACCCTTCCGGAATCGGATTTAAGAAGTAGATTAAGTCTCATTAGCCCTTGTGTGCAAGACGAAAGACCGTAGCGGTCCAAACCGAAACCAAATAAAAATCCAATTCTATTCATCAAAATGATCAAAATCGTACGATTATCGATATATGTTTAACATGAGACGTAAAGGGACGTTCATAGTAAACATATATTATATATGGACTGAACAATATATTTTGCTTAAGAATCAGCAAGAATAGTTTCAGTTGAAATTTTTATGTAGAGCTGTGTATTCATAAAAAGTATAGAATTTACAAGAAAGAATGAAATGATATTTTAGGAGAAAATTTTATATGACTAAAGAAATTTTGTTTCCTATGATTGAGAAAAAATAGACTAAAGTTATTTCATACCGCATGGTGTAAATCTTTAAAAATTTGGCCATCTTATTGTTTGTTAACACGAGAAAGTCCGTGATTTCTGTTAACCTTAAATGTCCTCCGGTGTCTTTTTGATACCTCGATATAAAAACTATAAATTTATTGTAAAAACTTAATAACTGCAGGACTACTGTTCAGCAGAGTTTACTTTTAATTTTTTTTATTATTATTTCATGTCCTTATCATATTATAACACTATATATAATAAAAAACTGTAACAAAACAAATTACTAACACATGTAAAAAGAAATAAAACAGTAAAAGTCATAAATATAAATATAATAAGCAAATCGTAATTTTTCTGAGAATGATTTTTAATCATTAAATATCGTTTTCAAGCATAATGTTTTGTACATACCTCATTTGCAATGGATACAGTGACATTCAATTTTTCCTGAAAATAATCTAAATTAGAACAAGACAGCTCATCGCTACTTCTCAGGAAGCTGTCGCAACAGTAAAATTCATAAACAATAGAAAATTAAAAGAATAAAAATGGTAAATGTTAGTATAATAAGTAAAATCGTAGTTTTTGTGAGAATGCAAATATTAAGTAAATCATTATATATGTATCATAATCAGTTTATAAGTAAATCTTTATTTATTGATTTCAAGCATAATGTTTTGTACATACCTCATTTGCATTGGATCCAGTGACATTTAATTTTTCCTGAAAATAATCTAAATTAGAACAAGACAGCTCATCACCATTTCTCAGAAAGTTCTAGAAACAGTAAAATTCACAAACAATAGAAAAATAAAAGAATAAAATTCATAAATTTTAGTATAATAAGCAAAATCGTAAATTTTTTGAGAATGGAAGTTTTTCAATCAGTATTTACCATTTTCATGCATAATGTTTTGTACATACCCCATTTGCAATGGACACAGAGGTATTTAATTTTTCCTGAAAATAATCTAAATTAGAACAAGACAGCTCATCACTATCCGATTAATTCTCAGATAGCTCTCGCAACAAATTAGCAATTTCGTGAGGGCTCAGATTTTTCTACTAGCCGATGTTTCAGGGTGTCTCCTATACTCAAGATTCGAAAATCGAATGAAATTTTTTATGAGCAGATAGGCAAATGCTATGTAACGAAACAAATAAGAAGCAACAATTTTAGTAAAACTGATTTATTTCTACAACACAATAACACTGCATTCAAGGTCAAAGAAATGTTCGATAGTGCTTTTGGAAGTTTCTTTTACTAATGGTATCTACTTAGTGAGCTACATTTTGTTGAACGCAACTATTTATAAAGATAAATTAATTTACTTGGTGTCTATGTGATACCAGCTTACATTCTAGATATATTTATATGTAAAATATTTCCTAATGAACTTAGAAGTACAAAACTTTTTTTTTGTATAATCACCATGGAAAATGATTCAAAGTCATAATTTCTTTTTTAATATCCTGCAAAAATGAAGAAAGAGAATGTTACAGTAAGTTACATTCGGTTCAGGTCCCCGTGTGTCATCGACGGGGACATGCCGGGGCAGGACCGGTTTGAACTGCAGAGAGACTTCGGACTTCTCCCAGCCAATAGAGGTGTCCATTCGTTTGGGGAATTTTGATCCCCCACCCACCGTTCTGGAGTGGACTCCTTTTTTTTGTCTCCGAGGGGAGTCGAGGGGACATATTTTGAGGAACAAGGTTGCTAAGAGTAGCAAAAAAAGGTGAACGACTGGCTTTCACGGTTTGTGGGAGAACCTTTTGCAAGAAGCTTCGCCATTTTCTTACGATCGACGGCGACTCGAGAGCAGTCTTCGATCTACAAATGATCAGTTGATTCAACTATTTGTATTCCTTAGGCATTTCTCAAAGTTTATAAAATAATTTAATCAAGACCTATTTTCCATGTGTTTCTTAATGAGCTTTAATTTCTTTCTCAAACACTAGGCCAACGTAACATTATTTTTACAGAGAACAATCTAAATAAGATTTGATGTCCAATAAACACTAAAAGATGTCTTAGTTTTAAACTTATTTTAATATAAACATCTTAGTTTTGTATTTACCCCCAAGTTTATAAATGGATTGCACAGATGTTTACAAAGACAATTATCAAATATTATATCCTAAAAAAGTTTTCCTTCTGAAATAGATTTTTCTAAGTGTAACTAAAAAACAAAGACTATTGTATAATACTTTTTTATATTATTTACAAAACGATGACTTTTATAAAGTAGTATTTTACTTTGACATTTTGTTCACAAGGATAATGAAAAGTGAGTGAACGGAAAAAAAATAGGAGATCTTTTTATTATCACAAAAAAGCAAAATGGATTTTTTCAACTAAGTTTGAAACATTTGTAAAACATAGCAATTCTCTTGTGACTTCACATTGTTTTTAATGAATTTTATATACTTTAAGCCATAAAAATAGCATCTTCACTAAAGATGTTTTTTTTTCAATTTTTCTTGACAGATTGCTGCTATGTAAAATTAATAACAAGACAAAAGAAAAAATATACATAAACAAATCTCGTTTAATTATTGGTTTAAAGAAATGACAACAGCATAAAAGTAGCTTTATTTAATCCATTTGAGTAATAAGCTAATTTACAAGCAAAACAGATTTTTATTAAAGAAGTTAAATTACGAAAAGAAGATTTTTTTTTCGTTTGTCATATGACACTTTAGAGATGAATTACATTATTATTTTATAATAGCGTTCACTACTTTATATTAATATATTAAGTTAATCTTAAATTCATCTCGTTTTAATTAACTTTGATAAAGCTTTTCAAACACTATTTTACGCCACATTAATTCTAAGAAATCGGTTTTTTAAGAACTTGTCTAATGTTATACGTGAACTCACATAATTGCAAAATGTTGCCTTTAAGAGAGAAGAAGATTAATGATTATGACCTAATCATAAATTACATCGCTAACCAGTGTAATGAATATACTGACGGAAATAAATTAAGTACCCTATGCTGAAAGATAGTTGTAAACATTTCATATTAAAACGCTGAGTTTATTAGGTAGTTTGTTACAATAAATGTTTCTTTATATCATTCCTACACTGTTTTTTTTTATTAATTTGAAACTCGAGATTTAAAGTATATTAAAAATAAGAAGTACTTTACTCTTTGTAATATAAGACATTTTCTTAGCACTTCATTATTGGTGGTATATTTATAAAAAATATAATTTTTAAATATATCCTTTAACTCTTTAACGGGTAGTGGTTTCACAGTGATACCACCTATTAATACTTTTTTCTCTTCTATTTAAAAACATCCAAAAACTTTTTTTCGATTTTCTGTGTTATTGACTCTTTGATGTAGTAATAGATAATAGAATTTTGCATAATTAATTTTTTACTTTGAAATATATTAGTTTAAAATTGCTTTACAGGAAAAATCTCAAATTTAATTTTTCTCCTTATAACTTCAAATAAAAACACCTACCCAATAAAACAAAGAAAAATTGTGCAGTTATCTAATGGTTATATCATTTTTGATGATAATTATACATTGTTCTTCCAATATAATTAATTTTTAAAAACTTATTTTCATGCTGTAAAAGGAAACGTTGCACTATTATCCTCCTCTATAAAAAATTCCACCTCCTAAGGGAATGTAAAATTCGTTTTCATATGGTTCCTATTTATAAACTTCACAGACAATGTTTTAACCTTATTCCGTTAAATCTGAAAGAATTTTTAATAGTGTCCTTTAAAGGGTTAAAATATATTGGGTATCTTGTCAGGAATACCAATATAGCAGGATTATTTAAATATTATTTATTTAATGTATTTTTACGTAGTGACTATTTTGCCTTCAAGACTTGTACTAAATTATTCATATTTCTAAATTATTCAGATGAAATGTGATTTTCATTTTTTTAAATGAAACTTTAAGTAGATTTACAAAGACACAATCAAATAGCAGAAAGCTGTGTATACTTACAACAGTTATGTGTTCTAGAGTTACTAGGAAAAAATACTCAAAGTGGATGTTTTTGATAAGTAAGTCATATTCATATATAAGTATGCGGTGAATATTTCCATCCCAGGGGAAGTAATAGTGTACCAAAAGGAAGTAAATAGTGTAATGTGTGGAAAACATGACATTCCTTTCAATGTGTAAAGGTTTTCATATATGAACAGTATGATTTAGTTTGGAATCATGTTTTGGAATCATCTGAACAATATAGACTGCTACTATATTACAGTCGACATATGTCACTTGTGATTTCCACGTCATAATGACGTCAGAGATCTTTAGAAATGGGAATTTTAAACCAAAAATTTTTCTCTCTGACATCATTATGAAGCAGAAGTCACCAGTGACATATGTCGACCGTAATATGGTAGCACCCATAGTTTAGTTAGGAATCAACAAGGCTATTTGGAGGAAGGTCTCCTACTAAAACATGACTATTTATGTGTATTATGATCTATCACAGGGAGGGAATAAACCAAATCATTATCAAAAAGAAACATCAAGCCTAATCATATGTCGTTTGACTAATCACTGTAAGAGAAAATCTACATGTTGTCCTGAGAATATGGATTTCTGTTGGAAGAATACAAACTGTCAACTTAGAATTCATAGAGTCTTTTAATGCTATTAAAGAAGAGATAGCTCAATTAAAAAAAGAAAACAAATATCAGTCCCAGACTAAATGAAGGTCAAACAGTCGGAAACTAATAAATAAAAATCGCGTGAATTCCGAAGCAGAAATTATATTTAATTTTACTTACCTTATAAAAACATTTAATGAGTTCTGATTATGTCTCTGAGTAATAATGGTAATTAATGGTAAAGGAAATACATAGTAAATAGGAAGTTTACTTCCAGCTTAATAAAAATAATATTTTCTGATTAACACGGTAGTTATAGTTATCTATTTCAACATAGGAACATGATAATGTGGTGAATACTACTTTACCACCATCTTTTTCTTAGAATAAAAGTATGAAAGTTTACAGTTTGATGTTGCACTCATCTATCTTTCCCCAAACGTATCCAGTATCTTGCTATAGTATCACATAGTATATTTCTTTAGTAGGATGCTATAGCGGCATACATTATACTGCTATAGTAGCCTGTCTTCTTTGAGGGTTATTGAATCTGTTTCCTGATAATTATGGACTGCCATAATCAGATCTATGTTACATAAAATTAATATTTATTCTGCAAAGCAAAGTGTACACGTACTCCAGTTTTACTTAAAGGCTTAATCTTTATTATAATATAATAACGCTATAATTATGAGACATTCAAAAGTGTTTATTAGAATATCAATCTTATTTTTCTTCAGTTGCAAATACTAAATTCCTATTTTTACCAAGAAGCGACATTGGAAAATTCTGAAAGGACTCGCAAGGCTTTGACAAGAATCTCTGGTTACTCCGTTTAAGCTCTGTGTATCCAATATTACGGTGCTTTCTGGGAATAGATGCGTTCCATAACTAACGACCCAATTTCATAAAAAATAGTTTATTGATTATGTTTGTACAATCATTTAAAGTTTTCCCAAATATCTTTTAGTAATACAGTTTTGGAGTTTTCAGGCGTGAAAAGCCTTTTCGGGAGGCACTTTAGAGACGATGTGTATAAGCCTTCATGTTCCTAAACCTATTTAAATATTTCTCTTTCAAGAATCATTTTAAACAAAGAAAAAACAAACACAAAAGCGTCTGGGGGATTCAGACCGCAAATGTAGAAAAACTTATAAAACAGAAGGTTGTAATTACGTTTCAGAAAACCTTTTCAGTATTTCATATTTTTCTAACAGACAAGTACGTGGTCTAAACAATTGTTTTCTTATTTATGTATTTATATAGGAGTGTAAACTAGATCATAAATTAAGTTCTTTGTAACTTCACTAATCGTTGTTGTTTTCATACTATCAGTCATTTATTTTGTTCATCATTTATTCTTACACTCGATTCTAAATTATTGGCTGATTTACAGGGCAAATAAACTTTTTATAGGTTCTTAATTTTTGTTGAAAACAGTAGACGTAAATTTCAAGCTATGTGGATTATTCCTTTCTAGTAGTGCTTAATTATATTTTTTATTTTTCCTCTTTCAGGGCTATAACTAGTTAAAACAGTATAGAAATTAAGCACATGTTTAAAAATCAATATTATACAAAGTGTTTTATTTTTTAAAACCCAGATATAAGTAATACGACTCGCGGGTTGGTCGCTATTTACAGTTGTTAGTATTTATGCAAAGTGGATGAATGACCGTGAAACCAGCAGTAGACGACATGGTGTTAGACGTCCACACGCTATCAAAGAAAAAGGTCGTCGGAGACTGTCTCGCTTGGTGAAGCAAATACGGACACAGACAGTGGCTCAGCTGACAATGCAGGGACAAATAGAATAGTAATGGAGAACACTATTCAGAGGACACTGCTGGATATAGGGATACCCCTCAAACGTCATACTCGTGTGTCTTTGCAAATCAAGCGTCATCGCCAACTGCGTCTACGATGGCCGGAACATACCGACTGGTTCATGGATCAGTGGTAGAGAGTTGCCTGGTCAGATGAATCATGATTTGTCATTCATCATGCCGATGGCCGTGTCAGGATACGCGGTCTTTCAGGCGAACTGTTGCTCCCTCAATGTACAGTTGATCATTCACAGACCGAAGGTAGCGGCAGATGCTTTAGAGGACGTTGTCGTGGAAAAGGGAATGTTCCAACAGGACAACGCCCCTTGTCACTAGGCTAAAATTGTGTTGGAAGGGTTCCAGGAAAACGATGTTCAATTCCATTTAATGTACTGGTAGACGGACCACCTAACCTGGCCGCCTAATACAACCTGATCTCAATCCGATAGTTTGGGATATCATGGGAAGGCACCTCAGAGTTCAAAGACCACCAATTCGCAATATCTCGGATTTCCGTAACCTTTGCTTAAAAATCTAGTACAATCAGTCTCCGCCATCTACCATGGACTTGTGGCATCCATGCTACGGCGGGTTGATGCTGTGTTGCACTCCAATTTGGGCCAACACTTTATTGACAGGTGGTCATAATGTTTTGGCTCTTGAGTGTATATATGTGTGTGTCTGTGTATATACATGTGTATGCACAAACACACATGTCGTGCCTAAGACACGTAAAACAGTCGATGATGTCTTGATGATGTCTTTATTCATGACTTTTGCCTATTTTAACAGTCAATCATCAAACATGGCGCCTAGTTACTAGCTTCCATCTCCTAACATCTGACAGATACTTAGGTTGAGTTTATCAGCAACTCAATCGGATGACACTCTCTCTCAATTTTCATGCATCAAGAGCTTTTTTATTGAGGTTTAGTGATTCAAGCGCCTGAATTAAAGAGTGCGCTGGATTTTCTGCCTTTATAAACCCTAAATTAAATTTATTTTTTCAAACCTCACACACACACACACACACACACACACACACACACACACATATATATATATATATATATATATATATATATATATATATATATATATATATATATATATATATATATATATATATATATGAAAATTTTAAAAATGTCTATTGATCACACCTTTCAAACTTGGAAAAAAAGTCTTGATTTCTTGAGGACAAAAAAAGGAGAATTTCTAAATCACAAAAAACAGAATGATAATTGCATAATAAAAAGTTAAATACCATATTTCATTTTGCTAAAAAGTTCCAGTACTCAGGGTACATAAAGGATTCCAGTGAAGTAAACATAATTTGAAATTTTTCAGCATACTTTAGCATAGAAATTTCCCAAGATGGTAAAAATATGTTTTGGTCAATAACCACAAAAGAAATTGTATACTACATGAATGCAAAAACCCATGAAAATAACAAAAAATTATAAATTTCATCAAAACAAAAGTGTATTAAAGTTCGGCATTCCACTATTTTTTGTAAAAAATACTGTGGCGAATCTCCTTTCTTCAGACCGTAAAAGAAAAGAGATAAATGAAAATACCTTATGTGTTTAACAAATAAAAATTTTGTAACAAGTATCTATACATACATTTTGAAAAGAGAAAGAAAATTAACAAAGCACCTAGTCACATATGTTCAAAAAGCACAGAAAAATCGTAAGAATATCTGCTCAGATATTTCTACATCTTACAATATTAAAACATTTATATGTATAATCAGTGAAGAAATTAGGTATATTTTGATGACCTTAGTCCTTCGATGTATCTAAATTTGCAAAATATGGTACATTAACATGATCTAGGTATTTAATGACAAGAAAAATCTACAGTCTACCAAATAACTTACTGAACACATTGAAACACTTCGCTACCTTACAAATCATTTGACGGTTTCTTAACAAGGTAAGTGATGCAACCGTAGAAACAGTTTAACAGGGAAACAGATTTCCTCTGATTTGGAGGGAGAAAGGGATAGCCTTAACTCTACGGCTAGTTTCACATGGTCGTCTGTGAGAATGTCGTCACAAACATTAAGTTGTTCAACCAGAAGGCCTTGTATGTTGACGATACTGCCTAAACTGGCTTAAAATATAATTTTGCTGCAGACTGACGAAAGTTCTCTTTCCAAACAAAACAATTCCTTCCCAAGCTTCGCCTTTTTTACGTAGAAAACTGCATTGAAATAAAACGAAAGAAACACACACAAACAAGTATATATATATATATTATATATATATATATACATATATATATATATATATATATATATATATATATATATATATATATATATATATATATGTAATCCAATAATTGTGAAACTGCTGGATATTATAGCCTCTATTTGTTTTTACTTTCCTGGTCTACTGAGCAAGAAGAAACCTAATAAGCTAACAGTAATAACGATGCAGTCGGGCCATTGAAAGAGACAAGCTCTTGAAAGAGAAAGAGAATTAAAGCTATACAAGTCTAATTAAAACTTTATTTTAGAGCTGCTAAAAGGGACATCTTCACTAGTCAAAGACAGACAAAAAAAAAAGACACAAAAATCATTCTGCTCGAGATGCACCCAAGAGCGAAAACAGAAAGACATTTCCCAAGGGATAGGAAACTTACTCAGCGAATTTAAGTGTTAAGATCAGAAAAACCGCGGAACCATTTGCCGGGGAAACCTGAAAAACGCGTTGAATAGACAGACAATTTACAATTATAGAACAGAAAGCTTTGGTAAATGTATCGACAGAGTTTAAGTCTTGGACACTCCTTTGATTAAGGCATTTAGAGGCTACGAAAAATATTTTAAACAATTAGGATGGGAAAGAGGAGGGTTTTAAAGAAATATTAAAGTTAAATAATTTTGATATATTATATATATATATATATTCTGTTATATTTCTATTGTGCAAATTGTTATACAATGCCTTTTAATAGAAAAAATAAAAACTGGTAGCACTTTCTGAAACTACCTCATGTTTACTTTCGAGCTTGAATTCATGCCTAATAATTTTTGTTCTATTGAAGCTGTTAACTATACTGAATAAAACATTTTATTATTTTGATTTTTTGCTCTCCTTTTTTCATAAATTTAATTTATTTAACCAAACAGTTGTCAGGGAGCTAAGTAGTTCAAAATGTTTGGTAAGTTTAATGGTAGACCTGTAGTAATAGTGCACCATATAAAAAACTAAGAAAATGCTTTTGAGTAAAAGCAGAGAAATAACAAAACTATTACAAATCCAATTCATTTCTCATACTCTTTTATAACTACAATGTTTGTGTAAAAGTTTTATCTCACATCAATCTATTGTTTCGTTCATTTATATATTTATCTTTAATCACTTGTTAAAAAATATATATATTTATTTATAATCCCTCGTTAAAAACCCTATTTGTAATAAAAATTATGAAAACAATTTGCTTATCAAACCTTTAAATTTATCTGAAGAAATTTTCGAGACATTAAAATAAAGTGTCGTCGATATTTCAAGGATTATTCTTATGATAGTCAATTCAGATTTATCAGGAGTTTGAAAATATATATTGTATTGATACATAAGCGTAAATACATGATAATAAAATGTATTTCGACATTAGTGTCCTCTCAATCATATCACAAAACGTCTTTATTTACTAAAGAATTCCTTGTTTTCCTTAATCTAAATTTCACAAAGTGCGAAGCCAAATTGATTGCATAACTAAATTAACTAAAATCATTTCACTCGATTTCACCGGATTTTCAGCAACGAATGTAATATTTCATTCCGAAACGATTTACGCGGTCGAATGCGTTACCTAATAAATATCCCAGTCTATGAAATATCTTCGTGTAAATATGGTTCTCCATGATTCATGGTACTTTCAACCATTTATATCGTTTGGTGTTATTGGCGTTACCTTCCCATTCTGACAAGATCAAAGGCTCTCATTAGTTTTTTGTGCTCTACATTCTAAGTCATAAAGCCTGGGGATCGCTTAACAAAACCGTCCGGAAAAAGATGTGCTTTATCAACCTGGAATGATAAAGATTCTGGTCTGATAATAAATAGTTGTTATTAGATTCCTTTTATAAGATATCTTTCATTGTTCTATTCTTAGACATATATCTAATTATAATATGTTACATGATATATGATTTAAAATATTGATATTTGAATACGATTAACAGAGTTAATAATTACAACAACGATTTTATTTTGTATCATTTTTACGTTCTTTGAATACATTTCAAAATTTCTAAAGTTCATATTAATTTTATTTATACCATTTCTTATAAAATGCCGAATTACAATTAGTGCTAACATATTTAGAAAAATAATACTTTAATCCTTTCTTTTTTTATCCTGCAATTAGCTCATAAAATAAAAGAAAACTGAAATCTTTGCCCAGTTTTTTAGTTTTTAATAAAGATCTCTTTAATTTAGATTTTTATAAATGTAAAAATAACTATGGATTCAAAAAGTCTTTTTGTTAAAAGGTTGAGTGCATTAACATTGATGATATTTCTTTAAAAAAATGATTGTTTATAATCAACTTTTTTCCTGAAAAGGACCCTTTATTTTTCTTTTCTTAATAGATTTTCCTTCATTAGAAATAAGAAAATATATTTAAAAACACAATTCGTATCTGGAATTAAATACAAAAGATAATTTTTTTTACATATTTTACAGTCTTTTAATAAAAACAAAGTCTTCACAGATATGTGTACATATAAAGAATAATATTGCTGTTTGAAAGTTTTGTAACCTTTACACATTTTACTAATCTCGTATAACTGCTTTAAATGGAGGTATTTTATAAAAACAAAGTCTATCTAAATTTTATAAAAGTGCATGATGAATCTGTGTATCATAAAGGTGAAACATTACACAGAATAAATAGATATGACACATGTAATAGTTCGTAAAAAATTCACTTGTTGTAAACACAAGGGAATCAAATGGCGGCATACCCAATCTACTACTGGATTCAGTTGTTTCTTTCAGCTTCACAAATGAAGCTTGCAACTGGGTAATATGTCGTTGGGAACTGTATTATCTCCTTAGGGTATCTCACCCATGATCTAAAGGGTTAGGTCTCCCTCCCTTATACTTATATCTTTACTTCCAACGAACTCATTTACTCGTAGATTGACTGCCTTATTGACTCTGAATAAGCATTAAGATTCTTGGAACTAAATTAACGCAACAGAGATTTTGTCTCTCTAATTCCCTCTTTCTCAAAGATAGGGTGCTCCTCGGAACCTCTTAATGGGATTTGTACCCGTATCAACATCCCATTTCAACCTATAAAAGTATAAGTTCCTTGATAAAACAAATTCCAGAAACTTGCTATATGAAATAAGATTCAGTATAGATAATTAAGGAACATCATTAACAATTATGTAGATACACGAGGTTAATATACGTCTATACAGTTTTTCTAACTGTGAGTGTAATTAGACATATTCTGCTGTATGTACTTATACATCTGTAATCATACAAAGCATTTATTCTTTGTAAAATTTAGCAATCTGTTTTATAAATTTCACGATTTAACCTCTTCCAGGTTCATTTTATTTTGGGATTAGGAGTCAAAAAATGTCAAATTGTTTATGCTTATATTCATACATACATAATTTTTTAAACATAATAGCATCATTCGCATACAAAATGTCTTATAAATTAATGTAAAAAAATCAATTTAAATAAATAAGTAATTAATCTGTATAGTTGGCTTTTGTACGGCACAAATCATTAGACTTTGGAGTCAATTCGCACTAACTATAAATATAAAGCTTAGAATACCTAGCTTTTATCTTGAATTAAATTTTATTTATAGCCTTTGCATTTACATAAATGATTAAGTAATTATTAATCAAAATTTGATCTTCTTGAGATTGAGTCCAACATTGAGTCCAATATGGACAGTAGAACCTTGTTTCTCTCCTTATCTTCTTACTCTTCTACTTTTCTACTGTCCCTCTTTGATCAGCAAATAAACAAATAACCAGAAAAGTAAACAAAAGCATTCAAAACCATAAAAAGCGAATGTGAAATAATTCCGGAAAGACTCACTGCACGGTGTAAAATTTCACAGTGCCCAAGCTACACTCGGGATAAGACTGGATGGTACATTTTGCCTGCCCGAGTTCAACTCGGGAAGGTGATAATCCATATGAATTATATATATATATATATATATATATATATATATATATATATATATATATATATATAAATATATATATATATATATATATATATATATATATATATATATATATATATAAAACAGCGTCGGATCATACTAAGAGGAAAAATGTACACATTTGGTATGCAGATTAGTTCGTTCCTGGTACTCTCTTATACTATTTAGTCATGTGTTAAGGTTATGTCCAACTAGTTTGAAAGATATTAGGAATAAATGATTTATACTTGTACCGAGGTACTTTCTCACGGTGAGTTGCACGTGCATGCATAGCCGTGGGAGGATTTTCCTTGACGAATTTAAGACCCCAATTATTTACGTCAAGTTTAGGGACCCCTGCAGAGAGGATACTTCACGGAATGGCAGCATAATGGTCAAGCTCGCACAGAACTGTAAGCCTGAATTATGGGAGCAGGGGCTAAAATGTAATGTCAGCTTGAACAAAAAGGGGCTACTTTAATGAGCCCACCTGCACTCCCGAAGGGCATTTGATGTGGGAAAATTTTCCCGAAGGAAGGGATTTTATAACAAGAAAAGAAGGGGCGTTGGGACCGAGGTGAGGTTTTTGGAAATGAAGGCTGAGAGCTGAGAGTTAGAAGTGAGCAGTCGAGAGAAGAGGAACAAGAATCCACTAGCACGAGCTCGTCCCGTGCTCCCGGACTGACACCGCCCCGCTCAACATCACCAACTCGTCCCGTATGCCCGTGAGAAAAGCCCCTGCCTGCTCCCCTGTGACTTTAATGGAGGTAATTTATAAATAATATTTACAGTCCTTTGACTTAGGCCTCTGTTAATAATAATAATTCCTTATAAAGAGTTGTGGGATAATAACAGTGTAAATAGAAGATATAAATGATTGATGATTATGTTAACCAAGTATTTTTGTAAATAAATGTATAGAATAAATGTCTGAATCTATATAAGGTATTATATTCATTCTGTGTTTCCCCCTTGTAACGAACACTGGTGTATAGGTTGTATGTACATTACAACAATACTATTTTAGATCCATGGTATTATCTACTCTTTCACATTATTTAGGATATTATATATTAACATAATATCCAGCTACTCTGAAAAGTACGGAGGAATTAATGATTTATATCACTGTAGATCAATTGTCTTCTAGACTCTTGCGATGGCATAGAAATTGAATGGAAATCTTAATTATCTATTATATCTTATTTCC
Organism: Pardosa pseudoannulata; assembly: GCA_032207245.1. NCBI lineage: Eukaryota > Metazoa > Arthropoda > Arachnida > Araneae > Lycosidae > Pardosa > Pardosa pseudoannulata. The sequence goes on from CM063508.1 coordinate 17,267,048, forward strand.
ATTTTAAAACGTTTTAATTATAAACAGCCAAAGCTGTTCTAAAAGATCTCTACTTTACAGTAAACCATGATGAAGTGGCAATTACAACAAACAAATGCATATTGATTGACTAACTACATCTACGTTCAACTGTAGTTAGCAGCTTCCTTCATACAGTTAAAATAAATATATGTTTATTGACTGACTACAGCTACAGTAATAACCAATTTGAAAGTGGCAGTTAAAACCTAAAACTGCATGTGTATTCACTAACTAGAGCTAAAGTTTTTTGATAATTTAAAACTGTTTTAGTATTCATTATACAAAATTTTACAAAGCACGATAGAGAATTGCAATATACTATCCTGTAACCGTAAAAGAAGCTCTAGAATCTCCTAAAATTAATCAACAGTAATAAAACAGTATGTGTACATGTATTTTGCTTAGTATTTACTTTTCAAAATTTGAACTCTTTAGCTCTAATTGTAACTCAGAGCTTCTAAAATTTATTTATATACTTCAGAACTCTTTAAATACTTCCATCTAATATTTTGTGGAAATAATATCTAATAGACATAAACAAAAACATTACACAAATTATAGTTGTATAATACTTACAATACTTCATAAATTTAAAAGAAAATAATGTAAAACAAATTCAAAATAAAAATTTAGTTTTTCCATAACTGCAATTGTAGTATCTACTATTATTTACGAAGCTAAAATCTTTCTTCCATTAAAATATATTTTATTTCTTTTCTTACCTAGGAAATTTGAGTTTTGTAAGAACTCCATTATTAAGTAACTCTACCTCATACGAGTTAAAAAGAAATTCAATTTTCTCTAAATATTTTACCTCTGCACGAAGAAAACATCAGAGCCAAATGTAAACATTTTAAATAAAGAAATGCTAAAAAGTTAATATAAACTACCTTAATAATGCATGTAATTAAATAGCTTAACTTTTTTCTCTCTTTAAAACTATTATATGTTAAGCTCATAAACTAAATAATTTACGCGAGGATCTATGGTGTTTCGCTATTTTTAGAAAAGGTTTTAATTTTACAGTAAAATGATGTATATCTTTGTTAAACATTATAAAACATTATATATAGTTAAATAAATTAATTATACAGTAGATATTCAAAACTTTGTAATGCTATAAACCTTATGTTTCCTTACTTTAACTTCCTAGTTACTTAGTGTAACAAATATGCATAAAACCTTCACACATAATTTATAACCGCATTGGAATAATCGTGCATGAGAATTAATGTGAATTAATCAATCTTTCAAGAATTGAGTCTATTAAAAGTTTAAAAGAGCCAACTGTATAACATATATATTTAATGGTGTTACGGCTATCCTGACATATCACTTCGACTATTGTCTGCACCCCCCAGGAATAAATATAATTGTTATAAAGAATGAATCAATCAAAAGCTGGATATTACTCTGATATAAAACTCATAATGTAGTTTAGAATTATATAAATCCTACAATCTGTATTTTCATATTTATTTTGTTTGCATTTCTTCATTTTGGTGTCGAGGATAGGTGATTGACTTGTATTAAGCGTTAATATCAATTATTATTATCTACTTCATTATCAATACCAAATGATTTTACTTCTGGATTATGACAGATAAGTTTCATATCATTTTGATTCTACTGATTATGCTAATTCTATAAATGTTATTGCTGTTGTCCTAGGTGCATCTCAGCGTTAACCCCTTAACATTTTCTTTTTCTTTTTCTGCGAATTTGATCCAAAAATGTCACATTTCTTTATTACATATTTTTGTTCATTTTACATCTATAAAATGGAAAATTTCATTAAAAGCAATGTTTCTAATCGTTTTAAGCTTGCATAACAACTTTTTTATAGAAAATAAAATAATGTTTTCCTTGGAAGTTGTATTTTCCTCCTCATGTACGCCAGAAAGGGAAGTGTTATGTTTACAGTTGTGCATATAAAAATACAAATATTTTCGACTAAAATTACTACACAATTATTTTCGAATGCATATAATACAATTAAATCTACTTAACCTGTTTTTTCAAAGATTAAATTTAGTGATATAAATCTTGAAAGAGGGCAAGAACAAGTCCAACTTCACAGTAACAAAATACCTAGTCTCTTTTTTTAATTCTTTTGACGCTGTCATATTCCTTCAGTGACCATACATACCGCTAGTTTTCAGGTCTTAGTCTTTTAACTTTAGGTGGAATTACCTCAAAAAGTTCTCAAGAGTTGTCTTCCAGAAACTCGAAGATAAAAATTCGTGGAGTATTACGAAACCTATCAGAAAGCCCACTCTTTTAGACTAAACAGAATACACTTCGAAAAATAACAACTTGTGGGCTTCTATACGACTAATTTGACATTAAAACTACAAAAGATACATCCGAAACAGTGAGAACGACAAAGAAATCATCTTGCCCGTGTGCCATACGGGCAAATCATTAAAGGCACGCTAACCACGCCGGTACGTTGTACGTGCAGAGCAGGCAAGGGGTTAATCTCAATCTATTCTTCCCGAGAAAAATTGTTTCCATGAAGATCATAATAGATAGTAAACTCACATTTGTATTAAATGTGAAGAAATCCGAAAAAGTATGCTGTTTGCTTGAAGTGGTCTTACCTTCTTCACTTGGAGATCGATTCATATGATTTACTTAGCATGGAAATCGAACACAAAGATGTATGCTCTTTTTATATTGAAACGCAAAGTTTTAAGGGATCATTTTTTAATCCTTCAAAATATCGGTTTTCTAGGTTTTACATTATTAAAATCTCTACACATTTCAGAATTGTTTTAAACGAACTCAACTGAAATATTTGATTTGGAACCTGTAAAGTATACAAATTTTATATTTAATATAATAGCTTTTAAGTAATGTCGTGTAGTCCTCTTTTTTATTAGACTACTAATCTGTGATCAAATGTATAGTGGGATTTTATTTTGATTGCGTTGTGTAAAAGTATTTTAGTACTAAATTTAACCACAGGTTCTGAGAAACTACAGACATAAGATCTAAAAATAAACTAAAAGCTAAATTAAAAGCATCTGAAACTATCTTAATATAAAAAAGTATATATATTTTAATATATAAACATCTATATACACACAAACTGATTCTAATTTTCATAAAATATGCTTTATCAACACCTTCTAAATTAGTTCTGACAATAATTTGTTAATACTTAAGTAATTTTGTAAATATAAGAGAGATGACCTAATCTCAATTTCAAAATGTATGTAAAAGGGGGTAACTTGGGGGAGTTAAACTGGTGTGCCCGGAACACTGCTGGTTGATGGGCATCTATGGCTGATCAGGATTGGGTATCCTCCAGAGTGTTTGCGGTGCGGCCTTGCTATTTGATACAGGAACACTTCCCGTCGGAATTGACTGGACTCTCGAAAACGTTCCGTCGGACTTGTCTAGTCTACTGGATTCCCGAACCTCTTCTTTTAGATTTTTCTTATTTTATTAATTTTATCCTTGTCCCCTCTTCCTTCTTATCGTCCAATCGAGATAGTTATAAGAATCTAATTGGTCTGCTTAAACCCCGCCTTGAGACCGCCAAGGTGGAAAACCTTATCCCTTCTAATCGGGCACTGTCCCTTAAGCACTCATAAATAACTCCACAAAGGTACATTCTTATTTAATGTCAAGTACGGAGACGGGATTCTAATCTGGGACTGGGATCAGAACCTCGCCCGAGACTACCGTACAAGACAACAATATCCGTAGAATATAATTTTATGGTCATCTGTCATATTAAAGATGTGATGAGGTCAGATTTAGATCCCGAGCATTTTACTTCTTGTATGAATGAATCAGTTATATTACTGATCTAAATCACCTCATCACAAGTAAACCATAAAAATTTAAAATGTATTTTATTTAAAATGGTGTTTTTTTTTTACTTTCGAGCAGTCTAAACAAAAAACTACTGGACATAAAGATTTCATACTTTCACACTAAATACATTATTGACCTAGAGTGAAACTCTACTTACTGAATAGACTATTGTTTATTTAATTTAGTATTTAGAGTAATTAGTAGAATTTAAAATGGAATACTTAACTATAATTTAATGTTTTTAGAAAATTTATTCTTTTGGTGTAATATTTATCAAACTTTTTAAAAATTTATATGGGGGGAGAATCATACCTAACAATTATTATTTACAAAAATGCAGTAACTTTTACTGAAACTCAATTTGTATTGTTGTAAATATCCACACAGTGTGACAGAAACATTTAATTTTTTTTAAACAAGCTCCCACTTTTTTGCTTTATAAAAAAAGTTATTATTTTTTAGAAACAAAGTGAATTTAGCAGAACTAATATAATAAGTATAGATATTAAATGCTTAAAATCTTATGTGCTTACTCTAATAATTGAAAAATATAAAATAAAGAGTGAAGTAATTTTGAAGTTTCATGTAATATTCACAAAGGTGATGTACTCCATTAAGAGGAACAAGATACCTTGAAAATGAGAGATGATTTGTAATATAAAATAACTTAGATGTTAAGAAAAAAGTTATGCTATATAATTTATAATACTAAATTTTTACATTCAAAATATTATTTTATTTAATGTAAATTCGTTTTTCCTCGTATATTCTTGTTTCAAAATGTGAATAAAATTTATCTTACAGTTTGATTTTTTGTTATTTAACAGTAGCTTTCTAATCTTTCAATTGCATTATAAGCTTCTCAATCTATCTGAAATATAGGAAAATTGTTTATTTATATGTTTTCCAAACTGTTTTTTATGCAATGTTTTTAACTGTTTCCCAAGTTAAAGTTAGTGTGATATGTGGAAAACATTTTGTTAAAATATTGTCCAAGCATAAAGGATAGATTTCAGTAAGCTATACTGAGTTCAAAATAAGTTCAATTCTCAATCTTTTTACTATGTAAGTCCTCAATATACAGTAAAAATCTAAAATCAATTGGATAATGAGTAGTGGACTAGGAATGTTTTAATTATTAGTTTTTTAAGTTTTAATGAATAGGATTTGTATTGTAACAACAAAAATCTTGTGCATTTTAGTATCATATGTATTTTATTTAACAGCCTAATAAATTATGTTTAAAGTAATGGTGCTAAAATATGAAAAATACATGAGTGTGCACAGATGTCTCACAGTTGTTTGGTTTCATTCGATACTATCTACTGTTTTAAGGAAACCGGGATTTACTGTTTAAAGCCCAATTCAAACGACTACGAATATACACTGTCTACCAATAAGTATTTAGACACACGTGACAGAAAAGAAAAACTAACTTTATTCAAAATCAATACTTGGTAGAGCCTCCCCGAGAGGCAATTATCCACAAGTCTTTATATTACAGCTAGTGGTATTGTCTTCCACTCGGATTGGAGTAGACATACAAGTTCCTTTACCGATTTTGGACGGGTAGTACACCCCTTAATTCGGTGATCCAACTTTTCCCAGAGGATCTCGATAGATTAAGGTCTGGGATCTGGGCAGGCTAGTCACAGGGCTCCAAACTGAGCGGCATCTTTCATGCGACTAATGCCGATGTTGTTTCCTACACGTTGTATACCGGCGGAGGCCGTGACTTACCTCAGGACCGCAGATATCGTTTATTGCATAGGTGTCCAAATACTTATTGATAGACAGTGTAGAATCAAGACATGATAAATATCAAGACATGAATGATTACAAATTTAAAGCTAAAATTCCTTTATACACGTAGACGTTTCGAGAAATCTTGTCAAAATAAACATTTGTTATTAGATTCCTTTTACAACATTTTTCCTGCATTATTCATTTCTTAGACACATATCTAGTTATAACATGTTGCATGATATATGATTAAAAATATTAATACTAATATTAATACAGAATTAATATTACCACAACAATTTTATTTTATATACGACTTTAACGTGTTTTGAGAGATTTAAAATTTTTTTTGCTGTATATTAGGTTTATTCATTTCATTTTTTAAAGAATAATTAACAAGCAGTGAAAATATATTTTTAAAAATAATACATTAATTCTTTCTTAACTTTTACCATGCAATTAGCTCACAAAATAAAATAAAAAATGAATGTTTGTTGCTGATTTAGTATTTAATAAAGATTTCTTCAATTTAGATTTTTATAAATGTAAAAATAACTATAAATTCAAAAAGTCTTTGTGTTCAAAGGTTGAGTGCATTAGCACAGAAGATATTTCTTTTAAAGGAAAAAATTCTTTGTAATCATCTTTTTTTCTGAAAAGAAATATTCTTCTTTTCGAAACATATTTTTCTAAATTAGAAATAAGAAACTTTGTTTAAAAACACATTAAGTTATTTAATCACGGTTTATATAAGTAATTTTATAGATCCCTTTGCTTATAAATGGAAGTAAAAATATCACATTTTAATTTTTTGAACGAAAAATAAACTACAAAGACTTCCACCACAATTATTTATTTTCATTATTCATTCTTGTCAAAAAATTTTC
>CM063508.1:17278526-17346026 GCA_032207245.1 Pardosa pseudoannulata
TAAATATGTTTTATTATTTTCTTTATTTGATACTGACTTTTTATTGTTTTCATTATTTGACTTTCCTTTCCGGACAGAAAAACCAAAACATAGTGTACCAACAAACTCTGCAATAAAATACCGTAATTTTTGTATAAATATGAAATTTTTACTCGAGTATAGTAAAATTTATATTATTATGCTTATGTATTTAATGTACATAAACAGATTTACACCTATAAATTCTATAATAGGATATATTATATATCCTATATATCGTACTCTAGAACGATATATAAATTATATAATTATAATTAATATAAAACTTGATATATAATTATTAACCCCTTGAGGACTTGCAAGTAAATGCTATACCAGTTAACCATTGTGAAAACCGTTGTGGTTTAATGCCATATAGTAATTAAATATAGCATTTAAAAATTAAAATAAAACGTTCTGATGTCCAATTATGCATACGCGAAGCTGGTCTCGCTATATCAACCGGAGATCATCTGGTGGAGGCGACGCTGCACTGACAAAAGCGAATTTGTGTGTGTTTTGTTTATATAAATGCATAAGGTTTGTTGAAGTTTTCAAATTATTTGATATCCTCAAATGCTCACTGCCTAAATTAAAAGCTTTTCCTCTCAATCTATCGTGTGGAATGACAGTCTATGCAAGTACTATGCTATGCAACAACATACTTCTTTTTACGATGCAACAACATACTTCTTTTTACGGTTTTTAAAAAAATAATCAAAATTTGACTTAAGCATCTAATAACGTCATAATTTAAGAATTCGAAAGGGTCTATAACATAAAATAATTAACATAAAGTTGTCGTATGCCTTATGTAGTTTAAGCCTATGTGATAAAGGTAATAAATTCAATTCTTTATAATGACATTAAAAAATCCAAATAATTCACTTTGGCAATTTCTTGGAGTTCTGCTACATTGTGCGTCTATTCTATACACCAAAGAAAACAAGGTTAATATTGGGTATGTAATAATAAAATTTTCTTATATGTACTTGAAAATAAATTTTCACGGACATACAAGCTTGCATATTCATAACATTCTAAAAATTGACCCATGTAGTACAGAAAGTCATGAAATTAGGCTACATTACGCTGAGGATTCCGGGCAATATTCTGCAGATACATATTAATAACTGGAATTGTATGCTGTTATAAAACTATCATATTTGTAAACAATCTGCAGAATACGATTTTATTTAATAATTTTATAAATTTGTTTATCTATAGTAGTGGATTTAAACTTTTAGTGAAATATTTTAATACCCAGACCGAAGGCTGGGTGCGAAGCAGCTAGTAAGTGTTATAAAAAACTGATATAATTGTATAAACTTTTATAGAAATGTATTTGATATTCTGATGTGACTGATATAAATAAGCTAATTCCTTTGTTTCCTCTCTAGACAGACAAACGTAAAACACTGTGTGTATTTAAGTTTAGCAGATACTTTGCAAGCTTTACATATGAATTAGACATTCGTAAATTTTAGAGAACTTGACCAACAATAAAAACAATCAACTTTAATTTAACCGTTCAAACTCCGAATTAAGAAAGAATAGTCAGGAATTATTTGAAATTTGGTAATTATATTAATTAAGAGTACATAAATACTGTTTTGAAATTAGGTGAAAAAAATTGTTGAGGTTGTTTTTAGCCATGTTTCATTATTAGAATATTGGATTGTTACATGACTATTTTTTGCATATTTTTAAATCTCATGAAAATAGTTAATTTAAAGTCTAATAATTATAACATCTTCTTAGTATTAATTATTTTTATTTAGCTTTAATTAATGTACAATTGATGAATATTATAATACTATAGAATTTATGCGATATTGCTACCGGTTTTTCCAATTCTGTTGGATTATCGATTTTTCCTTTTTTCCAGTTTTTACTACATTATTTTCAGTTTTTCGCTTCTTCTTTGGTCTTGAAACCGGTTACTGAAATTTGTCTTCCTCTGGAGTACTTACATCTTTTTTTAAAAAATAACGTAGGCCATTCCACACACACGAATGGCATAACAGTCTATATTATTTTCATCAATAACATCTTCATTGGGCTCTAACTGGTAAATATTTACATCTTCCAAATCAGAATCGAAAGAGTTTCTAGAAAAGCCAGGGCATCTTGTATTGTAAAATATCTTTCAGACATAATGTTAAATTTATAAAAAATTTATTAATGAAGCACATTGAAAGCACACATGCACCTATTTCACTGTCATCCAACAAAACTAATAAGAAAAATTCTATCTCAAAAGAAACTGATAATTATTTTAGCAAACATAGGCAATAAGACACCTTTTAAGTGAAATTGCACTTATCTTCAAAGGCACAGGTGAAATCCCTCTTCCCGTCACACACATATTTAGCCACCTTATCAAAAAGAATTTCTTTCGATTGTTATGACTTCACTAAATTGGACTTTAATGTCAAGTGCCAATACTATAATCCTTTCGAGGTATTGTAACTTTATCTATTTATTTTATTTAGAAAAGTTGCTATTCGTATCTGAATGCAAAAGAAAATAATGTTTGCAATATCATACAATACTTTGCACATAATTAAGAAATGAATCCTTGAAACGTTAATGTTCCAATAATGGAAGAGAGTTATAAAAACATAAATTTTACCTTACATTTAAAAATAAAATTTTGCTTTTGTTGTATTCCATTAGTATATGTTTTCTAATGATATATTTTAAAGTATTACATTTTTTCCATTTAAACTGGTGTTGTGGTAAATTTAATTGTAAGAGAGAGTAAAATTGACAAAATATAGTAGAATTAAAAAAAATTATAAAATAATAAATAATTATCTAAACAAAATAAAACTTATTGTAAAAACGATTTATAATGTCATGTTCAATTTGTGTAAAAGCGATATTGATAAGATTTTTTTTACATGTGAATTTGTTATTCAAAAAATCATGTTCCATTAGTGGAACATTCGCTGGTAAACGGTTAAATGTAATATCAAATATTAACTTTAATCGGGTAACGCCAAGTACTACTTCAAATTCAACTGTTAAATTAATTTACCTGTTCTATAAGATTAAAAAAATAAACATTCATTTTCTAAACCTATGCAGTAGTTAAAAAGTAACAGGACCATTTGCAATAATTTATAAATTAAACATATAAAGTAAAAGAATAAAATCAGAATTAAATTATTGTACTTTAACAGGTGATATTCAGAAATAATGCAGGTGTGATATTATAACAAATAAAATAAAATACTTTTCGTACTCATTACCCAGATAAAGCAAGGGATCTTCTTGGAATCTTACTATTTAAGTCCCTAAGAAAAGTAATAACAGGAAAATGAGTTATGTTAATAGCTTAGCCTTTAAGCTTCGGCTGACCACTGGCTTTCGTTTGGACTATAAATCTGCATCATTTTCGAAAATTCTTCCCCCCTTCTTCCACTTTCTCAAGAGGGAAAAATGTTTTGTCCTAAACTCTCTGGGAGTGGATGACGTTACAATGTAGGGTTGCTCTAAAACCAGTCTGAAAGTTTTTGACATCTCACTTCGAGAAAGACCGTTAAATTTTGGAGCCATGATCCGATTAAATAAAAAAACAAACGACGAAGGAAAGAAACTTTGACTTGCTTCCAAACGAATTTGGTTCACAAGATAGAATGAATAGTTTACAAAAAACTGCTGGACATGGCCAAAAAAGCGCCAGTTGTTCCAAATGTCGCCAAACAAAATCACATTCTTCCTTCCCGGTACTGATGCACTCAGCAAAACTTCAACAATAGGGAGGGACTGGCCAAATGACAAGTGAGTAATGACCCCGTCCTGCAAAATTTGAGAAATATCTAAGGTACAACTGTTGTACCCTAGCCGACTTTTGGGTTTCTAAATATTTATGGTACAACTGCTGTACCAGCCGAAACCTAAAATTTAATTACGATTATTGAAATAATTACACCTTTGTTTACTTCATAAGAATTGGTCAATCATCTAAACTAGTAAACTTGATTTGTAATTATTAATTTCATTTTGTAGGTAGATATTAATTAATAAAATGTGTGTGGTTTATATGTATTTAAATATATTTTTAACAACACAAATGAACACAAATAAAAACACAAATTATTAGAAAACAATATAAAAGTATAAATATGTTTTGGTATATGTTTGTCTATGTATTCTCCCAAATAATTTTTGCATATACATTTTACTTTAAAGATATTAATACGGAATATAAAAAACATTACTGATTACTTAATTTTAAAATATTTGTTCAGTATGTCGCTTGCATTCTTTGTTGCATTGCAGCAAGTTAATTAAACTTTTATCGAACTTTTACACCTAAATTTTTAAATAATTTAGTATTTTATTCAAGAACATTCAATGTTTAAAGAATTATTCATAGTATGCTCGTATAATAGTAAAAATCTTTAAACAAATGAAAAATTTCTTATCACACGTACCATAATATGTGTATATCTCAATTTTGTTTCAGTCTAATTCTAAGAAATATATATTTAGTACTAGCTTGAAACTTTTTTTAAGATGTTTAAAATTTTACACATGTTTGAGATTATATAAATAAAAAATAAATAAATAAATCACCACTTTAACATTCTTAAAACTTAGATTACTATATCACATTTACTTCGTAGTATTTCCACAACGCAGTTTGGGAACATATATGTGGATAGAATATAAAGAGGTGATTTTAAAGCTTTTGAGATGAAAAAAGTATATTAAAAATTTTATGGGGAACAGAAATAAGCCGTGAAAAACCAAGGAGAAGAAAAATCGATTTATATGTATATGCTGCTATCGAAAGTTAATAAGTTACAAGGATTACCAACCATTTTGCAAAGAAATTCTTCGCGAATTAGATGATGAAGAAAAATTATTGACTGATATCAATATGGTTTAGTTATCCTTGACATTATGTGAGTTCATCTTTAGTTTTAATCATGATATAAAGTAAATAATAGATAGAATCTTATTTATTTTAAAGAGATATCATATTGACGATAGTCCACTACTTTCATATTTCTACATGCAAAATAAATGACATAATAAATAATATAAAAACAATGAATATAAGTTTACGAATCAATATAAAAAGAGAAAATAAATATTTTATATCTGTATATATATATATATATATATATATATATATATATATATATATATATATATATATATATATATATATATATATATATATATATATATAGATAGATAGATAGATAGATAGATAGATAGATAGATAGATATAGATATATACACTCAAGAGCAAAAACATGACCACCTCTACATTTTGCAATGAAATCGCCTGGATGACGTGGAAGGTTTCAACAGGACAACTCCCCTTGTCACAAGGATACAATTTTGTTGGAGTGATTCCAGGAATATGATGCTGAATTCCAGTTAATGTCCTTGCCATCTAACTCGCCGGATCTCAATCCGATAGAAAACATTTAGAATGTCATGGAACTGCAGCTCAAAGTTCAAAGACCACCGATTCGCAATATCTCGGATTTGCGTAACCGCTGCTTAAACATCTGGTACACATTTCCGGCCATTTACCAAGGACTTGTGGCATCCATGCCAAGTAGGGGTGAAGCTGTGTTGCAAGCCAAATATAGGCCAACTCGTTATTGACAGGTGGTCATAATGTTTTGGCTCTTGAGAGTATATATATATATGTGTGTATATATGCGTATTTGTGTGTAAGTATGCATGTTAAAAAATTCAGAGAAACTCGAAACAGCGACGGATATGAGTAGCTTAAAGGAAATTATGGAAAACTAATACCAAGTTTAGACCAGATTGGGAATTCTGAAATTTTTTCATATAAGTGCTTTCTATAACGATATACAATTATTTTGCCATATCCATTCGTTTGCTTCCACTTACCTTAATTTCAAATGTATTTCCAACGATTTGTATAATACGTAAATATTTTAAACTTAACAATTATATTTAGACAAATTTAAATTTTTGTTTAAATTTGACATTAAAAATTTCGTTGAATCTCTAAACTAAAATATGGAATGATATTTTATCAATAAGGTACCGCAGTTGCTCAGTTTGCAAAAGCGTCTATCTCTTACCTCGAGAATTTTTGAGTTAGAGGCTCCAGGTTACCATGATCTTCGTTGTTCGTTAATGGTTATGTTATAAGTCACGTGGTCACATTGTCCTCACAGTTCTGATTGTGGCAAGTGTGGGGGTAGACTCCTTAGTCTCTGCTTTTAATTTATGACCATTTATGTCATGCAGTTTCTGTAGCATTCCTTGAATCACCCATGATAATCGAGTGGTACTAAATGGGAAATTGATTGGCAGTTATCTTTGGCATAAAAACATATATCTGCATTGCCAGATTCATTGAAAATGAAAAACAGTATCTTTTATTTAAATAGTATATAGAAATATAAATTAAGTATAAAAAGAATTATGAACATAAGATTTTTTATTGTTCATAATCAATGTACTGTCTCATTAATTTCTATAAAAATATTTTTTTTATATTTCATAATAAATTACTTCCTAAACTTTGAATTAAATTCCATACCTCAAGTTCACCTCATAATTTTGCTTCAAATTTCATTTTTTTCTTGTCAATCAAAGTGACGTAGCATCAGTTTAAGACTAAGCATTTGCTTTTCATATATATTTGAACAAACTAAATGTCCTACGAAATGAAAAGTATTCCAAGTTTTAAAAGATCCAAACTTTATTAAAGATGCGAAAGCTGCAATTTTCTGGGAAATTAGCAGCTGCAAGTATATCGCCCTCAAGGGGGCCATGACAGATAACTCTCTATTACGGAGCCTGCAATAATATTATACGTTACTTCAGTACTAATAGTTATTTCTCCTATGACATACCTTTTCATACAAGCCATTAACATTTCCCTGATGAGACAAGTCTGGCAGTTTGTTTATCTAGGGAGTTTCATTTCCGTTGTTTTTAGTGCGATCTAAGAAATAAAATGCCAGCCGTTCATCGTTATATTCGAACAGATCATACATAGAAATGAACTTCCAGCATGATTAAACTTGTTTTAGTTATATTCGTGTATGGTCATTACTAAACATTTGATCCGGAAAATTGAAACAAGTAAAATATACATGTATCATTTAGAAAAAATATATTTATTTGCAAAATCAATTTTTAATTCAGACGTTTTATTATTCACACATGATTGTAGATATGTTTTTATCTGTAATTTATAGTATAAAAATCAAATATCAATTCAATGTGCACAATATTATAATTTTAATTTATAGAGGTATAACAATCAAACTTCTGACGACTGGCATAATATAGACGTATATATTTTAAATAAATAAATAAATAAATAAATAAATATATATATATATATATATATATATATATATACATATATATATATATATATATATATATATACATATATATATACATATACATATATATATATATATATATATATATATATATATATATATATATATATATATATATATATATATATATATATATATATATATATATATATATATATATATATATATATATATATATATGTGTGTGTGTGTGTGTGTGTGTGTGTGTGTGTGTGTGTCATGCCTGGGCTAACTCCGTCATTAAATAAGCTGTCGGGCTATTTGTTTTCCAATTCATTCTTTATTTCTCTCCAGAACTGGGCTATGTAAAGGCAAGTAATTTCGACGGCAGATACAGCTGGTGAGAGGGTGTCCTTTTTTTACATGACGGCGGACAGAGAGAAGTCTGAACTCTAAGATGCTAGCATAGCGAGTGTACTAACGGGTGCCAGACTAGTGAGTTTACTAACTCGTGACACAGTTGCGAATGTCTGCTAACTGGGGCCAGAATAGTGAGTGTCTGTTTCTTACTTTAAAATCTAAAATCTTATCTAAGGGGGTTTCTTTGGGGGTTTCTGCGTGTGACCATTTAGATTCCTTGAGTGCGTGTGTTGGGCGCTCTAGAATATCTTCATTGGCCGTTGCACTTTCCTGCCCTGCTCCCAGTGTGGCGGACAGATAGCGTGGGGTGGCTGCAGATGTTTTTCGTTTCATGTTGGGATAACTTAAAATTATTTGACAGTCTAGTGTCAGACTGTTATTAACTTGTTTAAATGACGACTTCTGTAAAGTCAAATATGATTAAAATTTCGTCTTTATGACCAACAGATGTTTCACATGTGTTCTAGCTATGGGGGTGTTCTTACTTCTTAGACTTAGGGGCTTTCTCTATTACTTTTTATCCTCGGGGGTCTTATTCTTTGATCTGTTTTCCTATATTACAATATTCTTCGATCTGTTTTAATACATTACAATATTCTTCGATCTGTTTTCCTACATTACACACACACACACACACATATATATATATATATATATACATATATGTGTGTGTGTGTGTATTAGACGGACTTCACGATGGGTGGTTGCAGTCATAGCCCATAAAAAAGACACCGCTTTAGTTAAAGACGTTTATTAACAGAACGTTTGAGACTAGTTCCCACTTCATTATAGGGACAGGACAAACTGAGGGTCAGCTAACATGAAGTTATAATTAAAATGCCCTCAACACCTGGGTCAACATCTCAATAAAGTTCTGTGATAAAATCTAGAAAAATCTGCCTCCATTAGCGTGCATGTCCTTTATGTTTGGATAATCTTAAATTCATTCTAGCGCAATGTAGAGTTATAATTGGTCATACTTCTTCTCTGAAGGCATGAACTGTAAAAGGACGCAGGAAATTTTGCCCTTGACTCAAGATTTGAAAGGCAACGAGAATTTTCTCGGGGAGTTATAAAAAATGCTTACATTAGTTTTACGATCTAGTTTACTTTTCCTTACATATATATGTATTATATCTTTTATATATATGTATATATATATTATTTATCTGACAGTATCTATTAATCTATAAGGTATCTAAATTAATAATCGCTTATTGCAATTATAATCTTAATTAACAGTAAGAAATACTTGAATTTTACAACTGACATGAAGTCATACGGACTAAAACAGAATCGAGTTATTGTAAACTCATTCATTATATCTCTGAAAACTACACAGCTGTTCTCTCATTCATTAACTCTTTAGGTTTAGAGTTCTACATTCCAAACACGAGAATTCAAAGCAACATAATATACATATTATTAAATAGAATTTCGAAGAGAGCAGAATTCCGGCAAAAATACATGCCTGTAGTGAGTTTTGCATTCTTGAATTTTGGATACTGACATTACTCAACCTGAAGGTCCATAATCCAGACACAAATCCTATGGTATTTTTTTTAAATTGACAGAAAAATTTGAGATAATAAAATAATTTTTAAAGTATTTGGTAATCATTCTAACGATATAATTAAACTATAAGAAAAATATGAGAATGCTGGAATGTAATAATGACTAATAGGCTATAATTCTAATCAAATAGCAACTAAAAGTGTGTCAACAATCATGGTGTAAGAGAACTGTTGTTACTGAGTTCATTATTAAACTCAAAAGCGTATCTCAAATAGAAAAATCATGAATCTTAAATCAGTCATCGCTATAGTAGATGGATAATTCTAAGGAAATGACTGTTTTTTCCATGGCAGACTAGATTGCATCCGGTTAAATTCTGTTAAAATACAAATTAGCTTTGATGAAAATAAACACATATTAATACATATTAATTTACAATTATGTGGGTTGTGGCAATTACAGTGAAAATAGAGACACTCTCGAAATAGCCTTTTCCTTAATTTTTCTGATTCAAATGCTTTTATTAAATTAATCTTTTAGTTTTTATTTTATATTCTAAATTTATGTTCTAGCTCTTAGTATACTTTTCTTATGTAATATACAGTTCATTTATTTTACTCTATAAACATGCTACTAATTTATTTCCCGAACATTTTACAGACTCATTAAACTGAGCAAAATATACTTGCTTTGTTCTTTTGATAATTTAAATTTGAACAAGAATGTAAAAGATAAAAATATTATATTTTAGTTTTCCGAAATATAAAATAATATCTTGTTTTTATTATAAATTATTTTCAAATTATAGTTAAATTTGTCTTCCAGTTTCTTCGAGAATCAAGTTATAGTCCACCGTTAGCTAATACGTAGACTCCTTACTATCGATTCGATAAAAATTGTCTTTTAAGTAACTTAATTTGATAGTATATATATTCTATTCCTTAATTGACTATATATATATATATCTATATATATATATATATATATATATATATATATATATATATATATATATATATATATATATATATATATATATATATTGAAGTAGTCAAAGATAAGTTGAGGATAAAAATAAATAAATAAATAAAAATTATAAAAAATCACGAGATATTTATAGAAAGAGCTACTAAAGCAGAAAATTAAGGGCTAGTTTTGCGTGCCTGAAATGATTTATGCATTAAATTTTGAGTTATAACTCTTTATTCTGTTTGAATATGTAAAGATATTTTCTAAAAGTTTTGAATTTTTTCGTTAGATTGGAGCTTTTATTTTATTAAATTTCTCACCGAAATTGATCAAAACATTATGTCTGAGAGAAAGATTTGACCTACAGTCTTTTAATTTAGAAGAGCAGTGCTGTAGGTCAGTAGACAATAATGTAATACAAAAAAACTATTAAAATAATATGTCAATAATTTTGAAATTTTAGTTTCTTGCTTCTACTCTTTGAGATAGAGTTTCCAGGGATGAAAAGAAATCGTAAAATACATTTTTGGGATGCTTTTTAGACCTTTAGTGTAAGATTTGATGTTTTCAATCGTGTCCCATTGTTTACCTTTCGTTCTTTTTTAACTGAAAAAACAAATTAAAAGCTTCGGAGCGAGTTCCAGATTTTTGGGAGGATATGGTTTTAATTGCTTGTGGATTCTGGTTAAGAATTTGTTGACAATGATGTCAGTGTTACTTGGTACATTATTAGATTTAATTTGGACTGCAACGGTCTACATTTTTGCAACACGGGGTTAATGAGACCGGGACCTACTGCCAAAGCGAATTCCAAATAGCTCTGAATATACATGCGATAGTGAGATTTGAACACATGTGCTCCAGTGCAGAAGATCAGTGCTCTAAACTTCCGGCCATTGATCAACCCTAGCGTATTGAAGTAAGTGAGTTCTGATAAAATTTCTACTGCTTCTTAAGACCACTTCTGCAGCTTATAAAACAGTTTTTCAGTCATTTGACCAGTTTCAAGTATAAATCTATGTTCACTGTGTTTAAAGTAGGTACCACTTCATAGTGGACAATTCTCTGATGTCAAAGAAGGCAATATGCATGGTTTTCATTCTGGAATTGCCCATGCGTCCTTTCTTGGAGAGGGGAGGGGACTCTGGTTTCTGCCAATCTGAACTGTGTATTTTTGTCTTCCTGTCGTATTTAATCTTTGAATCCTTGCCAGTGATAACTTAAAAATTTGGATTATTCCCCCCCCACTTTAAAAACTTATTGCATCGGAGAATTCCCACATCTTTTTGTTTTCATGTAAACTTTTTTTGGGCTAGTTTATTTTCGTTATGTTTAGAGGTCCTGTTACCAGTCAAAAGCTCCGTCGGTGAAAGATAATTACAAACTTGGGTAACATTTTCAATAATTTGTATAGAGAGTGGTTAATGGACGTCCAAGAATTCATGTGCAACATCATCTCTGCCCTCCTTGTGCCATCGAAGAATGATGTGATTTGAAGAAATAATAGTTTCTAAAGGCTTGCTGAACTAATGTAAACATTTTTGTAGAGTACTTGTTAAAAAATTTACTAAAATTGTAACTCTTCCAAATTATAACGAGGAAATTTGATAGTGGAATGATTCATGGTATCATGTGACATAACCTCAAAAAAGGATTCATGGGATCTCATGCATTGATCAGGTTTCATTTTAAAACTAACACTCCCTCTTAACTAACCTAGCAGGATAGGAAGGTCTGCAGTTTATCGTTGATTAAGTCTAAAATTCAGTTGCAATACTAATACAACATTGTATATCCATGCCAATGTATAACTTTAGCAATAATAGCCTCGTTTACATGTGCCAAAAGCAGCATAGAATGCAGCGTAGATCCGTGAATTGTACTCCCCTTTCAAGAATTATCCCTATCTAGGGAAAAAATTGAGGGGTAGAAAGAACCCACCTTTCTACCCGGGTAATAGCAGAGTTTACTCTCCTTTCCCATTATCCTTTTTGCTTACAGATGATTGCCGTCCCGTATGATCACGTGACTTCTAGCGACGATCCCGGCGAATTGGAGGGTAGAAATAATTGACCATGTAAACGGGTTTCTCTGACCCTACAAGCAAAATCCCTTTACCCGGGTAAAAAGGAGGGTACATGACTGGCACATGTAAACGGGACTAATATCTACTCATAGCCTCCTCCTATGTTTTAATATTTTGTGGTATATTCTCAATTGTCGTTCGAGTTACTGTTTCTTTAAAGCAAACTAAGCCCACCTATCTATCTTCTTTTAACTCTCAGAGCTATTAAATTCCTCCTTATATACGAGCGTTTTTTATTATGTTATTATCTATGAATCTTCAATTTTCAAAACTAAAATCTACAAAAGGATTAAAGAATCAAACGTTTGCAGCAGTGAATGAAAGCAAGGAGACGGGAAAAAGAAATTTTACAGTGTTGAACTTTGTAAGAGATCTTGCTTTTAAGTGTACCATACCAAACTAAAATTTACCAAATAGTGTTATTTACTAAATAAAATTTATTTTAGATCATAATAAGCCATTTATGTAACATTTTATTTAAGTTTCTTTAAACCTTTGTGTTAAATATAATGCATTTTTAAGAAACAATTTTTGCTTTGAGAGTAGCTTTTTTCAATAATTTCTCATTAAATCTTAAATCGTAATGAATATAAATAATTTTTACATTATGAATAAAACCTATTTAAAATTTTTAATAAATATTTATATGATTAATAAATATATTTATTGAGACATTAATCTCAAAAATGCTCTATAAATATATTTAAAACCACCCATACACGAGACAACAGGGCAAAATTGTGGAGGCGTGTAGGTGTTTTATTTCTTACGAAGTAAATATTAACTGTATTCTACTTAAGCAATAAAATCAAATTACTAGCATCCTTTTTAGTGTTATTTGTTTTAAGTTTATAACTACCGCAATAAATGAAATTTTTAACATTATTATAAAATTGTAATATTACATTATCAATACCCCATCGTTTTACTTAAGATAAATCAATATGTAAAAGGGGCACGAGCAAAGATTATAATTAAATTTACTGTAATATTTAGCTTGTGATCGCATCAACGGCCTATGTACTCAAAAATCCGTAAGCTTAATGTTTATTTACCATACGAATGTAACATGTATAGGACGGGAAAAGAAGCTGATTCGCTATTTTAGCTAGGGAGGAATAATTTGGAAAGATAATTCTAACTGTCGTTACTATATAGCTGAGTTAAGCTCAAATGTAGCAAAACATAGAATAATAGAGAAATGCACAACATTGCCAATGATGACCGGTCACTTGCGATTTGAGGCATGGATGAGTACTTTCAGAATTTTCAAGCTCTGTTTTTGGACTTTCACAAAAGTTGCTCTATACTTTTAGCTAAAACCTTATGTACATTATATTTTGATTGCTTTCACGCATGCGCAGTGAAACATTATTTAGTAAACCTGCTCATCTTTCACCCAATATTTCTTATTTTTTAATTCCGGTTGCAGGGTATTGTGTATAATATTGTTTATCATGGGTCCTGTAAATAGCATTGTTTGATATTGAGGCCTCTTTAAATTATAAACCGAACGATGGCCGATTGGTTAGGGTGCTGGCCTTCGGTACCGGAGTTCGTGGGTTCGAATCCTACAGTGGCATGGATGTTCGTAGCCGTTCGGAATTGGCTTCAAGCTGTAGGTCCCGGTCTCATTAGCCCTCGTGTTGCAAAAAGTAGACCGTAGCTCTCCAAACCAATAATAAGCGAAACACTTCGAGAAATTTGTGATTGTTTTTATAAAAACCTTAATTTCTCCACGAGTATTGGTTCTATCCTCATTAAAATGAACACATATTATTACAAGAAATATCCTAATCGTGTGCTAAAGTTTCAACGCTTTTCATACATTACTCTTTACAGGGTTATCCAAAATATATTCGTTTTTCTTCAATCTGTTGACAAAATATTTTGCTGAAACACATCACGTGCACTATTCTGTTTACACGCCTGATGTTTCAGAATAATTCCTCGTGTATTCTACAATCGTAAGTTACTGGTCATCATTTCCAATATAGTGTAATTAATTCATGTACCTTATGATGAAGCGAGAAGATTGGTGTTTACTTTTGATTTTGCATGGTTAAAAATATTTCAAGACATTTTGGTTGTGTTCATTATGACTCAATTTTAGCCATGTGTCCCAATAACATAACAAATCTGGGTAGGCTGGAAATATTTATACAGTTTTTCTGATTAGTACCTATATCTTATCATTCAGGTATATAATAATAGAAAATCAGTGATATCAGACATTTATTGGAAATACATTAAAAACAGCGTCAGCTCAGTCAGCAAAATTATTTATGGTTGGAGAGTTATTAGATTAAGATCTTTTGCTTCATCCCTGAAGCCGAACGACGGCAGAATGGTTAGGGTGCTGGCTTTCGGTACCGGAGTTCGTGAGTTTGAATCCCACTAAGGTATGATATTGGTAGCAGTTTGGAATTGGCTTTAAGCAGTAGATCTAGGTCTCATTAGCCCTCGTGTTGCAAAAAGTATACCGTAGCGCTCCAAAACCAAACCAAAATCGCCCTTCATTTCAAATTACGAGGACACTCTTTCAACTCAAAATAATTCTTCCACATGATAGTTCTCTTAAAAATATAATCTCTTATAAATATAATCTGAACCTTATGGAAAATGCGAACAGAATTCTTTTTCATAAAATTGATATCCATAAGCCAAACACATTGATAGTATAAGTTTAGTACGATAAAATTATTACTTTATTAATATTTTCTTGTTTTGTCTGCCCATGCTTGGCTGTGGATCAGTGTAGTTATACAGAAATAAAAGAAAAACGAGCATGTCTTTAATATGTTTAATTTAATAACACTGCGTCTGGTGGGATTCAAACCACTAATTTCATTCTTCAGTGCTAGGAAATTTAGCACCAAGCCAAACACACAGCAGCCAATTAAATTGCTGGGAGACACACACAGAGATTTTAAACTTATATTTAAAGGGCGGAGATAAAAACATAACCGTTCTCTAGTACAACATTATGCCAAAAATTCAGAGCAATCAGCGCAATATTTTCAGAGATTTTGGGTTATAGATAAACATTTACATTTATATTCATTGACCATATGGCTTATAGCCTCTACTGTATTTTTTTTGTCTTGGGTAACGGTTACACGTAAGATACTAAAAGACTAAAGAAAAAATAAAAGTGAAAGACAATTTCCGGGGCGTGTTCAAGCTAAAATGACTCTAAGATTCTATTTAGATTTAAAATGTGGTAACATTTGTTCGAAGGAATATTTCAATGTAGTTGGATCAGAATAATTTTGTCATATGTTAGCATGGAGTGAAACATAATGCAATATGGCCGATACTCGAATAACTTAAATGAAATATACTATAAACAATTTTTACTCTCACTTTTTCAAAATAAAACAACGAATATTTTCAAAGCGTAGGTATGTTGAATGTGACATACTTAAAAACACCATAGGCTGCCACCATATAAGGCGATTTCACACAGTACGGCATATCTCGTATTATGAAAATTCTGTCTTTAGTTTCAAACGGAAGGGTAGTTTATTGTTTGTTTTTTGGCTGTTGTAAACCTGAAAATGAATCGGAAGAGCATTATAGTAGTTCGCGTGAAGTTGCGCAAATTGCTCTATAAGGCGATTTCACGCAGTAGGGCAAATTCTCAAATTATGACAATTCTTTCTTTAGTTTCAAACGGAAGGGTAGTTGTTGTTTGTCTATTGGCTGTTGTAAACATGAAAATGAATGGGAAGGGCATTATAGTAGTTCTTGACGTTGCGACAAATTGCCTTATTGTAATCTAGATATGTAACAGGCAACTTTCGAGTCATAATGTCGCCAGAAGTCACCAGAGGTAGAAATTTGGTACCATGAATTTCGCTCTCTATCATTTTTATGAGGTAGACTTCATTTGTGACATACCTTGAGCACAACGAAGTATTTTCACGCAACGTCATGGACTACTTTAATGCCTATCCTATTCATTTTATGTTTATGGCAACCAATAAGCAAAAACAAAACTGCCCTTTCGTTTCAAATAAAATCTAGAATGTCATAAGTTGAGATGTGTCCTGCTGCATGGAATCACCGTATAGAGCAATTTATCGCAACGTCACGAACTACTATTATGCCCTTCGTATTCATTTTCACGTTTACAACAGTCAATAGACAAAAAACCTGTAAAAGAAAATTGCATTGTCATAATACTGTATTTCAGGCTGAGGGGTCTGCAATACTTGATTCGCTCAGAAAGATAAAAGAATTGAGTGAAGACAATATATATTTATATACTGACAGTCTTTCAGTAATCAAGAGCCTAGAACAATTAGTACCGAAATCAAAATTAATTACCGAGATACAAAAAGAATGTAAAAACATGAATAACCGAACAATTAATATAATTTTGATCAAAGCTCATGCGGGGAATACCGGTAATGAATATGCAGATATTTTAGCAAAGAACGCCACGAAATCAATAAATTAGAAACCAATACAGCTCCCGGTATCAATATTTAAAAAATATATGAAAGAAAACATAAATAAAGATTGGCAAGATTATTGGGACAATAGTGAAAAAGGAAGAGCAACCTATACTATAATGTCTAAAGTAGAACAAAAGTTACAATTCGAAAATAACGTATTAAATTATTTCATTACCGGTCATGGAAGTTTCCCAACTTTCTTGTACAGAATTGGAAAATTAGATTCACCAAACTGTAAATGTGGAATGATAGGCACCCCTCAGCATTACATGCAAGTAAGATGTAATCTAGTTCCGATGTGTATCAAAAAATACGAAAACGAAACACAGATCGAATATTTTAAAAAAATAGACAATAATCATAATCATATTAAAAAATTAAAGGAAATTTATAATATATTAAATTTAAATTACTCTTATATACAAAATAAATTTTAAAAATTTTAAAATGTAGGAAAATACTTGTAAAAATAGTAATAGTGATAAAAAAAAAGTGTTTTAAGTTAATAATTCAGTGTATAACATTAAAATGAATAATGTCGAAAGGTTCTCCCCACCCACTTAGGCTTTTGCATCTATAAACTTCTTCAGTTGGATGTGGGTGTGGGTCATCTAAGTCTAAGTCAATAGACAAACAATAAACTACCCTTCCGTTTGAAACTAAAGCCAAAATTGTCATAAGTTGAGATGTGCCCCACTGCGTGAAATCGCGTTATATGGTAGCACCCATAATTTGGTTAGAGAAATATATAGTGTGAAATTATTTCATAACACAGTTGAAAACTTATTTATTTTAAAACTGAATAATAATAAAATTAGCAGAGATTAAATAAATTAGAAAATTACGTTTACCTTAAAAATGATCAAATCAAACGATAAGTATGAAGAGAAACTGACTGCAATGCAAACTACACTGATTGCAAGCGAATTTTTTCTAGCGATATTTTATCCATTTGAAATTTCAATTTGTGGCATCATATGTTATTTCCAGTGTATAGTGTTTATCCATGATTGTCCTCTCAGATTTCGATCTTAGTTTGAGTTTATTGGTAGATTTAATGCTCGTTGTATAAAAAAAGGTATGTCCAGTCCTTCCTAACTTTTAATTTTATACTATAAGAAATATCTATTAAGTTAAACCAAACATTCAAAAATATGTTTGGCTTCTTTTGCATTTCCATAGAGAATCAGTAGGTACTGCTAAAGAAAAGGGTGCCCCTTTACAAATTTGGTGAAATTATTGGCTATGTTTACTAAAACGCAAAGGTATATCCTCTGAACAACATTGTATCCCTTGTTATTTGGGAGACTTTAATTGATGCAGATTGCGTCATTGTAATATAATTAATTATATACATTTTATTAATTAACCAAAACCACTGAGAAAGCGAGTATTTACATTTATGGGCAATTAATCCCTTAACACTTTACAAAGCCAACAGCACCAACTTATTCAAAATTACCCAAAGTCAACCTTTAATGGTTCATTATATGTAATATTTTTAAGCATTACTCAAATTTAATATATAAGAAATGGGTTCCACAAGCAGATCTGCATTCAAACAGAATATAAATTCAAATACAGATATAGATTGTTTGGATACGGTGAAATACAGAGAAAATATTAGGCTGCCATGCTCAGAGATTTATCGCCAAGTTGGCGGGGGCAATGTGTTCTTTAGTCAAGCGGGATCGGTATACAGTTGTAATATTATCATATAGTTCTAGTTAAAACTATGTTTTTATAATGATTAATAACTATTATATATATTATTATATTTTTATAAATATGAACTTACATACATACATACATATATATACATACATACATACATAATATATATATATATATATATATATATATATATATATATATATATATATACATATACATACATATATATCTATATATATATATATATATATACATACATATATATCTATATATATATATGCATGCATACATATACATACCCATCTGTGTGTATCTATGTGAATGTTTGTATGTATGCAAAAGAAAGTATATAGAATTTAACTTTATAGTACCTTATATTAATGTTTGGAACATAGATGTTACTTCAAAATACTGTACCCCTTCGGTGCATTTGGTGAAATTATTCATGATATTTACAAAAGATATATACATAAACTAATTTTACGTTTAGCTGTGACTACCAAGAAAAGTACAGAAATAAAGAGTCAATTAATTCCACTTCAGCTTACAAAATCAATAGTTACAAATAATTAAAAAAATAGCAGTAGTTAACTATGGGACAATGATACTGTAATTCAGTAGGAAATGGCAATAATGCAAACGGAAATGATTATCGGTTTCTTCGCTTTGGATTTTCGGTAAGATCTCTATTTTTCACCGAATCCAATCAATATAACTGTACAAAATTAATAAAAACTAAGATCTAGGCACATATAATATGTAAAAAAATGGTTTCACAAGAAGGAATGGATACAATGATAATATAAATCAGAATTTTGAGAGGAATTCTTTTTTGGAAATCGAGATATCAGCAGAAAAAACTTTTGTTCCACGCATAGTTTTACCTCCAACTTTTCCAGGACAGGGGTTGTGATGTTGTTTGACACCCTGAACCAGGATGATATGATTTCAACAAGATCATCGGGGAAATTTAGATGTTATTTGGCAGATATTTTGAAACATGTGCACGTAAATTGCTCATATCCACTAATTTATTTACCACAGTAATTTTTGTGCGGTTTTTTTAATCGCCAAATAAAGAAAAAAATCTGGCGTAAATTACGTGTTTCTCATAAACTGAAAGTTTAAAAATATCTGACTGTTTGTACAATTTTCTGGAGATGAGAATGTAAAGAAAAACCACAATTAGTGCTATTTAAAACAAAAAGAAATACCATTTTTAGCTAAGTTACAGTTTGCCGTTGAGAATATAAAGAAATATACCATTTTAAATATCTTTATGAACAATAAAATGAACTATTTATATAAAATACTTTTATAGAAATATTGTCAGATTAAGTAATTTCTCAAGAATAAAGTTTTACTGGAACTACTATTTTTCAACTACCGAACGACTATCTATTTTAGACTAAATATAGTGACATGGCAAATCAGCAAAACGCCAAATTTGGAGAGCAAAAAACTCGTTAAATCTGTAACAAAAGTTGGTTCTACTTAAGAACTGGTTCCCTTGGTAAATTTGGTGAAATTATTGGCGATGTTTACTAAAACACAAAGGTAATACATTCAAACAATGTATTTCTTGCTTTTTCTGGCGATTTTAATTAATTCACAATGAGCCATGGTAAATTATATACTCTTACTTAATTAAACAAAACGGCTTGGAAACGACACATTTATATGTATGGACAATCAATCCCTTAACAGTTTACAAACGCAACAGCTCCAAATTATTAAAAATCAGCCATAGTGAACCATTAATGGTTTGTTATATCTATTTTTTTTTACATTGAGCGCTTTTAATATATAAGAAAATAGTTACATAAGAAGATCTGTATGAAAATATATAAATTTTAGTATAGATACAGATTGTTTTGACACGGCGAGATCAGGATGAAATGTTAGGCAATCATACTTAAACCATTATCGCCAAATTGGTGGGGGTAACCTGTTCTTTAGTCAAGCTCAAAGTTTTATCAATGAGTCCCCTATTTTCATATTTTATTTTATTTCCTAGCCCCATATTTTTATCTTAGACACTTATACACATTTATTTAAATAATTGCTAAGGTTGGCGAAATGAAAAATACTGTCAACTGGGTTCTATGCTAAAGCATTAGGCTATTAGTTATTAGGCATCTGCATACCAGGGTATTTATAATCAAATAGTGTTTACAAAAGAAAAAAAAATTCACAATATAGTGAATATTTAAAATTTTTAAAATTTGTGTTACTTTTAGCTATTAATATCTACTTATTTGATAAATATTCAGTACTTTCATACTGCTTTGCCAAATGTACAAAATGTCAAAATATTAATTTTATTATGTAAAACAGTTTATTTTGTAATTTACGTGAAAAACGCTTTATTTGAATACTATCCTTTTGGCAGTCACCCATTCAATTTGAACTAGGTCTAAGCTATCAAATTGAAAGATTAAAATGTTGAAGGGGCTCATTTCAAATAAACCGTAAAAGGCGAATATTCATTGATGGCGCTAAAATAATTGAATTATTTTACAGTTACACTATAATCAACTTTATTCACTGTTTTACGATACAGTATAGCAGTAATTCCTAAATCCCAGTATTGGCATTCCATTATATTATCCGAAATAATAGTCGGCAATAGGAATGTTTCATATTTAATTGAAAGCGGAAACGTTCTGATTTCATCATGCAGTTATACAATCCTTGATTGTAACAAATGTTTACATTTTTAATGCATAAATTATGTTTTAGATACCGAGTATGCAACCTATGTTTCTGTATAAATTCAACTACTAAAATGCAACTGAATTTTAATAAATATATTTATTTAAATATGAATTATTTTATAGAATAGAGTGTTACTATTTTTGTTGGAAGTATTAGCTCTGTTTTCAAAATGAGCTTGTAAACGTCAAGAGATTTTCATTATGCGCATCAAATGCATTGAAAAATCACTAAAACGTAGTTTAGTTTTATCACGTATGCACATTTGCTTTTATAGTTTTAATCAGAAGTAGGTGTCTGTTGATATTTAATTGAGCTTGTGTTGGGTGAAACATATTTATTTAATAATATCGCTTATTATAAACAGAATTTTGGCATACCTTAGAAAGGAGAGAGCTCATCTGCATTATCAAACGTATTTTTATCAATATGAAACAGGAACCTTCTTAAATAATGCAGTTTATATATATATATATATATATTATATATATATATATATATATATTAGGTATATATTGATCTGTTATTCTAACCATCATCACTTTGATTTTGATTTTTAACCGATTTATTTGAAAGTTATTCCCACCCCTAAAAATAAATATGGTTATTTGAATTTTTTAGATTTGAATATTAAAATTTATGAATGTAAACCTATTTCATTTAAAATATGATAAATGTGATGATTACCTTTTTAAACTCTAAAGAACAATAGCATGGAGTTCTGGTGTCCATAAGAATATTGTTACGTAATATTGTTACTAATGGTATAATTATCGGGTATCACAAATGTGGCCGATCCTTAAGGGACATATTTAGTGATCTGAAGTAACAAAATTCGACAGTGGCCTATGTGATTAAGAAGTGGAAGGTGAGCGGTGATTGTCGGAATGTACCCCTAGTAAGACCAATGAAACTGAGAGAAAGAGACCGACGAGCGCTGTCCACATTCGGAGGAACCGCACCCAACCGATGGTCCTCATCTGCGAGGAGTTTCAAGAGGCATTCGGGAGTATCATTTCAATTAATTCCATCCGTAAGGAAGCACATCTTCTTGGTTTTCATGGTCGTCCTGCTGTCCATAGTCCTTTGATCACAAAGTCCAACCGCACTGCTCGGTTAATGTGGTGCAACTACATCGAAATTGGACAGTAGATCAGTGGAAACGGGTTCTTTGGAGCTATGAATCAAGGTTCACCCTTTACCTTTTAGATGGCAGGGTCTGGGTCTGGCGTCTGCCTGAAGACCGTCTCCTGCCAGAATACATTTTGCCAACAACCAAGTTTGGCGGAGGTGGAATTATGGCCTTGGGGTGTTTCTCCTGGTATGGACTGGAACCCTTGGTCATCATTCATGGGAAGCTGAACGCCGATGTCTACTGCACTATTTTGGATGACAACGTGCTTCCTACGTTGTGGCAGTTTTAACAGGTTGGACCCCTGTTACTTTCAGGATAACAATGCCAATTGTCATGTTTCGAGGTTAACCAAGGATTGGTATGGTGCCAATTGAACTCATTGAATGGACTGGTCTACTCAGATCTCAGACCTGAACCCTATGGAGAACATCTGGGACGAGTTGGATCGCCGAATTAAAGTGTGCACTGCCAGTCCAAAATCGGTGAAGGAACTTGTACGTCTACTTCAAGCCGAGTGAAGACAATACCACTAGCTGTAATACAAAGATTTGTGGAAAGTATGTCCTGGACAGTTAACGCTGTAACTGCCTCTCGTGGAGGATCTACCAACTGTTGATTTTGAATAAAGTTTCTATCACAAGTGTCGAAATACTTATTGGTAGACAGTGTATTTACAGAGATAGAGATATTATTGAATTTTAAATAATATGCACTGATTAAGGTCGAAATGACTCCAATGCGTTTTAGTGATAATTTTCTAAGAATTATCTCATTGTAAGCAAACTAGTACCCTTTATTTTATCTTTCATCAAACAGAGTCTATTATAAAAAATTTCTGATCGAAAGATATAATGTCCTCTTAAAAGCCATGTAACTAAACAATAGTTTTTACTGTAGCACTTCAAGCGAACTAAACTTTTAAATTAATAGGTTTTTTTTTTAAATAAATTGTTATTTCTTTCTTACTTAATTATAAGGAAGAATAAAAACGGAACAGTTGTGATACATTACAAGATCACATAACACGTTATTACCTTATAAAAAAGAGTAACATCTTAAATGTGGTGTGTTAATTTACAGTCCGACTCGACCAACTCTTTCATGTGCAGCCTAATCAATTTATTATTTCCGTTTAAAACACTTATATGTGAAATGAAATGTCTCATTTCCATTGTTCAAGACACAAATTAATTTGATAGCTAGCGTCAACATATCTAATTTAGCTCTATTCATTATTTTATCATTACCTCTTAAGAATAAAGGATTAATACTCAACTCCTTCTCATCAGTAACAACTCCGGAACAAGAAAATAATTACCATCAATAAATGCAGAAAAGTTTCCCAAAACCCTTCCCGGATAATTTGCAAATTTAATTGTTTCGAACAGAGCTTTGGAAACTTTGGTAATGAATGTTTCCGCAGAGCCGAATGAGATTTACTGGGATTTATATTACTGTATTTTATAAGATTTCCACCCTCATTCTTATTCATTTGAAATGAATTCATGCAGAAATTCCAACTTCCGTTCCCTACCGATTGGATAGAGGTGTTACTCTTCGGGGCGAATAATTCAAGCTGTACTGTACGTAAGATTAAAGAGCAAATCACACTTTGCATCATATGTTTAGGGTGAAGTAAATGGCTAGATTTTTAGCTTAACTGTTAAGAGAAGCCAAAGAGAGATTTTTGATGATTTTCAATTTCTAAATTATATAAACATAATTTTTAAAATGTTAACTGTACCCAGTGACAAAATTATTTGATATACTTAAAGTGTATTTTAAAATTACACTTCAAATTATATGTAATTTAAATTAGTATAACAAAGTACATCGATATATATATATATATATATATATATATATATATATATATATATATATATATATATATATATTTGTAAAAATTATTTCCTCTAGTCGCAATAATTATGTAGCCCCTATTGCTTTTACTAGCCCGGGCTACTGGGCAAGGAGAAGTGTAATCAATGAGCAGTAATACCAATACAGTCGGCCCACGTTGAAGAGAACGGCATCAGTCAAATTAAAATTTTATTTTAGAGCTGCTAAAAAAGGACATCTTTACTAGTCAATAACAGGCAAGAGAAAGACACAAAAAATCCCTGTGTTCGAACAGAGGTGCACCCAAGAGCGAAGACAGAAAGAATTTTCCCAAGAGATAACAAAATTAGTCAGCGAATTAAACTGTTAGTATCAGGAAAAATGCTGAGCCATTTCCCGGCAACAATTGGAAAACGTGTTGAATAGACAGAAAAATTATATCTATAGGACAGAAAGCTTATGTATCAAAAGAATTTTAAGACAACCTGGCGAAAGATATTTACAACCTGGGAAAGAGATTTTTAGGAATTAGAATGCGAGAGAGGAGGTTTTTAAGGAAATATAAAAGTTAAATAATTTTAATATAGTACATATATATATATATATATATATATATATATATATATATATATATATATATATATATATATATATATATATATATATATATATATATATATATATATATATATATATATATATATATATTATATATATATATATATATATATATATATATATATATATATATATATATATATATATATATATATATATATATGTATATATATATATATATATATATATATATATATATATATATATATATATATATATATATATATATATATGTATATATATATATATATATATATATATATATATATATATATATATATATATATATATATATATATATATATATATATATATATATATATATGTATATATATATATATATATATATATATATATATATATATATAAGTGCCCGTTTTTAGATTCTATATAATAATTTGGTGTTTGCTTAATTGTATTAAAGTAATTCTTTAAATATTGAAAAATAAATAATTGTTTAAGTTAACAGAAACCGTAGGCTTGTTTCATCAAATACCTTACTTTAACGAGTGTACGATAGGTGATGAGCAGATTATCTAGGTAATTTTAAAATTAAAGAATTTTCCGTACTTTAACGGATCACCATAGTTAATGTGAATATTAGCTAGCTAATTTGCAGTTATATTGATATATGTTCTTTAGCATTAAAGTATATATATATATATATATATATATATATATATATATATATATATATATATATATATATATATATATATATATATATATATATATATATATACATATATATGAACATCCTCTTCCAAATCTCTTAGAACAAAGGGTTCTTAAAAATCAATAGTGTTAGAAACAGTATAACCTAAATATATGTAATAAGTATGACATGGTATAACCTAATATATAATAAGTATAATATAGTATAAGTATAATACAGTATATATATAATAAGTATATTATAGTATAAGTATAATACAGTATATATATAATAAGTATAATATAGTATAATCTAAATATATTAAGTTCCAGTCTTACTATAGTCTCTTGAGTGCTGTAGTAGCTGTGAGAAATGCATCGATCTTATTACCGAAGTACTGGGAGTTCGAGGCTCAAGTGTCCTAAAGTTTTCCATGTATATTAATATCGGCTAGTACACTTACAATTTGACCATGGTCGTTATATCTTGAACATTACTTCTGTAGGTACTAGTCTGGGGGGTGTTCTTTTCTTGGTCCCTGTTTCTAAATTCAAAGATCCCCCTTTTTTTTCCTAAGGAGTAATGATGACCACTTATATCTTGCTTCCATAATAAATCGGGGAATAAATACTTGTTACTTGTTTGTGAGACTGAAGTAAAGCATATGACCCAGCAATGCAAATAGTAACAGCACGATATATTGTATTTATCCCAAATAGATGATGACTTCAAGCTCTTATACTCTCCAAGAACTTGTTGATATCGCTCTTCAGACACCTGAAGTTGGAGCTGTTAATTTTAACGTACTGAGAATCATACTACTGAAGATTTTATCTGAACTGCATCTAGAAAACATAACAGCAGCATGGAAACCTGCTGAGACGAGCACTAATATTAAGGAAATTTTAGAGGACAGGGAACTTCCAGATCATCCAATTAGTATGGAAGCATTGAAAGAGAGGATAAGTCAAAAAGTGAAGCACACCTCAAAAAAGGAAAGAATATCCGAGGATTCACAGTCTCCCTTTGATAAATCAAGTAGCGAAAAAACAAGCAAAAGTGAATCCGAAGATTTTGCAAAGGTGGACTCTGACATTACTGTTGAATCAGGTGCCTATTTTTATGCATAATTACTTTTACTTTAAGTTAAATGTTAAAGATAAATGACTTTTTTTAAGGTACATGTCGGTTATAATGTCAACCAAAGGCAGCCAATTAAAAATTTTGCCAATTTGGTCATTTAAATATTTAGGTTATATATCACATTATTCACACGTGATTTCCTATTTACGTGGACTATATATTTAGAAAAAATAACTCTTACGTGATGAAGTAAAAATGAGATCATATTTTAAATAACACACGAGCGAATACGAAGCGATTCTATTGTTTTAAAACAAAGGCATTTTGTCATTTACTCGAATCTCTGGAAATGGTCATGAGATGAAAATGCATACTGGAGCAGAAACGTATAACGATGTTACATTATGAGAAATTGCCAGAAAAAGAAAGCCTCTGTACAGGCAACTGGTT
This sequence comes from Pardosa pseudoannulata, assembly GCA_032207245.1. Lineage (NCBI taxonomy): Eukaryota > Metazoa > Arthropoda > Arachnida > Araneae > Lycosidae > Pardosa > Pardosa pseudoannulata. The sequence continues at coordinate 17,305,480 of CM063508.1, forward strand.
CGCTACTTCAAAAATCACATTTTTGCAAGCGTTACAAATTCGTTTACTTTGGCAAACATTTTTGGAGATTTTATTTATTCTTTATAAACAAAAAATACTATTTGGGCAATATTTTTACTGCGAAGAATTAAGGAGACTTATCCCCTTTAAAAAATTAAATTCAATATGTGCTTTAAAAATATATATGTTATATATGTTAATATCCAAAGCTTTAAATATGTATGCTATTTAATTAGAGCGCGTTCAAGTCAATAAAACGGCATTTTCAGTAAAATGCATTTAAAATTTGTATAGTTAACTGCAATGATATTAAATCCAAAGATTATATAGTTACTTTCTTATTTGAGTACTTCAACGAGATTTCTTTCAAACGATTTCAGAATTTCAATATATTTTAAAATCTACAATTCTAAAACTCAAATACCATTAAAACAAGCAAATTCCACAAAAAGGTTAAGTCCTGAATATGTAATCTGTACTTTTGTATTGACTGCATATCATTTTTGAACTTTCGTATTAGATCAGCGAATTCTTCCTATTTTATGACGAAAATATTTAGCAATTGTTTTAATATTGACGTATGTATATTACTTTGTATTTATTTGCCTGCTTCAACTTAAATTAATCTTTTTGAGAAAGAAAGCTTTATTAGTCACTTACCTGTACTGTTATGTACCAGAGGATAGTACCTGTGATACCAATCTGTACCATTCCTTTCGTTTCCCTAGGTGAGCTATTTATATTGCGTATATATGACAATTTAAAGTTCACTGCAGATAATATGCGTAGTTTTATTTACAAAAATAACTTCTTTCACTTCTTTTTTTAAATAGAAGGATTAGCAGGAATTAACTTTCCATACGACACACTGGTGTTTTACACCAGGCTCACTAACTGCAGTTAATTAATTTCAGTTTCGTTTGCAACATCTATTTATCTAGTTTGAATACGTTGGGAAGTTTTCTGTATCTCCTCCCCCAGGCATATAATATTTGAATAAATGTAAACACAGCTTTCTTCGTAGCACTTGTCATGTCAGTAACTAATATTTAACTCAGTAATCGGGGCTTATACACACTGAACTGCATAGTTATACGTGTGGGGGAAAGTGCATTTTCTCAATCTTCAGAACAAAAAAAAAATTAAGGTGCAAACTGAACAGTTGACAGACTTCAGCGTTCAATTTTGTCATCACACGTAAATACTGTAAAGTGTAACTGATAGTATGTTGCCTGATTTATACCAATCTATCCCCAAAATAACTTGCTTATGATAAAAATTTGATATCCCCTTCAGTGCAAAATATTAATTACCTTTACGATTAACTCAGAGAAAAAATTAAACAAAAAAAGAATAATTTTTCAATAACATTAAGAATGCTATATCCGGTCAACATTAGAATTCCTATTTCAAGACCAGATTTACTAAAAGAGAAAATTTTCTCTCATATTTAATATGCATAGAGTTCACAAAAACATTTTCTCATTATGTAGAAATTAATTAATTAGTTTTTACGTCCTTATCCTTTAATTAGAATTTACTTTATAATAAAGAATGAAGATGATTTAGATTAGAATTCTTACAACACATGTATAAATAATCCCAGTATTGATTTTTTATATTTTGAAGATTCATTTATTGATTTATATCCAAATTTCAAATTTAGGAAGCATTTAATATTTTATTGATGTGCACACACTTCATCTGGCTATAAAAATGTTTTTAAATGCAAATTTTGATCTAGCTTTTAAACTTATTTTAAAGAAACTGTAATGTCTTTTTGTGTAAAGCAAGGGAAAAAAATAACTTGAAAGATACTTTTGTGGAAAGATTATTTGGTGATTTTAATGGTACATGTTAATCGTTAATTAATCTGAAATTGAACTAATAATATAAAGCGCTTTAAAATCCTTCCGATTGAGATAATAATGTCCAAGTAAAAGGGAAACACTGGATGTCCTTTGACGAAAAGTTGGTTTAGGGTTAGTTATACGTTGAAATAGGAAAATTAAATGGTAGCATTTAGTTAGCAAAATATTGACCAAATGAAGTATTCAAATATTGGTGGCATTTAGTTAGCTAAATATTGATCAAATGAAGTATTCAAATGTTGGCATATCATTGACAAAGAGAAACAAAAATAACCCCTTATAGCCATGTGCAGAACCAATGGTAAACGAAAAAGAAAGTTGTTTTGAAAGTTGCTAGAATATTTCAAGATTGCAAGGTAATAAATATTTTATTCCTTCTGTCATCTTATTCCTAATATATTTATTATTATCACTATCGACTGAAAATTCCTGAAAACTGTTATGCACCTTAAATGATTGTGGCTGACTGTAAAAGTATATCACATATTCCTGAGTTACTTTAATAAGAAACTGCATTTTTTTTATATTTGGAGAAAGGTGTGATACAGTTAGTTGTACGGTGTTTACTGCGAACACAAGAATTTATAAGTATTGGCATTAATTTGGTCCGTCCCAACAGTATGTTAATATACACTTGAACCATCCTATTATTACTATTGCATTCAGTTGAACTATCTCTTAATTGTGATTGAATTCGGTTGGACCATCCTATTCTTTTGACTGTATTTATTTGTCATCTTTGGTACATCCTAAGATTATGTTACCATTCTATTAGAAGCAACAAACAATAAACTGTTTCCTTTTTGTTATCCAATGAACCATATAGAGTTTCCCCACTAAATTTATTGATATTTGAAAATATGATTTAAATACAGGCTCCAGGGAGTCGCTAATAATTATTAGACTTATTTTTAATTTAGTATGGATGAGTTAAAAAATTAATACATTATACAATAAGTGTAATAGGGATGTAATTCTATTTATAAGTATATTATATTACCATAAATGTGTACTATATTTTTATTGCATTTTATTGCAATTTATTTTATTTTCCTTTCAGTAAATTAATTCTTTTCAACCTTGACACTTACCCCACATAGTTCCCCTCAAATGCTTAGATAATGCTTAATTTCAGGTGACAGTAAAAGGTTTTATTTATGCAGGGTTCTCATATTTCCTCTTGGGGTTTCGAAACACTATAGTAGAAGAACTAAGACGAATACTGCAAAACAAAAACCTTCCTTCAAAGAAGTAATTTACATCTTTTTAATAGCAGTTGGCACCTGATGGTAAGATCTCATAATACTGGTTTCATTTAGGTTAACATGGCATAGGATACAAAATGGAATTTACTTGTTGAGCTATATAAAAAACCTCAGTTTCTCATTTACATTACAGCTTGAATTAGTAGAAATGCTTAAAAATATCACACATGCTGTGATTATCGTTGATAATATGTTGATTAGAATCTGGCAGAAATTGAATACTCCATTAGTGTATTTCTTGTGTTTAAGGGTTCACATACTTATGATTTGTTTCTGTATTTAGTGCAATGTACTTTTCTGCTCCTGAACTATTAGCTTTTCAATATAACCTTATAGAACTCCGTAGAGAGATATGAATAACCATGTAAAGGATGATTATAATTAGAGCCCCCAAATTCTATAAAAAAAACAGGATGATTTTAATAATTTCCAATTTTCACACAAATATAGATGCAGGTAACGTATGACATAAAATAAAGTTCCAATGAGTATTAATAGATGGCATTGTAATTTCATTCGACACATTCAAGCACTTTGAACAATAAGACTAGTTTACTATGAATCTTAGGCCAAAGCTGTCGTATTTTGATTCATAATGTGTGTAGCCAAATTCATTTTCGATTAGCAGTTTACAGTACCATCTATTGATTTGCTGTGGAACTTTTTTTATCCCATAGCGTTTTAGTAATTTCATTTCAAATTTAAAGTTATTCTGACCGTGGTTCTTTTTCAAACTATATTGAAAGTGAGACTTTAAATTTAAATCACCTTGTACACGGTATGAAAACTAGATATATTATTGCACTGCCAACAGAGATGTCAGTATTGCTATACTGCTTTTCTTTCAAAATTCTCATACATAAGCGGTATCCAATGCTAACGTTAACGTTATGAGTTATATCTGTTAACGTTATATGCATAAATATAACGTTAATAATAATAAATATATATTTGCACTGAGTAATTCGCTTCGGATATCACAATTATAATACTACTTGTAACTCTTTGAATAACTGAAAAATTAACTTTATAGTAATGTGCTGTAAAATGCAATCCTATTTTGCAGGACCAACAGACGAAAAAACTCCTGTGGATACGTCAATAGCAAAATTTTCAGGAATGTCAATAGAAGATACTGCCACTTCAAAATCCTTAAAAGTTGGAACACAGTTGTGGCAAATGTGGCAAATCAAGAAGGCATCGAAAAGAACTGAAGCAGTAGAAGAAATAGTTCATTCAGTAATAATTATTATTGATATTAAGAAATGAGAAGAACGACAGCTAAAAAATTTTTAGGCTAGTAAAATAAATAGATTAATAAAGTAAAACATACCTTATATGGGTAAAAAATTATAATTGGCAGAATGATATAATTTAATATAGTTAAAAGTATGAAAAGTTTCAATTACAGAAAAAAATAAATATATTTATTATGTAAATATAAATTACTAAAATCTGGAAAAGACGTTTTAATTCATCCAATTACTTATTTAAATTGAAACTTAATAATTTTATAACTTTAATATTTAATCATTTAAAGTTAATATTTTTAATGTCGCAATATTTGAGATAACGGGCTGCAAAGGGTTAATATAATTTCATCCCATTGAGACCGATTTTAAGTACATTATATGAGCATAATACAAATAAGTTCCCAAAATTTTTCAAAAGTGTCTAATATAACATATAAACATGTGTGCTAGTAAATATGAAAAATAAATTTTGAGCAAATATTTCCTAGCATTCTATGGAATCAGTTTACAAACTTATTTTACAGTAATATTAAAAAAAAAAATAGAAATCATGGATTACAAATTTACATACACATACTCATAAGGTGTGTATTTGAATATAACCAATCAATAAAATTAGTTTAAAACGTCACCAAGAGAAAATAATTATAAAATAAATAAAATCTGAAATTAAGGAATTTAAGAAATTTAGATTTATGTAAGTGAGAATTTGTTTCTTGAGGCATTAAATATTCTGCATATTTTTATTAGAGGTAATTTTAAGCATACATTCTGTTTTAAAACAACTGTCTAATCTCTCAAAATTTATTAGAATATTTAAATATTCAAATTTTAAAAAGGAAAACTTTTAAAAATATTATTTTACTAAAAATGGCTCATTGGTTAAATTTGAATCAATATAGCAACTAAATAAATAAAATCTTTAGCTATAAAAAACTAAAAAATAATTATTAAAAATTATCTAACAATTTTCAGAAGATCTTTTCTCGGCCAGGGCCTACTTTGTTAATCTCCGTTTCCTACACCAATGGCGCGAGGATGCGAAACATAGCATCCGGTTAGGTGGCCAATCTTACGCGGAATCCTCAGTACTTAGTTCTCATGTATACTTGGTACCCAGTTTCTCTACCCACAGAAGGGATGAAAGGCTTGGAGAAGGGATGAAGGGATGAAAGTCAACCTTACCTAGCCGTTTTACCCATATTTGTGCTTAAAGTTGCTCAAGCCGTAAAGCCTTAACTTGCTTTATCCTTAAACTTGAGCAAGGTTAAACATGAATATGTTAAAGTATAAAATGAATTAAGTGTAATGCTATCATCTACAGGCATTTTGAAGCTTCAAAAATGTAATATTGAAATAATCATTCATATGTCTTTAATAAAAAGAAAATAATGCATAACAACTTATTTCAATGAGAAATCACTATCTTTTTAAAGTGTTAACTATCAAATAAAGTACTGAAATATATACCTCTGACAAATTTGATAGACTCACATATTTAATTTTCTGGCTTTAATTTAATTTTTATGAATATTAGAAACCTCCATGAAAAGTTGGTGACGGAGTAATATTTAGGTTGCGAACATGACGATGAATTGTGAAAATTTCTAGTTTAAGTTGGTCTTAGTGGGACTAAAAAGGAAGCAATACAAGAAAGACGCCAAGTGTCCAGTTCGTACTCATGAGAATTTCTTAGATATTTCTGTAGCTAATTATTGCATTAGCTTTATATTTTACTGAGGATTTTACTTTTAAAAGAAAATAAAAAGACAAAATGAGATGTTTGCTAAGTTAAATAATTATTTCCAGTTAGCAAGTACCATTGATGAATTACAGGAGTTTAAAGCTTCTCGAATGAAACGAATCAAATTTGAAGAGGGAGAAAAGGTAAGTTTATGTTTAATTTCTATTTCTTACCGAAATATTTTAAGATATTATATTAAAAATCCATTTTCTTTATAGATTTTATAAATATACATAATAATGTACTACATTCGATATATATATATATATATATATATATATATATATATATATATATATATATATATATATATATATATATATATATATATGTCAGGATTTAAAATGTAGATTAATTCTAAGAGATTTTAAATAGGGATTCTTTTACTGAGATTGACGTGCCGTGAGGAGTTAGCCACATAAATACGGCTCACGCGCAGTGATCTGAGCAGAGAGCAGTGTGCACATTCCACGAACCGAGTTACGGCTACCCGAGGCAGCTAAGCCTGCCTTTGTTAAAAGTTGGGCGCCAATGTCAAACGCCATTAACGATGATTGAAAAGTAGAGTGTGATGAGATTGAATTAAAGATATGAAGATGATGTCATGACTCTAGTGTCGTTTAGTGATACGTGTCATATATATATATATATATATATATATATATATATATATATATATATATATATATATATATATATATATATATATATATATATATATATTGTTACGAACTTCCAAAACTAAAACTGCTGGGTTCAGGGATTGAATGGACTTTAAGCAAGCAAGCAAGACTGCAGCACGAAGACAAATACTTTATTGGAAGAAATACAACGTCAAAATCTCCGCGGAACAATTTTGAGCCCAAAGCCGTCGGCTCACGCAAGACTTTCCGCATCAAGCACAACACACCGTACGTACTCCTCTTATACCGAGATATTCTCTTAACTACTCCCCTCTGCATGGGACTCCGTCTGCCTTATATAGGCTCACAGAAACTGCCAGAACACTCCAGAAGCCGGAACCGGAAGTGGCCTCGTGACGCTACATTTGGCGACAGTTGGCGACGAACTTGGCGACAAAAATAGGTTGCCAAATCCATCGCCAACGAGCCTATATCTCGCCAATTTGGCGAGATACCCATAGAGTCCCATGCTAAACTCAAGCAATTTTCGCAAATTCGTAACAATATATATATATATATATATATATATATATATATATATATATATATATATATATATATATATATATATATATATATAATCCAACAAAAAAGTCCACAAATCATATAAAATTATCAAAACGATTAGCCCGCATTGTTTTTCCTTCCCCTGGCGTTCTGGGCATGGATAAGACTAAGAATCTAGTTAAGATGCAGATGTTGTTAAATGATGCACAATTTCTATTCCATAAGAAGTGAAGTAACTAATCCGTAACGGAACTTTATTTTATGAGCTTAAAAAACAACACATTACTTTGGCAAAAGCAGAGAAGTGAATGATATATTGAAACAAGTCTGGATTACAAGGACAGCTCCATAAAGAGACTAGGAGACGTGAATTTATTTCAGACTTAGCTTTGGGAAACTGGTTGGAAATGTTCATGTCACGGACAATCATTTTAATAATATATTTTGGTTTTGGGAAAATAGATTTGAAGGAATAAGAATGGAAAACAATTTTTAAGAGATTTTAAGTATAATAATTTTAACATATTATATATATATATATATATATATATATATATATATATATATATATATATATATATATGTATGTATGTATATATTTATTTATTTATTTTATTGTTTATTATATAATTATTTATTTATTTATCACATCAGTAACATAGTACAAAAAAATATCGATATCTACTGACTTATTCCTAAACTATTCTCTAATATAAATTTTTTCTTTTAAGTTCAAATTGAAGGAAACATTGTAATCACTAAACAATTGCAATTCACATATATCAACTGAAATACTAAACTGAAATTTTCACTGCGCGTGAATAAATATTTTGAAACTGCACAGTTACGTAATCTGGATTTTTACACTTACCTTCTTTCTGTATCATAATATTTAAGTCAAGAATATATGTATATATATATATATATATATATATATATATATATATATATATATATATATATATATTTGTGTGTAACAAAAACATATTATAAATAAAACAAAACTGTCTAGATGAACTAAATATATATTTCAAAACATTTAAAATTCTACAAGTACTTCAAAATACATATAAGCAAATATCAGATTTTAGACGTATTTACCTCCCTACACACCGGAACTGACTCAACAGCATTGAATAGGTAAAGAAAAACTGGTGCTTGATAAATTGTTCCTTTATCGGTTATCAGTTAATTTGTATGATATTTTAAAGCACTTGAATATTTATGTATATTTGAAAAGGCAGACATAGTAATTTGGTCAGACGTAGAGATATTTCACAGGAAGTTGATGAGTAATAAGCGAGAAGTTCATTAGTTCAGTTAGCGTATGGACATGGAGCTGTCAACACCTTTCCACGTTTAGCTTCACCGAGAATAAAGAAAATGGTGCTAGAGTTGCCTGAAACAGAAAGCCCATGTTAAATAAAGAAGTGTTTTTACTAAGAAGGATTAATTATTTTATTAGCCTTAACAAAGGACCATATCATATATATATATATATATATATATATATATATATATATATATATATATATATATATATATATATATATATATATATCAGTTGCGTGCGGTCCATATGTGCAGGGTGTGCACTGCACACCCTGGTAAAATTATGAGGGACAATACTTTTCTGCTCCTATGTCTACCTATCTTTATATGGTATTGTAGAGGAAACATTGAAGCGAAACAAACTAATCTTCAACATGAGCTTTTGATGAAAACGTTTGTTAAAATAATAAATAAGTAAATAAAGAGTAAAAAGATAAAGTATAAGACATCAGTGAGTTGATAACAATTTGAGGCTTGCAAGTGATTAACAGGTGAAAAGTTGTTTTACTCAAGCCCGATGAATCTTAAGCCGAGAGTGATTTCCCCCTCTCGAATGAACTGTGCCGCTCACCTTCTATACTGCAACGTGCTCGCCCGCGCAGCAAGGAGGTAAATTTACAACCATGCAATTTGCATTTGCGGGAGCTTCTTCGATGCTGTTATCAGGACACTACAGTATATAATAAATATTATTTATAATATATTCAAATATTTTATTTGCTTGCTTGTATTCCCCCAGTGAGTGCGGTACTAGGTGCTTCACCATATAGCGCGTTCAAAAGCAAATGAACGTAGAAAATTTTGATGGTACGCATTGCGCACTAAATTGAAAATCACGCTTTAATGGGCTACTGGAGAAGAACAACATACTATGGCACTGAGGCAAGTGCAGCTATTTTTCCTGCATTTGGCATTGCACTTGGAAATTCGAAGGTACGGTTTATTAAGCGTTGTATTAGAGCGGGGACTTATGTGCTGAAACGCTTTTGGTTTTTTAACTGATTTACTGGCCATACGATTTTACAGACGGTTAATGTTTAAATTTATATATTGTAAGATTTAGTTTTTATGGAAATATAAAAGAAGTTCTTCATCAACATAAAGTGAAATGTTTTAGTGTGGTAAAGTAATTTCGGTGATGTACTATATTTTTTTAAATAATTAGCTGAAAAACAATGTTGTTTTGCTTAAAAGATGTTTGTTTGGTTTGGAATGCTAATGTCTACTTTTTGCAACACGATGGCTAATGAAACCGAGACCTACAGCTTAAAGCCGATTCCGAACGACTACGAACATCCATGCCACAGTGGGATTCGAACCCACGAACTCCGGTACCGACTGCCAGCACCCTAACCAATCGGACATCATTCGGTTTTGTTTTAAAGAAACTAATTTTAACAGAACAGTCCAAATTTTACCATTCATTGTGTCTTACCGTATATAAGTTATATCTGTAACACCATATCCCTGGTTTTGTTTTTAAAAATTGTCAAGGGGTTTTTCGCAGAATATATGATTTCCAAATGTTAAAAGCAATTAATAAATATAATTTAATCCATTGACCAAACAAGAAACAGTTCGCTCTATTGTACCAGCGTGCAGCGAAATCCTCTGCACGTGGAATGGACGTTCGGTTTGTCGGCACCAATGAGCATCCGGATGAGGCATAACAGCGAGGGGCGCCATGTGGTGCTACGTTTGCTGAACATAAAAGTTTTTCGTGGAAGCCCTAAGCGTTGCTTTTTCGATACCGATATGACACCATACAACAAGGCATGATTTTTGCTTCAGCGCTAGTAGAATTCTCATACGTTTAGCTGTTTTTATAGATATAACTCGACTACTCATAGATAAATATTTTATTTATTGTAATATTTAAATTTATATTCATAATAAATATCCCGTTTAAGAATTGAGAACTCAGATGTCTCAATAATTAAAGATTTATTGGAAAATCCATGTTCTCTGCACACACTGCATGAAAACCTACTGCACGCCACTGATATACACATATATCTATATATGTATACATATGTAAATATATATGTATATATATATATATACACATGCATGCAAATACTTTGTAGCTCAAAAGCGAATATCAAGGATCAACCATTTCTCGTGAGGAATTTGAAGATGCAGTTGATGAAATAGGAGAAGCAATGGCCAGAGTGACTTCCAATCAAAAACAACAGGTAAAGTTCAGTTTATCTTAAAAAGAGAAATAAATTTAAAAATAATAAGCTAAACCTAAAAACTTAGATTTTGCAGTGCGCACTTATGTTTAGATTTATTTTTAAATGTGTAATTTCAATGTTCTCTCAGATACTGGGGACTGTAAGTTGCATGGCATAGAGCAATAAATTGGAATGTTGCATGGCATTATGACACATAAAGGAAAAGGTATAAAAAGGTGCACTGAATTAAATGTACACTTGAAGGATTAAACCAAAAAAAAAGTAATAAAACGTAGAAAAGACAAATTAGAAAAAAGGAATAACGAAGAAGATAAATGAAGCATTTTCATAGAATTATAATAGTATGTAATCTCCCTTGATAAGTATACATAAATCATCGTTTTACCATTGGCAATTGACTTATTAACCACAGATTAGAAAATTAGGGTCTAAACTTAAAGCAATGATGTTTCCGGAATGTTCTCATCTTATAAAACGGGAACAGATGTGATATCTACGCTCTTCAGGCCGCCATGTTTTTTTCTTGGCGATCTTGGAAAAAAAAACCATTTTTGAAAGTCGCCAAACAAAAATTGCGCTTTCTGAAAGATCACCAAGAAAAAAACATGGACGCCACCACATGGCTTTTACGAAACCCTGTATAATAATGGCGGCAGAAATGGCATTTTCTGAAAGATTAAAATATTAAATTCTTTTATTGTTGAAGGGGGGAACCCCCCCTCAACTTCCCATATTATTAGAACAAATATAAAAAACAGGCACACATTTTGAGAAACATTAAAAAAATTATGAATTTTTTTTTTAAATTATGAAAAAAAATATAAAAAATTATTTAAATACATAATTTTTTTTAAATTTTGAGGGGGGGAAACCCCCTCTCAACCCCCCATAATGTTACAACAATTAAAAAGACATACACACATTTTGAAACACACCAGAAATTATGAAACATTGAAAAATTATGATTTTTAACCCATAATGTACAAAATACCTAAAAAGATTTTTAAAAAAAGGGTACAACCTGACCACGCGGGCACTCCAACCAGATCAGCACGTACAGTAACGCGAAAGAACTCTATAGCGGAGAAATAATTCCAAAAAGGAGCCAGTTGGTCACGTGCACCAATGGGGATTAAAGAACGAACCAGGTTGCCACTACAAAGCTCCAATGTCAGGAAAGTAAAAGATAAACAGTCATCGCCCAGCAAAACGCCGGAAAAAGTCGCCATCGTATCTGATCAATGCCTTAATTTCCAAGGATTTTGTCAATAAGGTTTCCTCTATATGAAGGAGAATTTTTATCCAAAAATAATAATTTAAATCCATATTTCCCTCTGAAAAATCACGGTATTCTCAATGTCTTAGGAAATCGTCAACAAATTTTTCTTGATGTTCTCAAAAGTAATACGTTAATTCCATAGTCCCCTCTGAAAAGTCTTACATAATGCTCCAAGACTCTTCGCGGCCACTGTTAAAAGCGTACCCCCCTTTGTCATTATTTCTCCCCGCACTATCACTTCATTACGAAACGATCCGGAACATAATTTTTAAAGATAATTTCCTGTTATTTGAGTCGCGACATATGTATGAACTCTTAAAATCCATGGAGGATGGTGGGAAATTGTAGCTACATCACGTAATTAAGTTTTTAAAGACATAGTTGTATGCAAATTGCTAGAACATTTTTCTCCATTAGTTATCAGGGAATAATAGAGCAATTTGTCGCAACGTCACGAAATACTATAATGCCCTCCCCATTCATTTTCATATGTACAACAGCGAAGAGACAAACAATAAACTTCCGTTCCGTTGGAAACTAAAGCCAGAATTTTCATAAATTGAGATTTGCCCTGCTGCTTGAAATCGCTTTATAAGTTAAAGCAATCCAATAAGGGGATTTCATTCAGCAGTGCACATCTCAACTTATGGCGATTTTGGATTTAATTTTAAACGGAAGAGCAGCTTATTGGTTGCCTATTGGCTATCGTAAACATGAAAATGAATGGAAAGGGCATTAAAGCAGCCGTTAAAGATGTTGCGTAAAATCCCTCTATATGACCGGTATACAACAATCTAATGGCATTATTAGATTAAATCATGAATTATATAGCAAACTTGAAGAAATTACTAAATTTTATCAAATATTATAATTTGATATTATGCACAGATATTATAAATTTTCCACAATAATAAGGAAGAAAATTTTAAGAAATGTTTCAATTTATTTTTAATTTTTCCATTTTTTAAAAATTATTTAGTACTTAATTAGCAAAATTTTAAATTATTTAGTAAAGCTCAAATTTTTAAGACACTAAATTTTGATATTTTTCTAAATGTTTCATTATTATTATCTGCTTTATAAGTAGCATCTGTATCGCATTTGAAATATATGTTTAGGTATATATGTAATTACAGAAACTATCCTTTCAGCAATATTGCATAAAAGCCTCTCTTAATAGTTGGCATTGGATTTAAAATTTGAATTGTCGGGTTTTTTTAATACAGTCTTAATGCATAAAAGAGAAGTAAAAGAGATATCATATAAACTATATGAAAAATAGATTTTTTGAATTTTGAAAGTTTATGTGTCCCTATATAAAAAAATAAGACATAGTACTATAGTATACTGATATTAATTTAATAAATTTCTTTATATTCTTCTTTTATATTTTATACGTTATTTTCTTTTATTTACTGTATTACGAATGTTTGAACATTTTCCCTGGATCTCGTTTCAGAAAAACGAATGCAACACTATTAGCCAAAGTATATTGAAGGAAATGAGCCTAAAGGTTTCCGAAGAGGACCTATCGAAGCATGTTGGGTCAATAAACAAAAAACTCAGAACTCTCGCAACGGCCGTTAGAAATATGCAAAAGCTAATAAAAGATGTAATTTACCCCGAAGCATGCGGTATCACAAAGTAAGTCCGACCAGTATCAGATGGGAAACTGATAACGATGCTTATACATTTTTATGCTAAACAATAAAGTAAGATGTATCTGTTGATTATAATAAGTTCAAATTAAATAAGATACTTTTTGATATCTTTCGGAGAAAAGTGTAGATTTAGATTTCGTTCTACAATTTAAATAAAAGTGAAAATGATAAGACAGTTATAAAATTATTTATTTAACTTAATTTATTGATATTGAAAATCACAGTGAATTAAAAGATTCTGAGTTCTAATAATGTTTTAAGATTCATATGTTCTGAAAGTTTTAGAAAAAAAAATTAATGGCTAAACAAAGCTCTATGCTACGCAACTTAAATAATATTTTAAAATTTTTTCAACACAATATGTAGAAAGTTGAAATATATATTAAACTTTTATAAATAACTTATCTTATGTAAATTTCATATTATCTTGGTTTCTTTATGTAAATTAATATTAAATATATTTCTTTCTTTATTGAAAATTCCTGTAATTTAATATTTGTACTTTTATATTTAAGGTGCATGGCATGTGGTAGAAAATCGCATTTACCTCTGAGGTAGGTTAAATTTCATTTTAATGCTGCACAATATAAATACATAGATATATTAGTAATCTAATATATTAATAATTCTATCATATAGGTACGTTGTGATGGATCAAAGAGTGCGCTATTATAAAAATAATAAAGATTACTCTGAGAGGTAAATATTGTATGTTAAAATTTATAGTATGTAAATATATATATATGGAAAAAATGTACGCATATATATATATATATATATATATATATATATATATATATATATATATATATATATATATATATATATATATATATATATATATATATATATATATATATATATATATATATATATATATATATATATATATATATATATATATATATATATATATATATATCCATATGAATATGTGTACATAAATGTACATGTATGTAATTTAATTTCTGTTCTCTTTCTAGAACCGAGAAGTTAAATAAAGCTGAATCGAAAGACAAATTAAAATTCACTCGTTCTTCGTAAGTTACCTTTTATAGAGTTATAGAAATATATAAAATTTCATTATAGTATAGAGACATATTAAAAATGTCTAAAACTATAATGAAATACCTGAGATGGGAAGTGAATAAAAAAATATGAAGATATATTTAGTAGATTAGATAAATCAAGAAGAGTAAAACATAATAATAACAAAGAAAAGAGAATAATACAAACAAAAAATTTATAAACAACACTTAACAAATAATATTAAAAAACAGAAAAATATGAAAAAAAGTCTGTAAACTAAATGTAATCTTTGTAAGCTTAAATATATATTAATGAATAAAGAGCTACAAAACATGCACTTAAAATTAAAAATTGTTTGAGTTTATAGTTATCTCGCTAGATGGCGATACTAGTTTAAAATATCTGCTACTAGGATTCCTGTACGTTTAACAGCTATTTCATTTACCTACATGATTTTATTTTTTTCTCCAATTAAACTGTGTATGATTGAAAATTACATTGTTGCTGGAATTTTAACTATGTGCTAAATTTCAGATGTCTAGATAGTCAAGAAAATAGTTAAAATTTCATATCAAAATACCAACTGAAAAGATATATTCATGGTTTATGATTCTCAAAGATGTAAAAGTGGAATGATATATACTATGAGAAAAAAATACATACATACAAAACATTCACTTTTAACGAAAAAATCTTGGGTGTATGAAAAACTCTTAAAACATAAATATACCACTATTGTGTAGCTACGCTAACACTCTGCTTTATAAAGTTAACTAACAGCCTCGAAAACCAAATAAAAACTGAAAGTAGTCATACAGTAACGAGAAGTAACTCAAAAGTTGACGGAATACAAATATTGACTGTATTTCTACAAAAATCTACTTAATAAAAATTTGGCTTATGTCAAATTATACTGACAAAAAATTAGTTTTTTCAGAAAAAAATGTATGTGAAAAGGGATTCAGTTTTGAACATTTAAAAAAAAATCCAATATTGAGAGGAGTTATAAATAAAAACGTGTCAGCTGTTTGCGGTAAACAAATTTAACTTGCAAAATCTTAGCCTAATTTTTTTCAAATTGTGTTTTATTCATGTAACGCGCTTGGTATTTTAAAAAAATTTTAATAATTTTACAGATTATTTACAATATAATTTTCATCCGATTGAACCTAAATTTCTTGTATATTTCCCAAAATATGTTTTTTATTCAATGATAAATTTTTATTTTCTTAGAAATTTTTTTTCAAATATTTTTAAAAATATATATGTATTGTAAATGCTACAAACTTTGGTTTAAGGTTGTTTACAGATACTATAGTAGGTTTTAAAACAGTGAGTTTGTCTTTAACGTAAATATATTTTTAGTTATCATACGTGTTAGACTTGATATCATTTTTGTTAACGACAAAGTGTGTCTTATTTAAAATTTTCTAGCAAAAATATTTTTTATGGTTCAAAAATGAATTAGATATCTAAGATAATAGTTTATATTAACTATCTTAAAATAATAATATTTATAAAACTGGTTTTCTTCAGGCTATTAGATGTCAATAATTAATTTACATTTTTTCTATTTTAAGAGCCATGTGATCCTTTAATTATCTTGTCTTCATACAAAAATCACACTCACCCGTGAAGAGGTATTTTCAAATCCAGGAAGGTCCAAAAGTAAAACCGAATTAAAATCCCGAGGAAAAAAAATGAAATATGAAAGTACATTTCGTGTAATAGGCGTAAGAGAAAGTAATGATATCACATCAGTCTGTGATTTTTATCAACTTCATTTTCGTTGTTTTAAGCAGCGTGTACAAACATTTCATCACTTTGATCTTTCTAAGGGATATATATATATATATATATATATATATATATATATATATATATATATATATGCATTATGCTAATATAATGTAACATTTTTTTGACTCAACTTACATGTAAAAAAGTTTAAAAAAAATTAAGATTTGGTCAATTATTACCAGATTTACCGTGCAGAACGAGTGAAATTCGATATGTACATACATTGATACAATACAATAGATATAACCACTCATACTTGTAATACATATGTATGATAGTGCGTAACATCTATTGGAATCGGACGGAATGAAAAAGTATGGCATAGCCTTCCCACAATTCGTGACCTTATTTCATCTTCTAAACTTTGGTGGTTTCTCATATTACTGTTAACATTTAAATTTAACCGATTGCTTAAAATTGAAACACACCAAGAAATTTGACCTGTGCTAGCGAACGCTTATAGAGCTTATTTCTCTACTGGACCCTTTAATTATTGTATCTTCTTACAAAACCACACGTACGCAGCTGTGAAAAGGTATTTTCAAACCTAGAAAGATCCAAAAGTAAAAACAAATTAAAGTCCCGAGTTAAAAAAAAAGTTGAAATTTGAAAGTACATTTCTTATAATACGTGTATAAGAAAGTAATAATATCCCATCAGTCTGTGATTTTTATCAACTGGATTTTTGTTGTTTTAAGCAGCGTGTGCAAACATTTCATGACTTTGATCTTTCACAGGGATATATATGTGCATTATGCTAATATAATGTAAGATATTCGGACTCAATAACTTACACTAATGTAAAAAATTTAAAAAAAAATTCAGATTTGGTCAATTATTTCCAGATTTACCGTGAAGAACGAGTGAAATTCGATATGTACATACACTGATACAATAAAATAGATATAACCACTCATACTTGTAATACACATGTATGATCGTGCGTAACATCTATTGGAATCGGACGAAATGAAAAAGTATGGCATAGCCTTCCCACAATTCGTGACCTTATTTCATCTTCTAAACTTTGGTGGTTTCTCATTTTTACTGTTAACATTTGAATTTAACCGATTGCTTAAAATGAAACACACCAAGAAATGTGATCTGTCCTATTGAACGCTTATAGAGCCTGTTCCTCTACTAGTTTTTTCCCCACCCACGCTTGCGCTTATGCATGCAACATACAAAATCTGCACCTTTTTCTGGAACTGGTGGTTTTACATTGCATTCAGCTCTTTTCAGAAAATTCTACAAAATATGCAAATTCTGTTAATTTTGAACATGATTGTATTACGACATACTTTGTTTTTTTACACCTGAGAAAACAATGAGTATATTAGCATTATTTATACACATGGGTGTTATTCTGTCTTATTCGGAAGCGATTTAAATTTGAATATTTAAAAATTCTTCTAACCTCTAACGTATTCCAGGTTATAAAGCATTCCCTAGAAATAGAAGTATTCAAAGAATTCTAGCAAAAAAGATTCAAACAAGATATAAAAATTAGAGTGATTAGAGTTTAACATATCAATTCCTGGAAGGTAATCGTTTAATTTTCGGAACAGCTTAGCTATTGAAGCCTGCGGAATTTCGCCGAAATTGCGAAAATGTTTCACACAGTTCTCACAAAAGAGGGTTCAGATAGAGAAATAACGCTGACAAAAGGTAAATATATTTCGTCAAAATCGATTGGTTCGTTCTGCGATACTCATCAGTTTTCAGTTATCAGAATGGCAACGGTATGTATTTTCCCGAAAATTAATTATTTTTTCAGGCAGAATATTTTATCTTAGTAAAATTACTATTTATAAAACTGTCTATAAGACGTTTGTATTTAAAGGGACATTACATCTTCTGATATTTAAAATTTTTGTTATAGCATCCTTTTTCCTATTAATGTTAAAACATTTTATATTTTTTACTCGCTTAAAAATAATTTTTTAAAAAGATTGTATAATGTTTTATAATTAAACAATTAAGTAATCTTTCAATGATTTAAGGAACGTAAAACAATTTTCGTGTGAATAATGGTGATTTAATTTAATAGATAATATGGACAAAAATATAAATAAATCTTTAAAAAGATACTATAGATTTAATTTAATATAAAATATTACAAAGTGTATAAATATGATCAGATTTTAACAGTACTGTTGATTAATTTATAGTTAAAATAATTCTTCAAAAGAAAACAAGTATAATTTATTTTTCTTTCGGGGTCTTAATACACATTATAAATAACGATATGTATTTATTTATTTTTAGTTTTTAAAGTTTATATGATTTTAAATGTGAGATGAAACATTTTTTCAATTGTTTCTTTGTAAGATAAAAACATTCGAATTTCTAATTAGATGTTTCATATTTAAAACTAATTATATAACTTTAAAATTAAAGAAGTGTAATATTTACAACTCTATTCAGTTCCATAAAATTTGAACCAATTCCATAATTTGTTTTTTTTAAGAAATTCATAATTCTCAGTTTAAAATTATTTACTCATTTAGAGTGAAAAATTAAATGATCGTTAAAAATAAGTAGGTATGCTTTAGATTTAAATATTAATTTTAAAATTTTAGTCTTGGAAAATTTCCAGCACAAATGGATGAAACAGGAATTGAGAAAGATGGAAAATACATTGATAACCAACAGGAAAAACATCCTGACAGGTTAGTGTTAAAACAGACTGATTTATGTTCATGCGATGCATTTCAGATCGATTTATATAAAAATATTATTTGAATGATAGCAACCGTTTATATCTATATGGGATTTATGTTCTATATATCAAGTTGTTCACTGGAATACTTTTGAATATAACTATCGAGGATAAATCATGATAATTCAGTCATTTCTTTACATTGTTTTAATCGGAATACTGTTCCTATTAAAAGATGTCGTAATTTGTTTCTAGATTATTTCATATAAAGAAGTAGTTCTGATATTCATGGGATTACTGATATTCCTGCGTTGTATCTCACAATATTTTTTTAAATATTAATAGGTGTAATGTTACTCGCGTGCGTAGCATACTTTAAGCTACATGTGCCTCCTGAGTAGTGCTAAATGAGTTAGAACTTTTTGCAAGAATGGAGC
The DNA here is from genome assembly GCA_032207245.1 of Pardosa pseudoannulata. NCBI lineage: Eukaryota > Metazoa > Arthropoda > Arachnida > Araneae > Lycosidae > Pardosa > Pardosa pseudoannulata. The sequence continues at coordinate 17,325,201 of CM063508.1, forward strand.
AATGTATACAGCCTTGGAAACTTTGTGTGTTTTTCACTAAAATGCTGAAGGAATGTCACAGTCAAAGAAAGTCAAACTAGAGAATATTTCCCAGATCCATTTTGTCTGGAAACAGGTCACGATTACCTCGACAAAGATCTTTACCGTATAAACATCTATAATAGCACTTTGTGGATAAAAAACTTTGAAATGGACAAAGACCACCTTTCAAAGTGTCCATTTCTGAAAGAGAAAAACGCCTACAATCGATATTGGGAGTCAAGAGAGATTATGCAGTTAACATCAGAAGATTGATTTTCTTTTGTTCTTAATGTTTGTAATATTTAATTTTCGTGTTTTAATGTTCTTGTTTTTATTGTAGTGTATTTAAAGTTTGTTACCGTTTTATCCTTTTATAATTGTTTATAGCTCCAATCTGTGATGTATGAAAGCCAATGATGTAGAATCAAGAGATTCTGCATTAAAAAATAGAATCTGCTTATATCTACATCATATATATTTTCCTCATATCAAGTTTTCATTTCTTGCAATATATTAAAATAAAACTATCGGTACAAAAATATGATAATTCAGTTTTTTGCTGACATTATCTTGTAGAATGTGGTAACTGTTCCTTGTGATAGATGGCGCAACTTGTTTCTAGATAGTTTAAAAGAAAGAAGTAGTTTGTAGATATCCATAGGACGGTTCTCAGAATGATTTATGCGAAAGATATTCGAATTATAGCAACTGTTTACAGAAACATTAGATTTATGCCTGTCATATCAAGTTGCAATTTCTTGGAATAGTTTAGAATAAAAAAAATCGGTGAGAAAATTCGATAATTCAGTCTTTTACTTATATTAACTTTTAGAATACAACTTTTTCTAGTGATAGATGGCGTAACTTGTTTCTAGATTGCTTCAAAGATAGTTTTTTTAATATTCATGGGAAGCATTTGAGAATGATTTATGAAAAATATATTAGTTTCATAGCTGTTTATATCTACATGAGATCTACTTTCATCATAAAAATTTGACATTTCTTAGAATAGGCTAGATGAAAGCTGTTGGTGCAAAAACATGATAATTAATATTTTACTTACATTGTATTTCAGAATATGATAATTTTTCATAGTGATAGATAGCGTAAATTGTTTCTAAATTGTTTCAAACAAAGAGTTAATTTATTAATATTCATGCAAAGCATCTTAGAATTGTTTAAGATAAAGACATTTGAAACATAAGACCTGTTTATATTAAGATAATCAAATATCAAGAACATAAAATCTATCAAGCTTTCATTTCTCGAACTTGTTTAGAATAAAACTATCGGTGCCAAAATACGATATTTCAGTCTTTTTCTTACATTGTCTTTCAGAATAAGTGTTCCTAGTGATAGATAGCTTAAATTATTTCTAGATTGTTTCAGACAAAGGATTAATTGTTTAATATTCATGAGAAATATCTGAGTTATTTATGAAAAAGATGTTTGGATCATCTCAGCTGTTTATAATAAATCAGAATTTGTACATCATATCAACTTGTCATGACTTGGAATAGTTAAAAATAAAATCCATTGGTGATACAATGTTAAAACTTAGCCATTTTCATATAATATTTTTTAGAACTCAATTAGTCTTCCAAGTGATAGATAGCGTAAAATGTTTCTATATTGCTTAAAAGGATGGATGTTGTTCAATATGTGTTCTGTGGTTTGAATCACACTGAGGAAAAATGTTTAGGATTAAATGAAAAATTCAAATTGCCATATGTACTGATAAATGTAATAGATAAAACGAGAGAAAGAACATGCTAAGCTAAAAATTATTGCAACAGCAAAATGATGTTTAATATTTATAAAAGAAAATAATATCAGGCAATGATAATGTGCTTAATTTTTTATTTCCAATTTATTTTACATTTTAGCATCTTTATAAAACACAATTGTACATTTCTGGTGAAACATTCAACGCTTATGATAAATGACTTACACACATATTGTTTATTGCAAATATTCCACTTTGATCGAACCTTATTCACCATCAGTGTAAAAATATACTATACACAAATATTTAAAAAATATTTGACAAAGATGATTTTAATAGATAATCTACAGTCTTAAAATTTTCCATACCAAGCAGTGTGATTTTGCATTTTGTAAATGAATATTACCTTATTTAAAAAATGGAATTGTTATAATTTTGGTTTACTTTCATTTCAGACCTATATATCCGGAGTACTTAATACAGTTAGAACCCATTTGTGACATTGATGATCTTTCAAACGGATTTGCTCCCCTTAGGTAAATTCAATTGCTTTAATTTTAACAATTCTACTACTATTATAGTATACTATTTTTGGAATATAATAAGAACTTTTCAAATAAATCTAGGATTGGAATTAATTAAACTAAATGTAAAATTAAACATTTCTTAATTATATATATATATATATATATATATATATATATATATATATATATATATATATATATATATATATATAGAGAGAGAGAGAGAGAGAGAGAGAGAGAGAAGAGATAATTGAAAAAATTATATATATATATATATATATATATATATATATATATATATATATATATATGCAAGGAAATGAAGACGGAATTTTGTCACACAGACAATAGTAGAAAGATATTTGAAGATAAATCACACTTAATTTAAACTTGACTAAAAAAAAAAGATTATCTGTTTTGTAGATTTGAATATATATTTTGTTAGGTCCAAATATTTAATGAGTGGATTAATCTTTTATTATCCAGATAGTATTAAAAGAGAACTATTTTAATTTTACTACACTCGTTTTCCCTCAAGCAACAACATACACAAATAAAAAAGACATGGAAAGTGGTTCACAGCCTTGAACGATCCCATTTATCGACTCTTAAATAATCTGGTGATCGTAAAAAATAACCTCTATTTAGTAATTGTGAGCTCCTCCAAAGCTAGATTCTTCCAACAACTGTTTTTGACTGAATACATTTCACAAAATTAGGATTTAACGTTAACTTAAATTTCAAAATAAGACACACACTTTTAAATACATATAGAATACAATTTGTAGTAATATATAGCGCCTGAAATAATAACGTTACGTTTATTTACTTGAAAATGCAAGATATAACGAGAGCTAAATACATAAAGGCTGAAATTCTCAAAGCAGAGCCGTTACACTATTAGGAAGATAACGTGTAGTACATTTACTTCTTTCTTCAGAGTAACTTCACATTTGTTACTATCCAAAATAATTCAGTAGTCATTCAGTATGTCATTTCTGTTGTCCAAGGCAAAATTATTACCTATAAAATCCATGAAGCATAGTGGATTAATGAACATTCAGAAATAAATATATTGAACTAATCGATGCATTTTAAAAGATATGTTTGTTTAATATGAAAGTTTATATTTTAACTTTGTTTTTCCTTCGTATTTTTATAATTACATATTTCCTAAAATTATAATATAGTTTCATTGTTTCTTATAATATAATTTGATATAACTCATGCTATTTACATCTTTAATCTTTTTTAGGCAATTTCCAGATTTAAAGAGGTATGTGGAAACATTCTTATCAGTTTCACGCGTTTATTTATAAATATTTCTGTTATAACTTTTTTATCGGTTGTTGTAAGACAAGTACTATGAGAAACAGCATGACTCAAAATAAAATGGATGGTTTATGCAGAGATCAGAAAAGCTATTAAGCTTGAGTTTTAAATTCAGAACACTGTAGAATTCACTTTTAAATCACATAGTAAAAATATTTTATGCAAGCATTGGACAAATAATACTGTCCCATTCACTCCGAATTGGTTTGATCTTATTTGGATTATTTTACTAGACAAAGTAATGATACCGGGGCTTTCTACTCAAAGGCGATTCTGAACGTGTACATGAATTCGAAACCACAACTGAAAGTCTAAGTACCGCAGACTAGTGCTCTACGCATTGTAACATTGTGCGGCGCACATGAAATTGAAATTCGGAAACATGAAATACTCTATTAAACTGATGGTTAAATCATACAGGAGAACACAAGTTGAACAATAAATCCTTATTGTTCAACTTGTATTGAACCTTATATTGAAAAGTAGTAGAGAAAGAAACTAGATTACTAGTATTTTATCGACGATGATATTTCAGAATATCTTCTTCATACAAATTTTCTGAAGATCTAGGCATATATTTCTCTGTTATCTCTGAGATTATAGAATACAGAATACTATAGTAAAGATCACTGAGTAAATCCTTAAATATTTGAAAAGATCTGTAGATAGAAATGAGATTGCTAGTTATTTACCTTTAACTCTACTTCACTCTACTTTAACTTTATAATATATATATATATATATATATATATATATATATATATATACGTATGTATGTATGTACATCGAAAATGAAGTGCAGTATGTCCATGTTTATTAACTGAGAATTTTTGCATATTCATCAATGATTTGTTATCTGTGACATGTGAAAAGATAATTACCTCCATTTTCTAAAATTAACATATTTACCGATTCAGAAAGACGTTATGAATCTACATGATTTCAAGGTAAAGAGTATCATTTCAACACCAATATAAAACACTCAATTTTCATATTTTTACAAGCCTACTATGTTTTCTTAATAACTCAAAGACGTTTGTAATCTCCAACATTTCTAAAAAACAAATCTTTTGATGACTGACTCCAGTATAAAGTCTATGACATAGTGCCCTTTACTTTAAACACACAAACGCACACACAGACACACCCACCCACCCACACACACACACACACACACACACATATATATATATATATATATATATATATATATATATATATATATATATATATATATATATATATATATATATATATATATATATATATTTTATAATATAGTAGTATTTTTATTATATATAGTATATTTATAATTTTTAATAATATTTTTTTTCGTTCATGTTTCATAAGTATTTGTATTTTTTTGATCGCATGCTCAATCTCTTCCTGACATCTAAATGATTTATTGACTGTATTATGAATATATTGTTTTCTAAAATTTTTTAATTTATTGCAATATTATATATAAAATTAAAAATTATCAATATTTTTAAAGGAAATTTTTTCAAATCATTTTCTAATTATACAAAATATAATTCTATGAATTATTCAAATTCTATATATATATATTATATAATATATATTATATTATATATATAAATATATAAAATAAATATTTTTATTAGATTTTAATTTTATATAGTATATTATTTTTTATAATTATAGTTACATTTTTAAAATGAATATGAAAATTGCAAAGCAATGAAATTTTTTCTGAAAACATGTTTCAAAAATGAAGTAATGAATATTTCTAGTCTGTCATAAATATTCTACATTGATTCATTTAATATATAATAAGAATTTTAAAAGCAATTGTAAAGAAGAATTTTCAAATCATTTTCTAACTTTAAAACCAAAAATAATGGTACGTATGAAAAAATTCAATCTTATATTTTTAGAAAAATTATCGTTTATAAAATAAAAATATTTCTAATTTATTTTTGAAATATTTTTTATTGATAACATTTTTAAGAAATGAGATAAATTAAGCAAAAATGATCATGACACTATTTGGCAAGAGCAAAGGGAAATTTCTAGTTTCAAAATATATGCAGTTGTTTAATTTATACGTAAGAAAATTCCATTGTGAATTACAAATTTCAAGAACTTTTCTAAAACAATGGTCAATATCGAGTCCGTATGAAGTAAGTAATTCATATTGCTGATTATAATTTTTAGAATAATTATCGATGCATGATAAAGATTGCTCAACAAAGTATTTCATTTTTTAAAATCTAAACTTATGTTTTAACATTTTTAAAAATTCGTCCAAAACTAGAGTCGTTTTTAGAAATCTTAGTTTAGTAAAAGGATCAAACTTTAAAAATGGTGTAGGTTGTTATAATTATATGTACTTTACATTATGTATCTATAACTGTGTATAAAAATATACATTTTAGACAAAATTCAAATTAATTAATTCAATATAATTTTGAATACTTATGAAACAGTGTTTAAATCTTGTTTTGAACTTAAGATCGTATCAAAATATTTAAATTGGGGTGGAAGCTTAAATTCAATTTTGCAAGGATCGGTAGATTTAATCTGATTTTAGCCGTGATTTAAATTTTATATTATATTTTAAAAACTTTTTAAGAATGAAAACATTTTTAACCGACAGAATTTTTTTAAAATACTCTAAATATTTTCAGTGTATTAAAATATTCATATATTTGAAATTTTATCTAGTTTAAACTCAAACTTGCCATGTAAGGAGAATTTTAGTTGAATTTAAATCTGTAAAAGTTGTTTTTACCATCAATCCCTAACTTATTTATTTCTTATAATCATAACTATTAAAATTTACAACTTTAGGAATATGTCATAATATATCTATGATTTTTTTTAATTAAATACCCTTCTAATTGCATAACACATTTTATTTCTTATAATCATAACTATTAAACTTTACAACTTTAGGAATATGTCATAATATATCTATGATTTTTTAATTAAATACCCTTCTAATTGCATAACACATTTTATTTCTTATAATCATAACTATTAAACTTTACAACTTTAAGAATATATCATAAAATTAATAAAAATATTTTTGCATAAAAATATAATCATAACATTATTTACAATGAGTTTTAAATAATTTTTTATTAAAATATAACACATGTTATGTAATTAATGAACGCTTAGCTTTTTTGTAAAATAAAGGAAAACATTAATTTAAAATGTTTTAAAGTTATCATTTCATGCACTAAACTCTTAAAATTGAACTGTATATTTGTAAATTAATAAAGATAGTTTTTGCTAAATGTATTAAACATTTATTAAATGAGCATTTTTAAATAATTTACGATGGGTTTAACCTGGACATTTTTAACAAATGTTAGCTATTTAAAATAATATAAAAACTAAGTAGTTTAATATGAGTTTAATCTTCTCATTTCATGAATTACAACAAAGCTGGTGATAAACTCCAACTGTATATTTGGGAATTAGTTAATTAAAGTTAGAAAAAATGTAAGGAAATTGAAAAAATGAAAGGAAATACAGTTTAGTGTGAGTTTTATCTCCTACTTTCATGCATGATACATAAATCTAAATGTATAATTTAACTGCATATTTGTGTAGTATTAGAAGTAATATTAATAAATGTAAACCATAGCCAAAAAAAAATAGAAATTAATCAAGTTTTTTTTTGTCAAGTTCAAGTTTTTTTTTCACTTAAAATAAAACTGCTAGTAAAATTTTAATGCATTCATATCCGTAATAAATGTATGTGATTCATGTTTTAATAAAATAATAGTAAAATACACAATATTCAATGGCTGTTACGTTTGTAAATTGGAAATACGTAACCAATAAAATTTAATTGTATAGTTCTGTATTAATACAACTAATTTTAAAGATATTATATAGTTTTGCTGTTAATTTAATGTGATAAATATATATTTACTGAAATTGGGATATTCTAAAAATTCTCTCTCCCCTATACATCCAAAAGACTGACATAATTTGAGATGCTCATGTCAGTTATTAATGATTTTAGAGTAGTTGTACAAGTGTATGAAGATATTAACACGACGTCAGAAGATAACTGAATGCCCTGTTCCAGATAAGGGAGTGATTTATGGACTGCTTACATTTCTGACATTCGTGATGGATAATTTATGCCCAGAAAACCCTATTAGTGCGGTGCTCTTTAGCTCTATTGATTGACCCTTATTAATTAATTAGACAAACGAGGCTTAAAAAAGTTTAGGTATCAGAAGGTCGTAAACTTATTACAAAAATCGTAACATACTCAAACATAGAAAAACGTGTAAATTTCTCCTATTCGGTAGGAAATTTAGACACATTGGGTATAAAGGCGAAAGTCAACTGATATTGCAGAAAGTCAGCTAGAGATTAAGGTTACAACCATAATATTTAAATATTTCGATTGATAAAAAGGAGTTTAATGCATAAAAATTTATATTCTAATACATTATGGTATAAGTCAGGAAAAGTGAATAAAAAATTGCAGAGGATCTTTACGTATGCAAATATGCTAATGAAAACATCATTGGTCAAAATAGGATGTATCAAAATGTTTTTTTTCTTTGTCTTATAAGAGGTGAGGCCTCTTCATACACATAAACAAGCTTCTCATCGAGCTCTCATACTGTAATTAAGACAATTAATGAACGATTATAACAGTAATTTTCCTAAAGTTTATAAAGCTCCGATTTTACCTTCTGGGGATCTTTGGAAGGAATTGTTATGATGCAAAGACTTTTTCCGAAGCATCCCATACGTACTCAATGGTATAGATGCTTAAAGACCTCGCTGGCTACACCACCAGAGGAATATAGTCATCTTTCAGATAATAGTTTAGATCTGAAACTCTGTATAGTCGAGCAACCATAAAAAGGAATTTGTCATTATAGCTCATTAAGAATAAGCAATCAAAATAATGGTTGAAAAATCTTATCCCTTAATTTCTTTGCTGTCTATGTACTAGTAGAAAAGTTCTGGAAAGATTTTAATCTGTACACCACCTATTCAACATATAAGGATGCTAATGCCACCAAACCGATGGATTTTTTTTATAGCATCTACCAATTCCTTTCCAGATCAGAAACCTCCCTCAACTAATATAAAGTCAATCTCAATATCATTGTTCTAGACGCAGCAGCGAATTATCGAGGGAATTGTCCAATAGTCATAGCTCTATAGTGTTGTACATTAAGGCACAGAACGATTTTTTGTTATGATAATCTAGAGACCAATCACTATATACGACACTTGTAGCCAATGAGCTATTTCCGCTCGTGACTATCACGCTTTTAATGGTGAATTAATACGAGTAGTCCTTCAACCTGCGATCTTTCTGGCTGATGATTTTTCTTAAAAAAAAAAAAAAAGGAATTTCATACACAAATATGGTAAGTTCAGGGGTCTTTTGCGAAAATTTAGTTTTTACATAGGTTTTTTATGCACCTTTTTCCAATTAAGCATACACAAAAATGTAAATATTAATCCTTCAGAACCGTTAAGGCAGTGTGAAATCAAGCATTTTTGGTCTAGATCTCTAATTTTGAGATTTTTTAAGGCGAGTAAAAAGATTTTGCAGTCGATTCTCAAATTAAACTATATATCAAAAGTTTTTAAAATAACAATGGTAAAAGTACATAGAATATTTTGGTTTAGTTTCCATATTGACATGGCATGGACCTTTATGATTTCGACCTCTTTCCTAAGTTAAAAGAACATCTCACACGTTCGATTTATTGACGGGGAGTCTGTGTATCGGACAGGAGGGTGCTGTATTACAGTCATTATGTAACTCCTTGCCGAAGGTATCCTACGGCTTTCCGACATTTCGAAACAAAGTTTTTTTTCTGCTTTCAAAGAATCGAAGGCAATTTTATATATAAGTTCATTAGATTTAGTTTCTATCTATATTACACCTACTTTATTTTATTGAACAACCATGCAGGTTAAATGCTTCAGCATAGACTGGGGCTTAATGTGATCATCATGGGAAATATTTTATTGAAATGACAGAAATTTGTATTTTAAATTTTAGAGGATCCCTTGCGTAATTCTTAGAGTATCGTAACATTTTTTCAAAGAAAAATGGATTTTTCCTGACAGGTTTGATTTCGGCCTAATATGTACAGTGATCTGCATAAGTTTTCTGTCGACACCATGTATAAAAGTGAAACAACCTTAAAAATGCATAATATATTCTATGAAAAATATAAAGTGTTGCGCAGGCTTTTTTCTATACCTTCGTAATCATTTTATACAACGATCGATCATGGCTCAAGTAGGAAAACGTTAAATAATTTTTATCAATGAAATAACTCAGTCCGATCAAATAACTTTATAACAAAATCACACGGGAAATTTAATAGTACTTTGATACAAAAACATTTATGGTGGTTTAATTATATACCTAATATAGAGGAATAACGTATTAAAATATAGTACTTTCAAAAAGTAAATATTTATTTATTAAAGGATATAAGGTATTTCGTAAACAACATATTAGCTTCTTTTTATTGAATACTTTGCTAAATTATAAAAGACAGTAATTCAGGATTCCCATGGGACATAATTCATTATGTTTTTACTAAACACAGATAAAAGCTACACGTTAAACGCATTTAGGATTGTAACTGAAGGTAAATATTGACATATTAAGACAACTTTTTATTATTCACTTCTTTAAATGATTTAATTATTCACTTATTTATAACCTTTGATAATGTGCAGTGAAGCTTGTCAATTCACACTTGTTAAACTGAAATATATTTTAAAAAGGGGTATTTATCCGTCAATAGCAGGGTTTATAGAGTTTGTTAAATTTTATTTCTTTGCATCATTAAATTTATAAAAGTGTAATCTAGAGTAATTCTAGTGAAATTAGAAAAAATGTATAAGATAAGAAAAAGATCCATTCTGTTAATTGGAAATTTTAAGTAAAGTTGTCACATTTTTAAAAACCGCATACTTGTTTTCTCTCTACTTGCCCGTTTAAGTGTACACAGAATTTATTGAAAGTTAACCATTGAAAAATCATTATTTCTTTTGGAAAGAATGATTGTCCAAAATTTCTTTTTTAAACTATAACTTTGTTCAAATTTACTAAATACTTTTCTACGTTTAGTCGTTTAAACATGATTCTGTGAATATGTAAGGGCCATGTGTTACAAATTTTTGTTCCTTATAATTAAACTCAGGTTAAAATATTGTTAATATTTTAATAATATCATAATAGCGAATTAAGCTGCAAATCATTTCCCTTGTTAAAAATTCTTTTCTAAAGTGATAAGATATATTAAAAAATGAAGAATATATTTAGAAGGGCTCCAGTAAAAATACTTGTATGTAATTAAAGACTTATCTATCAATATATCATTTTGCAGCAGGTGAGAAAATAATTAATGTTTCATCTAATTTCAATTAAAACAGAATAGCACTTTTGATAGCATTAATAAAATAGAAAACAATTTAATTTATGGAATCTTATTGAGTAAGATTCTTTTTGACATATTGATAAATCACTTTTCAGGAATTTTAATGTCTTTTGAGAAAGATTTATGTTTTTTATAGCTAATGAATGCAATTATTAAACTAACAATTTTAGATATGAAACATTATATCGCAATATATTAGCCACTTAAATTATTTATATTAGAATTTCAAATATTTCTACCTAATCATGTGCATAATATATTTATTGATTTTCCTATCATATAACAATTTGAGTAAATATTTTTATAGTTTTTCTGATAACAGAATTGTTATCAGTCAGGATACAATTCCTCATCATTTATCACCGCAGAGGAATTTAAGGCCTTAACTGAAATTCCAAAGTCATTTCTTTGTTTTTTAATCAATCTGCTGCTGGAAATTGAACACGTTATTTTTAGTTTATTTGTGTTAAATTGCATACAACCACATGGTAAATAATAATTTTATGCATTAATACATTAATTCTTTACAAAATACTTTATTGAATATATTCCATGCACATTCATTTTATGTTAATATGGTACTTTTTCCTTAAATACATTTTACACCTTAAAATGTATTCCCGTTGCTGTTGGAAGTAATTGAGAACAAAATTATAAAAAAAATTGCAAAATATTCCGTCTTCGGTACTTAATACCTATAGTATTTATTTTATACTCAAGATTAACAGAAATTGCTTTTTAGGTTTTATTAACAGCGATTAGTTTCTCCTTTACACTCTAAAAGAGTTAATAATTTGTGGAGATATAATACAATGGATATAAATAAAACTCATCTTTTTAAATGATCTAAAAGTTTGACAATTTTGTGTTGTTATTAGCAATAATTTTTTGTATGGTGCTATAATAGGGATATTTGTTATAATTTGATAGATATTAAAAGAAACTTTTATGTTTCTGATATAAGTTTTATATTACAATTCAGTGAGATAAAAATATCAAATTTTTCACCTAGCTAAAATACCACTATAGTCTTCATTACAATTATTTTCTTCTTGAAAATTTTACAAGAAAGTTTACAACAATTACAATAATTCACTATATATTTATTATACTAGGCCGTTGTTCACAACAAATCTCTAACGGTTGTCTTTTTTTATAAATTTCGAAGATATTTATAATAGATAGAACTATACCTTAAAGTTTCAAATAATGATATGGTTAGAAAATAAATTTTGTTTTTAGAATACTCAATGAAGTTGTTGTTCATTATGTTTTGTATTGTGCTCTAATAAAAATATTCAGCGTAATGGGATGGATATCAAAACAAACGGTTAGGTTTTCGATACAATTTTTATGATTCGTTCAGTGGAAAAAATACCAAATTATTCCTCTGAAATTTCATTATTACCTGGAATACAATTGCTTTGTTTATGAAATCATTTATAACAATGTTTACAACAATTACAGTCTTTTACTATGTATATTGTACTAAGACAACATTCACAATAAATATCTATCTATTTCTATCTATTTTCTTATCTTCCCGTGTCTCTTTCTCTCTCTAAAAGGATATATCAACTCCCGTTTCTTCTTTTTCTCTTTCGCTTTATCAGTCAATTGTTCCACCAGGGTAAGTGTCGAGCAGAGGATCTCCCTTGGACTAAGTCGGAAAAATATCGTCATGGAAATCTAAGCTTTTATTGCAACTCAGTGAATACTCATAGATCCAAACACCATCTGACATCGATTGGGTGAGGCGAAATTTGAAAGAATGACGATAACGATTATTTGGTTAGTGTGAAAAATGCATTAATTTTAAATAAGCTTTAAAGAAGTTGATATGAAAAATTTAAACTAAATATCCCAGTTTCATTAATATGAGATATAATGAGTGTCTATAATTAAACTTCCACTATAACCGGAATCCTACAGTGCACACGGATGAATGGAATGCAACAATATTTTGTATATGGGTTATACACAATATGTGCTCACGGAATTTCGAAAAACATTTAGTTCCAAAATGCCCACCAGAAGGATCTGTGGCTTTCTGATGTTAACCGCGTCGAAGAAACTCCCGACAAATGCAGATTAACATGGAATGTAAATTACCCTCGATACTGCTTGCGCGAGCATGGAGAGTATATAAAGTTAGAACACAGCTCCGTCGATTGGGAGTCACTTCACTCTCGGTCTTGGAATCAGCGTGCTTGATCAAGAATTTTTAGCCAGACTGTGTGTCACTTGCAAGCCGCAAGTGTTATAAACGCCCTGATGTTTTATGCTTTACTTTTTACTCTTTATTTTACGTATCAATTTCTGAATAAAAACGTTTTGATGGAAAGCTCATTTTGGCGATTAGTTTTAATCCGCATCAGTATACCTCTACAGATCCTTTTCGGGAAAAACATGAAATTTAACCCAACAATATTAGCAATCTAGAACAAGAATTATGAGTAATAAAATACAAAACCGGAAATATCTGTCAGGTGTAGGAGAAAAATGTCGAGATTTGCGTGTTCGGAAAGAAGAGGAAGCTTTATGCAAAACAGGTTAGGGTATAAAACGTTTGCAGACGTGGTTATCTTTGAGTCGATATTTTCCGGCTGTACTAATGAAGGTCTCTTTAGTTAACCGTGCGTTATTAATGAAGCTATTATACGAAAACAAGGGATTAGAATAACAACAATATTAACAATGTAAAACAAGAATTATGAGTAATAAAATACAAAACCGGAAAAATATGTCAGTTGTAGGAGAAAAATGTCGAGATTTGCATGATTGGGAAGAAGAGGAAGCTTTATGCAAAACAGGTTAGGGTATAAAACGTTTGCAGACGTTGTTATCTTTGAGTCGATGTTTTCCGGCTGTACTAATGGAAGTCTCTTTAGTTAAACGTGCTTTATTAGTGAAGATATTATACGAAAACAAGGGGAATACTTTTTCTGCAGTTCGTGAATTTCATCGTAGATAGAACCTACGGCATGGACCAATGTCTACTGAATGTATCCGGGATATGATTAAGAGATTTGAAGAGACGTGAAAATTAGGAGTTCAACTTGGAAGAAGCCCTAAAAGTACAAACCCTATTTAATAGAATTTTACTTATACAATAAATTTACTTTAAATAAAGCATTGACCCCTTAGATTTAGAATAGCAAGAATCCTCTAGATGGAATATCTTTCTCTATAGAATGGAGAATGGATATAGAATGGTATAGAATGGAGTTCCTACTTTTTAAACAAATAAATTTGATTCGTTAAATTAAAGATCATTAATAGTATAAAGTTATTATCAATTTTTAACTTCAAAACTAATAAGTTTACTAGAAAAATGGACAATTTTCTTCATTCAGTTGTAAATTACATACAGAATGTTTAAAATTAATTGTGTAATTAGCAATAAAAATATTAAAATGCATATAGTCGTACCAATGAAACTACGGCGTGGACCAATATCAATTGAATGTGTCCGAGCCATGATTAAGAGATTTGAAGAGACTGGGAGATTAGGAGTTAGGTCTGGAAAAGGCCGTAAAAGTACAAACCATACTTAATAAAATTTCACTTATAAAATAAATTTGCTTTATAAAAAAATCAATGTCCCTTTAGATTTCGAATAGCAAGAACCGAATTTATTCATCTAGGTAGAATATCTTTGTCTAAGTAAAATGTATAGAATGTGGTACCTACATTTTAAACAAATAAATTTCATTCGTTAAATTATAGAACATTAAAAGTATAATGTTATTATCGTTTTCTAACTTCAAAAGTAATAAGTTTACTAGAAGAACGGACAATTTTCTTCATTCACTTCTAAATTACATACAGAATGTTTAAAAGTAATTGTGTAATGAACAATATAAATATTAAAATGCATACAGTCGTACCAATAAACATATCGAAAACGCATAATAATGAAAAATAAAAAGTAGCTACATATTTTAAGAAAAGAGAATCATTAGCAAATGATTCTTTTCAATTTGTCAATATTTAACGATATAAGCCACCTAATCATAGAATTAGTGATTAGATATAAGAAGTAAATATATTTCAACTAAAAATTACAAGCAAGTTAAAGCGGAAAATCCAATTTACACAGGAACGATGAAATTCCTTTTATATTGGATTATGTTTTTGTTTGATTTTTTTCATAATTGAAGCGTTAATTTTATAAAGGTAATATTACATCTGGTAATCTCCTTAAAATGCTGACATCAGACCTACATTCTTTCTATTAGCGGGTGTATCCATTCATGTTTCAAACACAGCAGTCGCATATTTCTAAATGTGTCCTAAAATTATTTTCTAATGTTATTTATATTTCTACATATTTTACTGCAAAATAGCTGATTGCACAAATTTCTACTAAATGATACTAATGAAACTAACCATATTTAAATAACAATTTTCATGAAATAAAATCAAGAAAATTTTTGCTTCTTTATTTGAAATGTCATACTTTTATATTTAAAAAAACAGTTTGCAGTTTGTTTCTAGAATTATTAGAATATTAGATGCAGCTGTTTTATCACAACCTGAAGTTTCAGAAGGGTACCAGAAGTTCATTTTTTGTTACGAGAATGGTACCAAAAATGGTTTGGTTGAAGGATTTAGTTAAGAAGGGTACCAGAAGTTTGTTCCAAATCTTCAAGAGGCATATTGTGACGAACATTAGTTAAGGCATAGATCAGTAATCAGCAGCTTTTTATAATTTCTATAAAACTGAAAGTTTATAATATTATAAAATATAAAACAGAACCTTTTAAAAAATGTTTTAAACCTCCGTAGCTTTGAATATTTATGAACGTGATTGATAGAATACATAATTTTAGTTAAATTTAAACTTTCCTTTTTTATCATTCTTCTTCTTATTTTAATTAATTGTATGTTTATCCTGATATAATTAAATTTGATAATCACGATACCGTTAATTTTGATTATTATTTCAGTGAGTATTTTGTCAGACATAAATACATTTGTTTTTCTTCTTAAAATTCATGACTGAAAATTTTAACTAAATAAAACATTTTTATTTTTATTCTGTGAAAGAGAAATTGTTTTTAGTATTAATTAATAAAAAAGAAGATAAAACTCTTCAAAACAGTAAAGTGGAAAAAGTAAAATTATTTTTCTATTAAATGCATTTTACTTTTTGTAAATCATAAAATTAATAAACTATTGATTTTTATGAAACAATCTTGGTTTTTTTTAAACATTTATAAAAAATTTAAAATCTTGAAAAACAAAATGAAAAAAGTTTCATTTTCCATAACAACTTTCAACAGAAAAAATTTTTCTATTTTTCTGTAACCCTCTCAAAATAAAATAAATATTTTAAATTTAAAAAAAAACATTGAAAAGATTTAAAACATTTTGTTTGTAATATTCTTAGTAAACAGGACATGTAATTAAATATACTTAAATATTTGCAAGTCTTTAAATTTTACACTAATCGCATGAATATTTTTAGGAATTGTCTCATTCATCGTTGTGCACTACACATTTCACTTTTAAATATATTCTCTAGCCACTAGGCATGAAATCAGTTGTTTTATACAGTAGCTTTTTTCATATGTTTTATATTGGGCTGTAATTTGTTACTATATTCACAAACGTATAGCGGAACTGTTTTCATAAAATTTAGAACTGATGCGTGTTATATCTAAAATAATCTTTAATATCTTACGCAATCACATGCTATATTTATAAATTAATATGGGTATTTAAGGAAGGGAGTGAAACGGGGAGATATTATTTAATACAAATATTACTGAATGTTTATGTTTTACTATAGTTACAACGACCTAATGACGGTGGAATTCGTTAAACGCTGAACTTCGGTAAGGATTTCGTGTGTTGAAATCCCGCTGCTAGTATGAATGTTCATAGCCAGTCGGAATCTGCTTTAAGCAGTAGGCTCTAGTCTCATTATCAGTAGTGTAGAAACAAAGTAGGACGTAGTTCTCCAAACAAAACCAATCTAGTTACACTCGTTGATACATGAATTCTATTGATTCGAATGTCTCTCCTGACATAGTTTTCCGCAGACGTTAAACATTGTGTTTAAGATGCAAGTCCCAGTCTTAGTGTAGAAAAGATGAATGTAGCTAATTAGTAAAATTAGTCATTAACTATACACTAATTAACAGATCAGGAAATTATCGGTTATGTTACCCAGAACTTATTGATTATCCTTTACTTGGAATATAAATTAAGAGTTATGATTATCTAGTTTTTAATTAGATTTGGTAAATGAGACCAAGACAAGAGCTTAAATGAGACCGGTATTTACTGCTTAAAGCTGATTCCAAAAGGGTAGAAACATCCCTTATACCAGTGGTATTCAAACCCATGCACTCCGGTACCGAAAAGTAACTCTCTATTTTAGGATTAGGAAATAAAATAATGAGACCGATTAATTGCCTAGAAATAAGTTAGGTGATTCATTTAGTACCATCAACAAAAGTCAAGAGTCAAGAGTTCGTGTTAGAGTCTGGAAGGTCACTCGGGTGTGAAATATATGATGCGAATAGAAACAAGAAGAATTTTTTAACGTTATTTTTTCTCAGAGATATTTTTCTAAAAGAGATGATCTCATGAAAGTACACGTGAGGCAGGCATACGAGATACTAAACGCATTGCACTGCCTGCGGGAGTAGCTCACCCAATTTCAAAAAGTAGACTCCATTCACACTTCTCTTGACAATTCAGTGCTCCGGTGGAACATTTTTCTGATATTCGCTCAAGACATCCTACTTCGGTACAAGACAAGTGACTCAGATGACTCTACTCGTGTTTTATGAAAGACGAAAAAAACCGTATAACTGGTGAAATAAATATTCCGTTGACTCAGAAAAGTGTTTGTGTCTCTTTCGGTCTCGTGTGCAGTTACTGTTCGTTCGAGTTATTTCTTTGCCGCGTGCAGTATTCTTCGTGAAACGCCGTTCGGACGATGGTATTTGTGAAATTGTCCGGTGACTCTTGCGGCAGGCGAAACTGCAAATTTTAGCACACAATCGTGTGCAGCGTGTTAACGAAGTGGGAAAAATTTAAAATTTCCGCCTTCTCTTCCATTGTTTCGGAAGGAGGGCCACCATTTTACGAGCGGAAATCCTCACACAAAATTTCTGCAAGAGAGCGCAAACATTTTTTCGATCTTTTGGCAACTTTTTCTCTCAGCATGTCGTCTGCTTTCGACCTTTCACATAATAATTACTCGTTAGGATCATTCAAATAAAATTACTTTTATACGTGTTCGTCGTGACGATGAACTCTATCTTTCTTTCTATCGAGCATCCGACAAAGTTGTTACAGAAAAGTATGTTTCAATATGTGCATATGGCAATATTTAAACTCCTAAATTTTTTGGACATATATATATATATATATATATATATATATATATATATATATATATATATGTATATATATATATACATATATATATACATTTATATATATATATATATATATATATATATATATATATATATATATATATATATATATATATATATATATATATATGTATATATATATATACATTTATATATATATATATATATATATATATATATATATATATATATATATGTCAGGATTTAAAATATAGAGTAATTTAAGAAATTTTAATTAGGGATTCTTTTAATGGGAGTAACGCGCCTCGCGTTATTAGTCACATAAATACGGCTCACGCGCAGTGATATGTGCAGAGAGAGAGAGCAGTATGCACTGTCCACGGTCAGAATCTGTGGCTCTTCGAAGCAGTGAAAACTGCCTTTGTTAGCAGATTGGGCGCCAAATGAGACGCCATTGTTGAGTAGCGTGTGAAGTGAATTAATAAAGATATGAAGCTGATGTCAGGACTCTAGTGTATTTACTGGGACCATGTCACGAGTCGCAAGGAAAGTACTTACGCGAAAAAAGTTTTTTTTTATTTTTATTTATTTATTTTTTTTAATTTTATTATTTTTTTAAAGATGTACAACAACAGCCGAGCAGGCTCACGGACTGTGCGGATAACAATAATTTGAACTGATGTACATTCTACTTTTGCTGGAAAATATTTTCGTGTTATACTTTCACGGAACTGAATTTTGCTGCCTGAAATTTTGCCTGTTTCTTTTGAGTTTGTACTACTGGTTGAACTATGACTACGATTCTCAAACGTGAATCAATGAGTGAATTTCGTATCAAGCAAACTCAGACTTATAATCAGCCAGGACCATGGCTTCCATCCGCCGTCGGCAGAAAGAGTTTCGAAAGCCTTGTTTTTGAGAGATCCGGCCTGCTGGCCTGGCAGGGCCGCGTCGAGATTCCTATGTGCTCATTTCATCGAAGCTCCATACAACGAGCCTTCCGGATCGAGATCATAGTTTTCCCTTTAAAGCCAAGCAAAAACTCTTCACGACGAGTACAATATTAAATTTCATCAAATTAATGAAAAAAAATTCTACAAAAACTTACTGCTTGACATTTGTATTTTCGGCGAATAAAGGTAAAATTAAATTTTTTTTATCAGAGCATTTTTAAAAAAAATTCATCAATTAAGATTTCAGTATAATAAAATATAATAAGACTTTTTATAAACGAAACTTTTTTCAAATAATTGTGTATTTGTATTTCTAGAATTTATAGTTGAAATTTCTATTCTTGTAAATATATCTAAATTTGTTTAAATTAATAACATTTCCAGACATGTGATAATTCTTATAAAAAAATGATTGTGGTAGTTTTCCTTTTTGATTTTTAATATTGAAGAAGTGGTTAAATTTTAACTTTTTTGGTGTTTTATTAACATGATGTTTGGTTAAATTTTGATAGTTGAAATGGAAGGATTACAATATTTTTCACTGTAAAACTTACTTATTTAAGAATAATTTTTGTCTTTTAGATATTAACAGAGTTAAAATTTAATAATTTCCTTCGGAATTTAAAATTTTGATCTTAGAGAAATTTGATTATTCTATGATTTTATCACGTAGAAAAGGTCACCTACATGGGCAAAACTTTTGACCGAAGAAAAAAAATATTTTATTTTCAGCGCGCGTGATTAAAAATTCTATTATTTTTATCGATAAAAATGTGAATCGTCTGTGACCTTGGTCGGAAGCTAACGAAATTGCACGAGTTGCAATCCAACTGAGATGATATTTTGACAACTTTTGCTGAGTGAGGTTTTCTTTTTAAGGAACTGCTCTGCTGATTACGAGCTTTAACTAAAGATACTCTGATATTTATGTGCTATTTTATAATCATTTCTTATATTTAACTAGATTTGTATTTAGTCGTTTTTTTAAAATTTTTGCTTTTTATTGAGTGGCATGTAAAGAAGAATTTTTTCTCATTGTGAGGGGGGAATATACTGGGGATTTACAGAATGTTGTTGAAATTTTTGAAATTGTGTTTTGATTTAATTATGATATTAGTATTACATAAATTGTTTTTGTTTAACTGAAGATGTTTTTGATGCACCATGAAGATGTATAACTAATTTTGTTCATAATTGACTCAATCGAGTCAATTTTATCGCTGATTTTGACATAAGAACTAATAATGACATGATGTTTTGAATTTTGTTTTATTTTAATTAATTAAGGTTTTTGATTGTGCTGTTGTTATAATTAAGTTGATTTTTGCTATTATTATATTTTTGATAATTAATTTTAATTGCCCAGGGAGTTTTCTGTTCTAAATGTAATATGCCCAGGAAGAAAAACATCCCCAATCAACCCTACTACTTTTTCCATTCGGAAAATAAACCTAATGACATTAAGATTGATGACTTTGTAACCGA
>CM063508.1:17351026-17361826 GCA_032207245.1 Pardosa pseudoannulata
AAACATCGAGGCTCATGGCTTAGCGTTCACACTCTAACAAAATAGCCCTACTCAGTGTTCATACAGCCACCCTTTCTCAAGACGCTCTCTCTCAATTACTTTTATACTGAGTTATTAAAGATTTATGCACCGGTAAGAAAAGAGTGTGTTGCGTTTAGACACTGAAACTTCTAAATTATTTTTACATTTCCAAACCTGACATACATACATACATATGTATATATATATATATATATATATATATATATATATATATATATATATATATATATATATATATATATATATATATGTATATGTATATCGGGGGTGAGCATTGAGGTTTAAATTAGTCTTCTTTGATAAATAATTAAGTGATTTTAAAAACAATAACATTCAAGAAATATTTTATTAATACAAACTTTGAAGAAATATTACCTTTTGTGTAATTATTCTATCAATACTTATCAGGAAGATATGGGAAAGTAATTGTCCCAATATTATTATTTTCCAAAGTACCTGCTATTTGTAAGTATTATCATTATTTATTTTTTAAAAATTAATATTCCTTTGTATAATTATTCCTGAAATTCTTATTTAATTATAGATATTAATTACTTTATTTAACTTCCTTAATATAAAACCTTATTCATAATACATTCACAAACTTATTCATAAAACTTATTCATAATAATTAATAATTTGTAATTAGGTTCGTCTAGCATTTTCGGAACCACTTTTTGAAAGATATCTGTTTTTCAGGTGAAGAAATACGTAGTGATACACGTATTAATTCATATAGGAATTACTCTTACTTACAATAAATTATTTTTTTTAATATATTAAACCTTAATAATTTTTTAATATATTAATACATTTTTTAATATATTAATATATTTTTTAATATATAAACTATTATAATTCTGAGTAAGGTACTGGAATTCCTGTAATTATTAGTAATATATTGTTAACAAAAACATAACGTTGAATTTTCATTAGCAAATGTTACCACTGTTTGTTGCAATTCTTCACCATTTAGACAAAAGAACAGTTATAATGAAAGATACTCTACAATAAACTCTTCTTTATGTTTCCAAAATGCACGATAACACTAAATTATTTATTTTTACGAGGAAACAGATGCTTCGATTGAACCTAAAATTTCTAAAAATAACAAAACTCCATTCCATTAATTGCAGCACTCTAACATTCCGGCTTTCATTTATCATTCTAACTAGTAAGACCAAGCAATTACAGGTTAATTTACTATGGCAGGAATTCTCTTCTTTGTTTTTATCTCGCTTTCTGCTGTTGATTTAGCTAATCAGCGGTTAGAATTTGTACAGGGAAATTTCGTGCAAGTAATCCACGATGAGATATTAACCTGAGATTTAACAGCGTAAAGCTCTTCCCAATTAACTGCGCTACTTTACTTCGAAATGATCCGAATATTTTAAAAGTTCCACCTTCATGAAATTAAGATAAATGGATGAGGGATTATAGAAAAAAGCTTATTATTGCGGAAATTAAATCATTCCTGTTTTAGTATGAAATAAGATTCAGAAGAGATTATAATATTTAGAATATAAGAACATCCATATTTAATAAGAAAATATCTCAGCTCAGGTAAAAAATAATGAATATTAAGAAAATGTTTTATATCATTTTTCTATTTTTTTAAATACACTTTATTAAGGATTCGTAACATAAACTCTTTATATTAAATTATATATTTATATGATATTTTATATTACGGCTGATGTAGCTACAATAATTCTTTGGAAAGCAATGCTTCGAAAACAAAATCTTGTAGAAATTCAATATCTGTTCTTTTCAAGTACCTTGGACAGTTTCCAAATACTATCAGATAAGAACACCTTATACAGAGCTATACTTCACGTAAAGTAATAGCATGAAAATCACTGTCAAAAGAGTTACTTACTCGCTGCAAAAAGGAAAATTGGAAATCATCAAATCAATTTTCCTGTGTTCCACTTCCTAAATGAAAGGCTTTCGAAAAAGAAGGAAAGCGAGGGAAGAAGAAATAAATATTGACGGCAAAGATCTTTTTTCATAAATTGCATTGTTTAACGTAAATAATATACTTTAAAAAAGTTTATGTAATTATAATGCCGGACAGTTTTAAAGTACTGTTCGTATAAATGTATATAAATAACAGATAGTATATAAAACACATAAAACTTAGTTTTATCTATACACCACTTTCTTTTGCTCTCTATCTCTCTCACTGTCTAAACACACACACAGACACACAAATATATATATATATATATATATATATATATATATATATATATATATATATATATATATATATATATAT
Source organism: Pardosa pseudoannulata (assembly GCA_032207245.1). NCBI lineage: Eukaryota > Metazoa > Arthropoda > Arachnida > Araneae > Lycosidae > Pardosa > Pardosa pseudoannulata. The sequence continues at coordinate 17,353,350 of CM063508.1, forward strand.
ATATATATACACCAATTACTAGGAATGTCCAATTATTAAAATTATCTCAGTTCAGCCACAGTTTTAGCTAGTTCACACGCACAAACACACACATATATATATATATATATATATATATATATATATATATATATATATATATATATATATATATATATATATATATATATATATATGTGTGTGTGTGTGTGTGTGTGTGTGTGCGTGTGTGTATGCAAGTAAGTAGGTATGTACGCATGTAAACTTAATTAAAATTATGGATAAACTGATTGGATACCAGTAATTGGTCTTCCAAACATTTAATTCCTTTGTCCCTCTAGGTTATTCTTTACAAATTCGAAGACTATGCTTTCAGTATTTGTTTCTCACCCTCATTCTTGTAACTAATATCTGCATAGTTAGTATTCATTATATCATAAAATCACTCAAATGGATTGCCCAGCGTAATCCCCTGATTTAAATCAAATCGAACATTTGTGGGATCATTCGGAGAGACGTATTGCAGCACGTTTACATCCTCCGGAAAACACCCAACAACTCAAACAGATGCTGATTGCGGAATGGGCACTCCTACCACAAGAAATATTGGACCAGCTGATTCTGAGCATGCGGAGACGGTGGGAAGCAACCATTGCAGTTAGGGGATACATATCCCCTATTATGGAACATCTGCTTGTTGTTCTTTCTCTTGGATAAACAATAACGAGGCACGATACTATGCGTTCAATAAAGCTTGTTTTTGTTTGATTCCATACCGTATGCATTATATTTCTTTTTCAACGCCGATACTTTCGTCATCCTTTACATACACAATACTTTCCACCATTTCTGAATGTCATGCTTATCAGCGGATTTCTCGTGGAATTATGGAAAAACCCACCTGTTGCTTAAGTTTTGCACACCAGTGTAAATAACATATGTCCAATTAATCGGTATAGCAATTTGTCGAGTCTTAGTTACTGATATCAACTCAAATGTGGTCCATGAAGATAAATATGTTCTCTAACTCTGTTGTATGTTGCTATGTAATGGCAACAAAGATGTTTTAAGAGATTTTCTGCATCCTTAGTTGTATCATGTATTGTATTGCATGATGCTTTTAACAAGATTCATAAAAATTATATGCAAAGTTTTGTTTCTGGAATTTCCAGAAAATATCGTACAAGTTAGTCGGTAATAGATAGAAATAATTCTGTAATCTTATATATATATTATTCTTCAATATTTTAAAATGTTATAATAATAATGAATAAGCTATTTAATATTTGTTTTTTAATTGTTTTTATACACTGTGTTGCGTTGACTAAACTGCACAGAAACTATACATAAATGTAGAATTTATTAGTTCTTAAACTTATGTGAATTTTCTTTTAATTTCTAATTTAAATGGGACGTATAACAGTAAAAGGTTCTTCCACTTTGGTATACGTTCTAGGTAATGGCAATGGAGATGTTTTAATAGATTATATGAATCCGTAGTCTTAGTATTTGTTACGCGACATGGTGCATTTAACGAAACGTATATTAATTTTGTGTGGTTTTTGAAAATTCTCGAAAAATATATATGTTATAGCATATCAGATAAAAACGAGCCTATAAGCTTTAAAAAGATGCCTAATTCATTTCGATATTAGGAAATTTTATTAAAAGAGTAAATACATGAATTAATATTTTACTTTGTTTATTGCCCTATGGTGTGACAAAATGATAAACGTACACGGAAACGATTTACAACTGTCGGTTTGATTAACATTGTCAGTTGCATAACACTGGATTACTATGGTCTACTTTTTTGCAAACGAGGGAGAGTAAAACCGGGATCTACTGCTTAAAGCCTCCTTCACCGATGATCAATGCCCTAAATATCTGGCCATCTTTCGGCCACGCATTTGTTTGTATATTCATTTATGCGACCTTCTTGTATTACTGTCTAACTTAAATGCAACTTTTAATGGTAAAAAGATTTTCAGCGTCTAGTATCAGATGTTAGGAAAACGATAACGAAGATGTTTTAATGTATTTTCGGTGTGCGAAGCTTAATGGATTTTCTATATGTCTTACCATGTGTTATGTGACATGATGCATTTAACGACAAGCCTAGTAATTTGGGGTTGTGATGGTTTTACTATGCTGAAACTATTTAAAAATGCAGATTTATTGGTATATGTATTTGTTCTAACTTTTTTACAATTTTCTAACTTAAATGTGGCATCTAATGGTTAAAAAAAGCAGCACCTCCTGTAAACGCTTCTAGATAATGACACCAAAGAGGTTTGAATAAGCTTTTGCCATCCGTAAATCTACTATGTGGTATGTGACATAATGCATATAGCAATATGCATAATAATTCTGTTGAGTATTGTTTTACTATACTGAAACTATTCACAAATATTTCAATTATTGGTATATCCACTTATGCACCGTCCTTTAATATTGTTTAATTAAATTCGGCCTTTTATAGTAAAATGCTTCCCTGTTTGTGTAATATGCTGTTAAGTAATGATAACGGAGGTTAATTAATATATTTTCTGTATCCGTAAACCTACCATGTGTTATGTGTTGAGAACAACTTGCTAACTTTGCATCCGTAGAAAGTCAGTATTACGTACAGAAATGTAATTCAGATAACTTCAATAAAGAGTCATTTGTTCACACACACACACTTTAATCACGAATAACATGTAAAACTTAATTCAAGCCAGTATTAATTAGGGCTGGATCCCTTCGCACATTCGTTCAACAGAACATCAGAATTTTATACATCAGAACAGCGAATAGGGTTACATTCAAAAATACAACTTCGTGGTTGCCAAATGGCAAAAGCAAAACTTCAAATTGAGTTTGCGAAACTACGGGATTCAACACACTGCCCCCGGATGAACAATATTATTGTTCAGCAATCAAATTAAATGAATAGTACAATTAGATCAACTAAAAGACAAATTAACAGACTTACAATAGGAGTTACACAAGAATTTTCAAACAGGGGAAATCACTGAAATCTAATAAGTATATAAAATGGATTAGATAAGTAAACAATGAACAAAATATGCAAAAGAAAAAAAAATATTATTTCAATTAGGTATTTAGTCATCAAAATCAAGTTCAAGTTTATATAGCAATTGAATAGGTCTTTTAATACATCCTGATGATGTTTGAAGTTCACACGACCTAACTTTAGAGTCTCTTCCAAAGAAAAGTTCTTTAACCAGTCCACATTTCCAGAGATGTTTTTTAACGTTGTCTTCATGAATCAGGACAACATCACCAACTTTGAAATTGGATGGAGGGCTAGTTGGTTTGGTAAAGTTGGCAGAGCGAAGTTCGAGCAAATATTCTTTTCGCCAACGTTTCCAAAAATGATTAATTATTTGTTCTCTATATCTCAACTTTTTTGTCAATGTTAATTTGTTGGACTTGGGAGAGGAGTAAGACATCTCGGGCAAAGAATTTACCCTTTTTCCAATTAAGAAGTGCGAAGGTGTAAGTGGCATTGGTTCTTCGCCTTCTTCATAAACGTAAGTCAATGGTCGTCCATTGATAACCGCTTCGATTTCAGTCAGAGTGGTTTGGATCTCTTCGAATGTGAGGCAAGATCTTCCAAGAACTTTTTTCAAGGGAGTTTTCACGGAACGCACCATGCGCTCCCAAAATCCGCCCCACCAACTGGCTCTTGGTACAATAAATTTCCAAATTATATTATTTTGGGTGAAATACTGAAGAATTTCTGTTTTAGAGATTCGATTCCAAATGTCTTTCAACAAATTGTCAGCTTTAACAAACGTTTTAGCATTATCACTGTAAATTGTTTTACACAAACCTCTTCGCGAAATAAATCTTTTAAACGCCAACAAAAAATTGCTTGTGCTTAAGTCACTAGCTAACTCTAGATGAACTGCTCTGGTGACTGCGCAAGTGAACAGAACAATATAAGCCTTTTCTAAAGCTGTTTTCGTCTTAACATAAATTGGACCTGCAAAGTCGACGGCACAGGTTTCAAACGGAGGAGATTCAACTATTCTGTCTTTCGGCAAGGGCGCAATGTCTTGTCTTCCTGGTGAAGTGTTAAATTTCTTACAAATTATGCAATTTTTCAATACGGACTTAACAGTCTTTCTTCCTTTAATTATAAAGTATCTTTCTCGGAGATGGGCCAAGGTGGTAGCAACACCAAAGTGGAATAACTTTTCGTGGGCTTGCTGTATTATCAAGGTGGTGAAAGTACATTTACTCGGAAGAATCCACGGATGCTTCTCGGTTTGAGTAAATTCAGAAAATTGAAGTCTTCCAGATAAAATTAATAGTCCGTTTTCATCTAATTTAGAACTCAGGTTGTATAACGGCGAGTCTTTAGAAATTTCCTTTCCGGAATTTAGTAAGTCAATCTCATGTCTAAAAACTGACTGCTGTGTTTGTTTTAGCCAATATAATTCCGCCTTCGCAATTTCAGGTGCTGTCAAGGGTCCTGATATCTTAGTGTTTCTTTTATTAGAATTATATAAGAATCTCATAATCCATGCAGTAACACTGTATGCAGTTTTAAGCTTGCTAAACTTTTCTAATTTTAGTAACGGTTCCGATGGTTCACTTACAGCGCAGGATAATTGAGTAGAACTCATTATCGATTTTCTTTCATCTAAAGCATCTTTATTAAACGGGATCTCTTTACGCAAAGGCCACATGCACTCCGGCATTGATAACCATTCTGGACCATGAAACCACAAGTTGTTTTGTGATAGCTTCAATAGATTTTCACCACGTGTTAATAGATCACTAGGGTTATTTTTACCCGAACAATAGTTCCAATTTTCCGGTTCTGTCAAAGACTGAATTTCAGTTACTCTATTAGCCACAAAGGGCTTCCAATTTAAAGCTGATCCCTTTATCCAATGAAGCGTTACTGTGGAATCCGACCAAAATCTGAAATCTACCCTTTTAAAAGCAAGCGCATTTTTTAAATATTTAGCCATTCGAGAAGCTATTACCGCCCCCATTAATTCAAGACGAGGAATTGTTAAGCGCTTAATAGGGGATACTCTACATTTCGCCCAAACAAAGTTAGTCTTAATTTTATCATCACTGGTGTCACATCTGAGATAAGCAACAGCCCCGTAGGCCTTCGGGCTAGCATCAGAAAAAATATGAATTTGTATCGTGTCAGAAAATGTTATGCCTTGTGGAAAATACTTTCGAGGGACCTCAAAATTGCGTAAATGTACAATTTCCGAACACCAGCTTTCCCATTCGTCCTTTAGATCAATAGGTAAATTACTGTCCCATTCTAAACCTCTACGCCAAATTTCTTGTAACAAACTTTTCATCCTGACGGTAAATGGGGCAACAAATCCGATAGGATCAAACACCTTTAGCATAGCCTTAAGAACAATCCGTTTAGTAGGATTCAATTTCCAATCTTCGGGAAACGATTGTGAGTCTAAATATAAAACATCAGTGTCGGTATTCCATAGTAATCCTAATATTTTAAAAGAAACATTAGGATTTCCCTGCGTATCACACAGTTTATTCCTTACCCACATTTTTCGAAGTTCTTCAGAATTAGTACTGAATTTTCGCAAATTCATTCCAGCATCTCTAAAAATATTTGAAGCTGTTGAGGATAAATAATAAGCTTCTTCATCAGACATTGAACCAGAAATAAAATCGTCAACGTATAAATGAGAATCTAAATTCCTAATAACTTCGGGATGATCCTTATATTTCCGAATATGATGTTTGATCGTAGCAGCCAATATAAAAGGGCTGCACGTTACACCAAAAGGTACTCGAGTAAATCTTAGAAATCTTAAATTGCCCTGTTCATCAGGACACCATAAAAATTTTAAATAATCGCGATCCTTTTCACATATCCCAATTTGAAGGAACGCCTTCTCTAAATCAGCGCAGAACGCAACATTATGTACTCTAAAATTAATAATTACATCTAATATATTGGGATTAAGACTAGGACCTGGCCATAAACAATTGTTTAACGAGTTAAGGTGATTTTCTTTAGAAGATGCATCAAACACCATTCTAACTTTAGTGGTTGACTTGTCCTCTCTTATGATCGGTCTGTGCGGCAAAAAATATCCAGTTTCAATCGATTTGTCAGGACATTCCTCCACAATCCCACTCATTTCCTGCTCCGCAACAATAGCCTTGTAATTTTCACATAATTTCTTATCTTTCGCGAGTTTACGTTGTAACTCCTCAAAACGGTTTCTAGCAATTCTAAAATTATTTCCCACTTTTATCTTTTCATCTTTCCATAACAAACCTGTCTCATATCTGTTATTTACAAACTTTAAATTACTCTCAAAGTTAGACATAATTTCTTTATCTATTTCTGAAACGTTTTCCTCGGATTTTATTCCCAAACATTCCAAATCCCATAACAGTTTCAAACCCTTCTGTTCCATGTCAGATACCGAAAGATTTAGAACAGAAGCTCGTTTACTTAAGTTTTGATCATCATTTATCGCGCCACATAGCGAATATCCAAATAAACTTTCACATAAAAAGAGCGACTTCGTGACCTTTACGACCCCCCCCGCCAAAGTTCACGCGGTAGAAATAATCGGCGCCAACCAAAACGTCGACCTGCTGACTGCATAACGTATTGCACTGTGACAGCTCGTAAGGGGCTAACTTACTTTTAATTTGTTTATTTAGATGGGGATACTGAATCACTGCATTAGATATAACATCTGTAACTAAAGCCTCAACAAATATGCTGCGAGTTTTATCCTGCACGTGCGTCAATTTTAATTCGACGACATCATACGTTTTTATTTGGGGTTTAATCGCTCCAAAAGAATATATTTGAAGCTTTTCTTGGCGAATAACTGGAGGATTTAACTCGGATACTACTCTTTTAGTTACGAAACTTTTTTGACTTCCGGAATCAAGTAAACACAAAAATATTTCAGAATTCAAACCAGACTCCACATTAACGCAACATGTTTGTAAAATAATTTCTTTCGAGACGTTAGAACATTTTGATTCACAGTGAGACACAGAATTAATAATAGGTTCTGCATCTTCCTTTGTTGTGCTTTCTGCGGGACTCGAACCCGCAACCCTTGGTTTAGGAATGCTATTTACACAGACTGAAGTTTCGTGAAAATTTCCATTACAAATTTTACAACGTTGAGAGTTAAATTTACACTTGGCCGAGATATGGAATTTTCGAAAGCACACAAAACAGCGACCTTCCTTACGCAACTTTTCGCGTTTTTTCAGGAATGGATAGGTCTTGACATTTTTCAGAAATATGAGAATTTTTGCAAAACACACATATATTCTTAACGTTAGTTGTTAATGCTGATGCTGATGGAAAGCCTCGTTTAAAATTACTAGTATGATGTTGCTTGTATCTTTCACTTTTGTTAGTAACGTAATTTTCAGAATTTATCTGTAAGGTAGCTTCTCGCGATTCAACTTCTTCTTTAATGAATGAAATTAATTCATTAACATCCATATCTTTATCCTTGGTTTTTTTACGATTGAATTCTAGAGCAATTTCAGCTGGTATCAATTTCAACAATATTGGGCAAAGTAAATGTCCATAGCTGCCTGACGCAACACCAAGCGAATTTAAATTTCTAATTTGTATTTCACAACTATCATAAAGGTTTCTTAAATCCGTTACATTTGTAGCATTTCTCACTGGCTTTAAATTCAAAAGTTTACTCATATGAGCGTTTATGACCAAGTCATTTCGACCAAATCTGTTCTTTAAAAGATCAACAGCCGATTTATAATTTTCTTCCGTCAGTGAAAATCCTGCGACAGCGTTAGCAGCGCTGGCACCAAGCAGGGATTTAAGATATGAAAATTTATCAATAGGGGTTAAGCTAGAATTTTTATCTATTGCATTCGAAAATTGACCCCAAAAATCTAACCATGAACTACAATCACCATAAAATTTTCCCAATGTAATTTTAGGTAACTTCATTGTACGCTCATTAATGTTCCGAGAAGGACTTTCGTTTTCGGAACCGGAACTTAAAGAAACAGAATTTTGACTTTTAGCATTATGGATATTTAAGGATTTTGTAATTTTATATTTCCATTCAATTATTTTTTCGCTATATTCTTCGGAATTTTCAATTTCCTTTTCAAATTCGGCATTAGGTATAACATTTTGAATTTCCGAATTTAAAAATTTAAGCGAATCATATTTCTCATTTAATTGATCTTTACAAATGTTTAAAAGATCAAATCTTTCATCATCAGATATTTTCTGATCTTCAAGTGCATTCTTTATTTTGTTACATAATTTAGTAGTTTGGGTTCGAATGCCAGTGCGTTTCTTTTTCAATGTTTCTAATTTCTCACTCATTTTGTATCTTTAAATTACTAACACTTCGAACATAAATCATCAATACAAAGATAGCAATCAAAACCGAGCTTACCTCGGTATCTTCTTGAATATTGTAATCCAATATTCTAATCCTGTCGCGGACGCCAAATGT
>CM063508.1:17361926-17404426 GCA_032207245.1 Pardosa pseudoannulata
GTTTAAAAACTAATATGCCTAATCATAAACAGATTAAATAAACTCACATGAATAGATAAAACCCACTGTTGCCAGTCAGTACAAGCTAACAGTTCGAGAGCATTTTTTCCATATAGGATATTACCAGTAATATGTACATCAATTTTACAAAAAATCCTGACGTGATGGAAAAAAATGGAGGTCATTTTCGAAATCAGCATACCAAATAACTTAAAAATAAGAAAAACTTCTCTTGTATTTTTCAAAAATTTCAATTTCGCAGGCCTGTGTAATTAAATAGACTATATGATAAAAGAGTAGACAATTATGTTTAATCTAAGTTTTTATAAAAATAGACATTTTTTTTGAAAAGAAAAGTTTGTGTAATGTAAACGTGATAAAATTTAACTGCAATATTTAAGACTCTTAAAATATGTATGTAGTTTTTTGTACTTTTAATTGAATTATACTAATTAGAGATAAGTAAAAAGTAAAAAAATAATTAAATATAGCGTAACGGTAAACCTGAACATTCACTATTTAAAACAATTTATTAAAAAAACAATGAATAGTAAAAAGAAAAATATATAAGAGTAAAATCTTATAAGTGAACTTATTCCAGTAGTGAAACCAGATCAACGCTACTTTACAGCGTTACTAGACTTCTTCAGATCTTTCATGATGTTGTCCTTTAGCTAAGATTTGACCTATTTCAGGACAGAAAAGGAAATAAAAGCACGTTTTCTAGATTTGAAGTCTGTGACATACATTTCTTTTCCCATTTAGGACTAGTTGATTTCATTTATTTTCAAATGATTTCTTTCGCTTTTGTGGATGACACACGACAAAGCAATTGAAACAAATTGTTTCTGACTTATACGAAATGTTTTTTTTCTAAAGTTAAAAATATAAAAACAAAATAAAATATAGAAATATACTTTATCAAAGATAATTAAAATAAAAAAAGAAGAAAAGAAAGATGAAAAAATCTGAAAACATACAAGATATTCTGAAGGACACATCACCAGGGGATACTAATTAAAAAAGAAATTTTTTCAAAAAAAAAAATGTGAAAAATAAGGAATAATAGTTGACATTTTAAAACAATCCACTTAAAATTTTTCAATCTTGAACAGAGTGATAAATAAAAACGTGTCAGCTGTTTACTGTAAAGAAATTTAACTTACAAAATTTTAACTCGATTTTTTCTTAAACTGTGTTTTTTCACATAAGGGGCATCTCCTCTTAATATTTTTTCTTGAAAATTTTACAGGTTGTATACAATAAAACTTACAATAAAAATTACAGGTTGTATACAATATAACACCCTATTGAACCTAAATTTTCTTATATATTTCTCAAAATATGTTTTTTTTCAATGATAAAATTTTAATTTTAAAGAAATTTTTAAAAATATTTTGGAAAAATATATGTTTTTTAAGTATACATAAATTTAGGCTCAAAGCTTGTTTGATATATTGTCGTATGATTTAAAGCAATAAGATTGTCATTAACGTAGTTATAATATTAGTTATCATGCGCTTTAGCCTTGATATCCTTTTTGTTAAGAACAAAGTGTGTAGTATTTATAATTTTTAACAAAAATATTTCTAATATCTTAAACATGAATGAGAATAATTTTTCCTAACTACGTTAAAAAATTATGCTTGTAAATCTAGTAGTTTTCAAACATTTTTTCGACTGTTACGAGTCATATTACAACTCAAATCTTTAAAGATTCGATTTTTAAGATTTACAATTTTAAAATTCCTGGATATCTTGGAATCATTTAAAACAAACCCCACTGATATAATCGAGTTAGAGCTTGCAAAATTATACAACCTTTGATTTTAATATCATAGTTTATATGGAAATCACAAAAAACATTAAATGCAGTTCAGTAAATATGGTGTTTTTTCAAATTCAGCACGCACTAAATACAAAAATTGTACATATCGATTTAAAATTTTCCCACAAAATTTCAATTTTAGGTTATAAACCTAAAATGGAAATCTACCTAATTTTTTGCTCTTATTTATTTCATTCAACAATTTGAAATAAAGTTTTTAAACATTATTATAGATCTTTAGAAAATTCAATATCCCCTGTTGTAAGATTTTTGAGTTTTGACAATTTAAATAGGTAGAGAATCATACCTAGTAATTATTTCTTACAAAATAGAAAAAATTATTAATGAGACTCAGATTGCGTTGTTATAAAACTGCCCAGCACGTGATAGATAAAAAGGTTATTATTTTTGAAACAAGCTCTACCTTTTGACTTAAGAAGGTTCTTATTTTAAAGAATCAAATTGAATTCATTAAAACTGATTAAATGACTATAAGGAACATGTAATTAAAACCCAGGGTTTTGAAAATATGTATATATGTATAAATAAATATATTATATATATATAAATATAATAAATATATATAAATATATATAATATATATATATATATAATATATAATAAATATATATTTGTATAATAAAGATAGATAGATAGATAGATAGATATAAATATAGATATAGATATTTATGAAATATATCAAAATTACACAGGCCTGCGATGAAAAAAATACAAGGGATGTGACATCTAAACTTAACGTATTTTTTAGTACTGATTTTGAAAAGAATCATTAAAAATGTCTATCACGTCACATTTTTTTGAAAAATTGAATTTTATGTGGTTTTTTTATGAATATTTCTCACGTATTTTGCTTTCATACTTTCCTTCGTGTTTTGACATTTTACCGTGATGAAACCCTCAAAATTACCCTTCTGTGGTAAACTACAACAGCGCAGTTAGTATTTTAGGGCTTTTAAAGCTTCAATGTTGATCCAGATCACCAATTAGACAGATTCCTGGAAGCGCGCGAGCCTGGGAAGAGCTTAGGAACGCGCAATGTCCCTCTTCATCATCCCTTCCTCCCGTCGCAATCGCTGTTAACCTATAGCGCTGTTAACCTATATTATAACCTTATCGGTGACCTTATGTAAGCACCAGTACTTAGTCTGTAAAAGAGGCAACTCATTTATTAGGCTCCAGATTGAAAGAAAAAAACTTATTGGCCAAAGGAACCACTTTTTATTGGTACAGGAATCGTGAAAAGGAATTTATTCAGTATTTTGACGAAGACGAGAACCTCATTTATTGCTCAGATGTTCCTGGATTGATGAGAAAATTTAAGATTCCCTACAATAAAGATGAATGGAGGCTTTTTATAGATTCGTGAAAAAGGAACCTTAAAGCTGTCCTACTTCATCAAGGAAACCAATGGGCGTCTGTGCCAGTTGAATACTCGGTGCATTTAAAAGAAAGGTATGAAAACCTAGCTCTCGTTCTCAACAAAATAAAATATGAAAACCACGGCTGGATCATTTGCAGTGATTTAAAAATCATCACCATGCTTCTCGATCAACAAAACGGGTATACAAAATTTCCGTGTTTTATTTGTGAGTGAGACAGCCGTGACAAAACACAATATTGGGTCAGAAAAGATTGGCTCAAAAGGCAGAATCTTGCGCCAGGCACCAAAAATGTAATTCGAGAAAGCTTAGTTGATCAAAAAAAAATATTACTACCCCCTGCACATAAAATTAGGTGTTATGAAGCAGTTTGTTAAGGCTCTTCCAAAAGATGGTGAGTGCTTAAAATATATGTGTAAAAAGTTTCCTGGATTTTCTGAAGCCAAATTGAAAGAGGGAGTCTTCGTAGGACCAGACATCCGAAAACTTATTAGGAATAACAAATTTGAGACAACTATGACATTAAAGGAAAGAGAAGCTTGGGTTGCCTTCAAAGATGTTGTGGAAAAATTTCTGGGCAATCACAAAGATCCTAAATTTAAAAGAATTGTTGGCAACATGCTAGACAAATTTCAAGTGTTGGGCTGCTCCATGTGTGTAAAATTGCATTTCCTCCAATCGCATTTGGACTTTTTTCCCGAAAATTTAGGATCCGTCAGCGAAGAACAGGGAGAAGGTTCCACCAAGACATGAAGGATATAAAGAAAAAATATCAAGGTAGGTGGAATAAGAATATGCTTGCCGACTATTGTTGGATGTTAGCAAGAGATGAAGATAAGATTGAACATAAAAGAAGAACGTCAAAAAGAAATTTTAACGGAAAAAATGTACGTAACTAAATTTAAATGTCTTTGTTTCGTATTGAGTTTCAAATATATTTCAAACTTACATTTATTATATATAAACCTTAAAGTTTTTCTAGTACTGTTTTTCTTATAAAATTAATGTAAAAAATTTAATAACGAGGGAACTTTTTGTCTCGCCCTGGTGCAGCTCATGCGTTCTGGTTGCGATGGTTTTCATTCTTTATATACAAAATGTATACATTTTTAATTTTAATTGTTGTTTAAAAATTAATATGCCTAATCATAAACAGATTAAATAAACTCACATGAATAGATAAAACCCACTGTTGCCAGTCAGTACAAGCTAACAGTTCGAGAGCATTTTTTCCATATAGGATATTACCAGTAATATGTACATCAATTTTACAAAAAATCCTGACGTGATGGAAAAAAATGGAGGTCATTTTCGAAATCAGCATACCAAATAACTTAAAAATAAGAAAAAACTTCTCTTGTATTTTTCAAAAATTTCAATTTCGCAGGCCTGTGTTATTTAACCTTAATATATCCATTTAAATATTTTCTCAGTCTCTAAATACTTTATTCATAGGAGTATTTTCCACCCTAAATTCTTCATAAAGCTGTCTATCCTAAAAATGTAAACTTTCTGTATATTCAGTACCTTTCCCAGCTGTCGGCGGCAAATATATTCGCTTTTTAGTGATATTGCATTTAATTCGCTTATTAAGGTTTCTTTTTACCATGTGAAAATTGTTTCTGTCTTCGCTCTTGTGTGCACCTCTGTTCGATCAGAGTGAGCTCTATGACTTTTCTTTATCTGTTGTCCAGTAGAATAGATGTACGTTGTATCAGCTGTTTCATTTAGAATTGTGGCGTTCTCTTCAGTGTCGGCAGGGCTGCATTTTTATTACTGCTAGCTATTGAGCTCTTTCCTTGTCAAGGAGTTTTATAAAAATGGATTACATGTATAAATATATATATATATATATATATATATATATATATATATATATATATATATATATATATATATATATGTGTGTGTGTGTGTATATATGTGTGTATATATATACATACATACAAACACACACAAACACACACACACATATATATATTATATGTGTGTGTGTGTATTATATCAAAATTATTTCACTTTAATATATCCTCTCTTCCATTCTAATTTCTTCAACCCCAATATCGGGTCCATATCTTCCAGAGCATAACTAGACGAATGTTCAATGAAAATACACTTTTGTATAATTTATGAGGTATTTAAAGTCTTCCTATCGAAATACATACACTTTCGTTATGCATCTAAATAAGTTGAAGATGTGAGAATCAATTAAATTCTGTTGTTCAAAAGGGCAAACTCAAACCATACTAAATAAAGATATCGAGAAAGCCTGCCTTCTTTTATATCCTACTTAATTCGAATTTGGATGAGGACAATAGGATGTTCTAAAAGGCCTATCTAAAGGCTGTTTCTTCTGCAGGAGCGTTCACTGAGCTTTTGTGTATCTAGACTTCCACCGGATGCTGAGTGAAAACTGTCATACGTGCGGGGTGGAAGGAGTGATTGATTACATTTAAGTAATATCATTAAGGGGAATAATGAATGCATTACCTTGATGAAATGAATAATATAAGAATAAATTTATCAATTGTACTTTTCCTTGAAAAGTAAATCATGTATTGAAATACCCCCCTCCCCAAGAATCGACGTTTTTATTTCACTGGAACTTCACATTATGTTTTATCCTTAAAGTGGGTTGGTTTCTTGGAGGATTTTGGAGCTGAATCCAGGGAGTGAATATAATGTGCGAAACATAAGATATAGTATACAAAATATGTAAATATTTTTTCTTTTAAAAAATCAGCAAAATAAACAAAAAAAAACAGAAAAGCTAAAACAATTTCATATATGATGATAAAAAGTCGATGTTCGAAAGTAAGTTAAAAATATTTTTATGAGGTGATGCACCAGTCAAGTCAAGTAAATCAATGTGGTAAGTTTTGAATTGAAGGTTTCTAAGATTCTTAAATATTCGACATTCAACAATTATATGCTGGATTATCATTGTCACGTTACATGTATTACAAGTTGGAGTACATTCTCCTCTAAATAAATACAAATGAGTAAATCTGGTGTGACAAATTCGGAGATGAGTTAGGATGACATTTTGCTTTCTAGAAGGCAATAATGGCTGCCAGGGTTTGATAGCTTTTCTTGTAACTTATATGCTTCGGAAACATTTTAGCGTCGGAATAACGAAGATTGAAATTCATCTCATTCATATACCTTAGTGCACAATGATTTGTGCACACTCTTAGAACATTAGTAGATCATCCTTAAATGAAATTTGACTAGTTTAGACATAACGCCCATCCATACGATAATTCTACCTCTCAGAACTCAAAACTTCCAGTCGTTGTATACTAATTTTTTTAATTTGGGACTGATGTATAATCAAATAATTCCTCTCCATTTTTGATTAACCACAATAATATAACGAAAATTTATAATGCAGCTTTCATTAATGTTACCTATCTCCATCAAATGGCAGTACTTGAGACCTACCCATATGACACACGATAATATTATATAAATTTAAAATACGTATTTACAACTTTTATGATACATATTTACAAAGTATATTAACATTGTGCGTTTTATAGAATTGGTTATTGAGTTAATATATACTACTAACACAATAATACTCATCGTTGGATACATTTTTTTAATTTTTAAGAATTAAAACCCCCAAGAAAGTGTAAATTTAAAAATTAGGACTAGTGCAAATATGGTTGTGCACATCCATTCTTTTAAGTGTATTATTCACATCACTTATGTAACGAAATGTAACGAAAATATTATATTAACTTATATTAATGTTCCCGGTCCACACAACATACAATGCTTGTTTGTTTGTTTCGTTTGGGAGTGCTACGGCCTACATTTTGCATCACGAGAGCTAACAACATACAATGTATCATATACCTTGCAATACGCATCACTCTAAATGGCATGTATTTGATACATTTATGATACACTGCTTGCTGCATGGGATTCATTCTTTAATTGATAAAGATGATAAACATATATCTACTTACTCATTGTTGAACAAATATATTTTAAAATATTCGATGTAATTACAAACTAATATTATAACAATTGTACAATTATCCAATTTGAGTTGGGGTATAGTTTCTCAAATTCAAATAAAATAAATTCAAAAGTGCATAAAAATTTGTAAAATTGTATGGGCGGATGTCATGTAGTGAGCATCAGATTGTTTTGTTTTTACAAATTGTAAATATATTACACATTTTATCATATTAAAAGCTAAATTCATGTATTTGCTAATTTCTCTGCCAAAATTATCATTACGTATGTACATGCAATGGAAATTTTCTTATGTTGTCATCAAGGTATACTAGGAGGTAAGGCGGTTTTGCAATATTTTTATTATTATATTTTTACACATGCATACTGGCATTGTGATATTTTAGCATTGTGTTGCTAAGTTCTTTATGCTTAAAAGTTGAGAAATGCATTCATTTAAAAATATGTTTTCATTTCATTTCAGTTGATTACTGTACTAGAAAGTTTTTTAAGCATTTATAAAGGAGGGCCACAAAAGCAAATCAATAAAGGAAAAAACACTTTTGTGATAGTTGAATTATTCTTCCATCAACTGAAAAAAATACATTTGCCTCCATTTGGAAAAGAAATTTAAACCGATAATTCAACGGAAATGCGTAAAATAAATGCTTTAATGGAAGAAAACTTTTAAGCATTATAAAAAGGAGAATTTTTCTACTCTTTTTTTATTAATAAAATGCATCTATTGTTCTTTATTCACGAGCAACAAGTTGAAATTAAACGAACCTAGATTAAAAATGTTCTACTTCAGAAATAGCTTTTGTTTAAAGATAAAGGGAGATAAGATGTTAATGCCATTCTAGTATTTTTCAGTTACAATGACCTGTATTTCGAGTCAGTGAACTATAAATTTCTCCTAGTTAAGCATTCTTAATTCGTTGATCTAAATTATTTAAGATAATTGAAATTTATAAAATTCCTTCAAGTGTAAAATATGTTTTTAAATCCATGGTAAAAAAATGACGTTAATAATAAAAAAGAGCTTTTAAGAAAAAAATGAAATTTATTTTTTTATTTAAGCTATGTGATTTTTTTTAATATTAAACTACTTAATGAAGCTAGTATTTAATTGCTTTAGTTGAATATTAGCACTAACACTTTTAAATAAGAACTAGAAATCGTTTTGTTCATAATAAGTTAAAAAGACGTCGGACAAAATATTAAAGAGTTGGAAATAGGACTAAAAGACAATCTGTTCCGTACTGTTAGCAACAGCCAATCATTTTCCTTATGATCATAATATTAAAAGGAAACAGTTTTTATATTTTTAGCTCTTTTTGACAACAATGTTCAACAGGTAATATTTCTCCTTATAAAGACAACTTTCTAGTTATTTTTCTTACTATTTAATATGTGCCACACTTGATACCTAATATCAAATATATTATAATCTTAAATAATCTAAATGAAAGAGAATTTTGGTTTTATTTAATGTACAAAATTGCTTTTCACTGTGAGCAAGCAACCTTGGGAACTAAAAATTTGGGGTTCCGCTTAATCCTGAACACCTAACCGGAACGTATGCTGAGCACTCCAAAACACTTGGTCTGGTTAACGCGGAGGTTAGTATTCTAGGCACTGATTCTCAAGTGGCTATTGAGCCGAGGAATATATATTATTTTACTAAATTAAATATTTCGTAAAAACTGAATTGTAGTTAATAAGTTGGTCATGTTAACCAAATTACATAAGTCAATTACATAACCAATTAACATAAGTCATGTTTCCAAATTATTGAAAAGTACAGTATAATTTGAAACATTTGATTAATAGCCTTTTATAAGAATCATGTTTTAAAAATTTAATTTGACTGAAATTTTAGGTAAAATGGACTATTGAAATCAACAATACTGTTTTTGTAGATTCTGGTGTCATATATATTGTATAAAAGCATTACTTTTGCTAGAGTTTAACAATTAAAAATTGATATTTAACTTTCCTTGAAATGGAAGTAAATTTAATGCTTCGTTAAAGATTGATTATGATTAATGAATTAATTATCCTTACAAATTAAATTTTAAATTATTATTAATAAATTCTATTGATTATCATTAATAAGTGATTGATTACAGATAATCAAGTACATTTGATTTTATCATAATACTTTCCAAAACAGAATTCAGAAAGAATTATTGAATATTAGTTAGCTGTTAATTACATATATATACGAAATAATGTAGATATAAATTTTTCCCTTCAAAGCGTTAATATTGGGTAAGTGTTTTACCTAATTAGGCCACCATTAGCAAAAGTTAACTTACCAATAATACTTCGAATAAGAGCATACAATGGGCAGTAGTATATGATTTTACCACTGATTGTGATTAGAGATTTTTTTAGTATAGAATCTATTCACTTGTAACACATATTCTTAATAAAATATGATTTAATGTTTTTATCATTTTTTGTTTTTCCTTCAGGGTACAATATATTCTAAGTCTGAATTTTTAAGTATTTAAAATAGTGGCACACATAATTTGTATGAGCATATCATATATTAAAATATACAAGAAATGAGAATTTTTTACAGTGCAAATCTTTTCTATATAAAGTATATCTATACAAAGAATTTATTGTACATATTGGGTAATTAATTATTTCTAAATCAATATTAATTTAAATAAAAGTATAATTCTATTAAAGGTTTTATAATTTTTAAAGTTGCCAAACAAAAGTGACTACGGTATAAAAATAAAATTTATTAATGTTTATTTTATATTTTTAATGGGTTTTTTTTTAAATTTAATTAAATTTTTTTTTTTTTTTTAAATTTTAATTTAATTAATTTTAATGTTTATTCATACGCTTTATGTGTTTTGAGAATTTACATTGGTCCTGTTGGAGTTAAAGGATCCACCTCACACATAACATCTGAAATTGGAATCCATAGTACATCTGGCTTATATAGATATAAAAAAAGATGGTGATAGTCCGGATGAGTGAAGGAATGTCACTTTTACCTCTTCAGAGTTTTTCTCTTCTTTCTCTTAACATAAATGTAAGCCACCAGTTGCAATTATAAACAGCAGTAATATAGCCATTTATATCAGCAAATAGAAGCTTTTATTGTGATGCTATAGCAGTTTGCATCAATAAATCTTGTAAAAAGGAAAATGTCTTCTCAAAGACTTTTGTTTTTGATTCTGTGGGTATAAAAGCATGATATTTCTGAGTCCCAGGAATTGCAAAAGCTTTTTTAAATTGGTCATCTAGAAATATAGCTGTAGAAACATGTTCTTCTTGGGTTGAAAAACAAAATGTATTCCTGTGATGTTTTCCTGTGCCCAGTTAAAAAAGTTGTTGTGGTGTAAGTATTTGATTTTTATATGGTCGTTTTAGGCTTTCTCAGGCCGCTAACTCTTGAGTGTACTTCCTACCCATCACAAGGTCCTTTACCATGAGCAGTTGTCCAAAAATGCCATTCTGCCTCAATGCCAAAATCTTCCTTATGTAAGCATACATTGGCAAAGTTTTTCTTATTTATATATTGTGCAGCTCAGGCCGCTAACTCTTGAGTGTACTTCCTACCCATCACAAGGTCCTTTACCATGAGCAGTTGTCCAAAAATGCCATTCTGCCTCAATGCCAAAATCTTCCTTATGTAAGCATACATTGGCAAAGTTTTTCTTATTTATATATTGTGCAGATGACCCATCTGAGAAATAAAATATTTTCCTTGCACTTTTTTTTAAATTCTGTCTTAAAAAAAGTAATAAGCTTCTTTTGAAAACAGTAAACTGCTACTGTATTGGGTTCCAAACAGTCTTAAATTACAATGTATGTAAAGTGGTCAATTCCAAACTTCCCTTTGTAATATACAACAAATGGGTGAGTTGTATATTGAACATTAGTCCAGTGGCAGCTCTGGGCCTCATTCTGTATAACAAATAAGTAATTTTCAGCAAAATCAAGAACTACAAACTCTGAATCTTTTAAATTTCCTTTTATATTGTTTATAAATGAATTTTGTTGTTTCACCACAAAGTAATGATAAACTAATACAGACATTTTCTCACAAAATAAGTCAATAAATTCTGATGCTGACTTTTGTATTGTTTCTAAAGAGCTCCTATCAACAGAAATCCACTGATTTAAAATGACCTTTTCCACCATATTTTCATCGAATGTTTCATCAAGTATGGTTTTTAATTATGTACTCCCAGAACATGATGTACACTCTCCCATGTGGCAGCTGACTGATGCTATATGATAGCATCAGTCATGATGATATATCTATAGCTTAATTAGGTGAGTAAGAAGTGTAATTTAAAGGTATGCCGATAGTGTATTTTTTAGACAAATCTGGCAACTTTAAAGCCTTATAACTCCCAAACCAATTATTATTTGAACATAAGATTTGGGGATTTTCTTTATTACCATGAAGTCACTTACTATACCAAATTTAATCAAAATTGGAGGGGGTCAGGTAGAATTTGTTCTAAAATTGCGTTGATTTCACATATAATAACCCTATTGCTTTTGTTTTTACTGATGATTGTATTTGACATAAAGAATAATGTAGGTCCTAATTTATGATTACTACAAGCACAATTTTTGCAGAAAAGTATTTTTATGTCTACTATGTATTACAAGAGTTTTCGTAGTTTCATGGTCTTTACACTTTGTAACTATACAAAGCAATTAACATTTAAAAAAAGTATAATTTCGATTTTATTACAAACACATTAATAGACATTGCTCAAAACAGTTGCAGACAGGAAATAAAGTGTAAAGCAATTTGAACACTTGAATCAGAAATTAGTTATTAAAGTTATAAAAACTGAATTTCATCAAGAAATTCATCAAAGAAGATAGATTGTATGGAAGAATAATTAATTTGAAATTACTTAATTCTGTACCGCTTGCATAAAATTTTCATTTTCAAATTATGTTTCTATTTTTTTTAAGTTCCATCCTTTTTGAAAACTTTTTGTCTTCTTATACTCTATATTTCCCTAATTCTCTGAAATGTACAAACAAATAATATGAAATTATGTTTTTAATAAATAAATGTTATTATTTTCATAACAAATTATATTTTAAATGGTTATTATAGTAACTAAAATAATTTATTTAAACATTTCTAGGATAACTAAAAAGTGCATTATCTACTCGGTTTTCTAATACACCTCACATGTAGGTACTAGTTGTAAGACAAATATGGTTTTTATAGCATTTTTGCCCTTATCAATGCTGAAATCTCTAAATATTTTTTCTGTCCAATCTATACTTCCCCTCATGAAGAAATAAGCAAGCTTAAGATCACATGACAATTTCCATTTTTAACTTGATTTATCTTTTCATTGTAGATTTTACTTAAAATTTATGACACGCTAGTTGCCGTAGATAAAAATTCGAAAAATATATTTTCTCATTTGTTTTGTAATTTTGGACTGGAATTAATTTAATTTTGGCATTAATTAAATTCAAATTTGTAATTTTTATATTGGCTTTTAATAGTAAAAATAATAACAAGTGACTGATTTCATCTGCACATTTCAAAAATTATGTGATAAATGAAAAGAAAAAAAAATGAAATGTTTAGACTTAAGAGCAATAGCAATTTTAGTTTAGAAAATATCTATTCTATTATTTTCTCTCATTTCTATTGGTTTAAAATGAAAGAATCAAAATTAAAATGAGTATACAATTAGACTTTGTAACATGTCATTTATTTTCATGACTTGTTTCAAAGAAATAACTTTCCCTGCAATATTAAGCAGAGCTAACCGTTCATTTTTCAAACCCATGTTTTCATTTTTAGTGTTAGAGTATTTTCTATATTTTAGTTCTCTATAATTTCTTTTACTGAATATTAAATATTCTTTGACTTTAAAATATAGTTGCTCAATAAACATTTTATTTTTTTTTTATAATGAAATATCTTTTTTGAAATATTATATATATATATATATATATATATATATATATATATATATATATATATATATATATATATATATATATATATTTCCATTTCTTTTCTACTTGACTAATACAAGAGCTTAAAGTAAATAGTAAAATAATTTACCAATTTTGAGAGTAGCATAATTTGTATTTTGCAACACTAATTTTAATTCTTTATTGCTTAACATATATATATTATCAATAACTATTTATTATAGTTTCCCCCCAAAACAGTAAAACATTAGCTGTCTTGAAAAATACAACTATTCCATGCTCATGTAATGTTTCTAGCCGAACTTGCTGGATGAAAGAAATTGAAGACAAAACTAGTTGAAGAAATTATGAAACTTTATTCCCAAGATTTTTTTTTCTTAAATTTTCCAGATAATTAACTTTGAAAGCAACCGCTATCGTAAAAATATATGACTAGCTTAGTATCTTGTAACATTGCGGATCTGGCTTGCTGGATGTTTAAATTGGAATAGAAAATGAATTGGAGAAATTTTATGATACTTTATTACTATGTATAATTTATTTTATTATATTAACTCAATATTTAAGTCTCAAAATAAAACATATTGTAAAAAATACGAGGAACCCAAAATTATTAAAAATTGCTAGCCGGCTTGCTGTAAAGTGAAAATTGAAAATAATTTTTAACTATCTTGTGGTATTTTTTTTTTCCTTTTTATGATTTATATCCGTATACTAATACATCATAGGACGGGATCAGAAAATTTTTAATTTTCCAGAATAGTAAAGAACCCTATGAGGAAGATAAAAAATGGTTTGTTTATGTGTTTTGGTTGTCCAAAATTAAGCAAATCGATTTGAAACCGTGTGGTTATATATAAATAAATAAACTTCTTAATTTTCAAAGATATATAATTTAAACGCTAGATATGAATTAGTCCTTGAAATAAACTCCTAGACTTTTATGAAAAGAATTTGTTGTTCATACCTGTGATAAAATGCTCATTTGCAACCAAATATAATCGATGATTAAATTTAAAATTATCACGTGTACCTAATCTATTATTCAAGCTAAATATAAAAGAAGATTATTTAGGTAATATCTAAGTTCAGTGATAAAACGTATGAAAATAATGCACACGATATTTAAATAATTTAAAAAAAGAAATGATTAAATGAGAGGGTTAAAGAAATGACCTCATATTGCTAGAAAAAATGTTATTTTTACTTATTTGTCATGTGATAAATTGATAAGTTTAATCACCTGCACTTAACCGGAAAAATAAGGCTTAAAATAATGGCATTAAACGCTAGAAAAGGGGAGTAAGGAGTGGATTTCGAAAACGACAGTATTTTCTGTTGTGATATGGAGTTTTTTTATATGAATTTATTTTTGCACCAAATCCATAGTCAAACGATGATAAACTTTACTCCCTTTGAATTTTCCAAAGCCTAACACGTAAAGAATACAATTTGGATGACTCTATAAATTTCAGGTCCAACAACTTCCTAAAATCGACGATAGACGGAGAGATAACTCAGACTATTAATATATATGGGATTACCCGAATATATACCTTATAAAATAACAGCTGTCTCAAAAAATACAAAGCACCTACCATCATGTCGCACTGCTATCCTGGTACGCTATAAGGTCAAAATTGAAACGAAATTAAGTGAATAAATTTTATGGTACTTTATTCCTTTGTATGATCTATTTCATTACATTAATCCAATATTTAACTCTCAACTCTAATTTAATTAAAGAAATCTATATTTATATTGCATATTTCTTCTCTTTCTTTGCAAGAATCTTTAATATCTCGCTGATGAACATCCACTTACAACAGTTGTATTTTCAAGGTATGTTTCACTGCCGATGAAATTAAATGCACCCTTAATTGATCCATTATTGAATAACTTGTTAATTGGTTTATTGCGCAAGTTATTTCCTATTATTACGAAGTACAATTAATTACTTTCCCTTTATATCTCGCCTAATTATATATTAACATTCACAGAATATAATTTCTGAGAAAATCATTGTAACTCATGTACAGTCGTTAATTATTACTTATTTCGGATACAATAAACAAGGACCGACAAATTCACAGGAAATTATATTTTATTCAAATACCAAATTATTTCTCTGCGAAATAATTGCATTTTAATCCCAAACAAATAATTTATATGTTACTGGCATGTATTGCTTAAATTCCGGGATTTTCTGTGAGATTAATGAGGAAATAATAAATGGAAATTTTGAGATAAAAGTGGTGAAAGTTTCACTTTTATGAGTATCCACTAATAACCTTCCAGAATGCCCGTTTTATTTTGAAGAAGCGGATATGATATACGGTAATGAGAAGAGTTAAGCGTTTCCACTTAGGTGATGCAGTAATTCTTTTAGACAGGAATTCTTCTGAATCACTTCCATAAAATTCTGTTTATGTCCAAGGAACTATCAGAAGAGAGGCAGGCTGGAGTTCTGAATAGATTCTCCAAATCATTTTAAGCAGTGTAACAGGTTAATTGGGGTATTTATTTCTATAATTTGAGGGATAGATTAATGTTAATCTTTTCCTCATACATATTTCTATAATTATATTTGACTCTATACTTGTATTTAGTAAAATGTATTCTTATGGTATATATGTATATATATATTTTTAATAACAAAGTGATACAACCAAGAATTTAATCTACGTTTTTTATATTTTTTTCATACAATGTATTATATAAAATATTGTTGAAATATATAATCCCACTTATACTTGGCGACTTAGTGGTTCGGCTGTTTATTATTATATAAGTAATAGGTTTCTCGGATGTAAGAGGTTTTCTTGTGTTAATCCTTTTTTGTTTTCATAGGTGTTGTTTGATTAGTTTTGTTTTGTGAAGGTAATTTGATTGGCTGGGCTCAAGATAATTATAAAAGTATAAAAGCCCAATGTATCTAGTATTAAAATTGTTATCAGTATTGTTTTTATTGTTTTTATTTCAGTGTCTTTAATAAAAGCTGTTTTGCGATCTGCGGCTATTCATTATGCTTCAACAAATATATAAAAAGTAAAATTAAAATTGAAAATCCTTCTCTGATTTGGGAAGATTCTGCATCGAAAAAAATGGTTTGTGTGGTTAAATGTAAATTTTTAATGTATTGATAGTGAAGTAACTATCTTACTCCTTTAAATATTTTACTGTTTGGAAAATTTTATTGTAGTATGTATAATTGTTTTAATTTTTTTAAAATTCTTTTTCACTATATATATATATATATATATATATATATATATATATATATATATATATATATATATATATATATATATATATATATATATATATATATATATATATATATATATATATATATATATATATATATATATATATATATATATATATATATATATATATATATATATATATACATATACATACATATATATATACATATACATATATATTCATATATACATATATACATATATATATACATATATACATATATATATATTCATATATACATATATATACATATATATATATATATATATATATATATATATATATATATATATATATATATATATATATATATATATATATATATATATATATATATATATATATATATATATATATATATATATATATATATATATATATATATATATATATATATATATTTGGGCAGAAATATTCTCGATCGTTGGGCTTACTTTCTATTTACTGTAGGTGTTACTGCATATGTTTTACAAGTCTTAATAACGAATTTGATATAAATGAATTCAAAAAGTATGCTTCAGTCTCAATGGAATTATTTAATTTGTATATTTAAATACGTTCAACCTGTTACATCCCCTATATAATAATAGCCTAAGGTGTCTGTCGGCAAATTTTTGAAGCGGTTGTACCTGGAACGGATACAGGCATCCATATTGAATTTTTTATGAGTTAGGGTTAGCACAATTCAAAGCGAGTTCAAAATCTAAGCCATCCCCCCCTTTTTTAGCGTTTAATGCTGTTATTTCAAGCCTTATTCTCCCCCGTTAAAAGCAGGTGATTAAATTTATCATTTTCGATACCATTCATATATACCACCAAATAATCACTGTCCCGTTTGGGTTTCGAAATCAGAAGTGTGATACTGAAGAATGTTCTCAATGGCGTTAATTAATTGCTCAAAACAGACGCCCTTTTAATATAAAACACTTTTTATTATATTTACGTATGCGAGATCTTTAAATACACAGAAAATGTCACATAGAAGAATTTATGGCGTAAATAATATTAACATATTAAAGCACAAAAGCAACTCAAGAGCCATTTTTCTCGCATACAAAAGAACAGCCATGTTTTCACTAAACAAAATCGTTCATTGCTAATCGCAACTTACAGAGAAAAAATAAAATAAAAAAGATAATATGTGGGTAGAACATCAATTTTAACAGACAATTTGACATTCTTCCCACCTAAGTTAACTTTTATCTTAAAATTTAACTTACAACTAACTACACAACAATAACAATAACATAATAGTAACAGTTCACAAGTCTAGTCCCCTATATAATAATAGCCTAAGTTATCTGTCCGTCTGTCCACGAATTTTTGAAGCGGTTGGACCTGGAATGGAAATAGGCTCCATTTTGAATTCTTAATGAGTTAGGGTTAGCAAAATTTAAAGCGAGTAAAGTTTATTTTCTCCTTAACTATCGATCTGATTCTAAAATAAATTGGTATAAATAAGCTTAATATCACAGCAAAAATATTGAAATTCACTCCTTCCCCCCTTTTCGAGAATTTAATGCGATTTTTTCAAGCCCCATTTTCCCCCGATTAAGAGCAGGCGATTAAATTTATCAATTTATTTTAGAATAAATAGATGAAAAAACATTTTTCTATCATTATGACGTCATTCCTTTAACCATCTCATTTAATCATTTCTTATTTTAAATTATTTAAATATCGTCTGCATTATTTTCACACGTTTTGTCACTGAACTTATATATTACGTAATTAATTTTCTTTTATATTTCTCTTAAATAATAGATTAGGTACGTATGTGATAATTTAAAATTCAATCAACGATTATTTTTTGCTGCAATATAATTCTCAGCCAAAAAAAACCCCATTTTTTTTTTTACCTGCCTCATAGGGTAGTTTACAATTCTGGAAAATTAAAAATTTTACTGATCCCGTCATATGACGGGCTATATGCTAGTTTTAAATAAAGATTATTTACCTTCTCGGCTCACATGGAAAACATTCTGGAGAGAGTTAAAATGTTTTTATCAAAGTCCTATACATTTCAGTGTTCAGCAATCAGGTTGTGAAGAAATTAACATGAAAGGAAAATAACAACACTCTTTTGTTCTGTTTTTCACAATTCTTCACAAGTATTCAGAAAACTTAAAACACTCTTGCAATAAGATGAACTGATGTTAATTATTAAGATAAGATTAACATAACTAAATTTCACTTTTTTTAAAGAGTCCAATCCTCAACTGTCTTCGACCCATTTTATGCATCTATAAAATTATTTTACTTAAATAGTATTCACTCTAGGATTAGATTGAAGGGCCTTAGGTGAGAGACAATCAAAAGATTTTTAATAAGCACATTGGCGTGGGACCTTGGCGAAGATATATAATTATAATTAATGTTAAAGTCTTTGAATCTCCTTCGTTGAATGGTGTGGATACATAGTTACTCTAAATAAAGATAAGCAAATAGGCATGCATAACTTGCCTCAAATCTCGATCTGTATCAAATTCGAAGCTGAGGAACTTCAAATGCTCATTGGGTCTTCTTACTCGTCGGATTTCTCTGGTGTTTGGGGGTCTTTCCGAGGACTGTGTACCTGTCATCCTTTAATGGAGGCAGTGCCATTAATGAGGCTAAAATATCCAGGCGAGTTAGAAGTATTCTGTTATTATCTTAAAATTTATACACAGTATCACCAAAAAATTGCTATTTGCAAAAAAATAATACGTTCTTGTACAAAATCAAGTTTGCTATATTTAGTAAATTATTGAAGATTATTTCATTAGTTAGTTATAAATTTGATTTAGAAGTTTAAAACATTTTAATTAGCCGAACATATAATTCCTTTACAGTTTAAACTAATAAATTGATAACGAGTTTCAAGAAATGGTAAAGCATATGTGAATTTCTTTCGACTTAAATGAAGATTGTTTAGTTACATTCCGAGAGCAAAAATTCTACCTTTTATTCAAGTTTTGTAAAACTTAAAAAATAGAAACGTAATTGAAGACTGAAATAAAAATAATGACTTTCCCTCATTTCTATTATTCATATTATTAGAACGTTTCATAGTATGACTTTTTATATAAATCATGCTATTAGTATAGAAAAATAAGTGCTATACTCCCTTTAAATGTAGTATCCATGATATACCTTATATTTTTACGATGCTAGATAAATGTTAGGGGATATATATAAATTCTTTCGATTTATATGAAATAAAATGAATAATCAAAAATGAAATCTTAGATGTTTGTTTGAATAGACACAATAACGCAAACATGTATTTACATATACTCTTCAAAATCTATAAAAGATATGTTTGATTTCTTTAGAATTTCTTACAAGAAGTTCTCTAATACAGAAGAATATGTTTTTTCATAGCCGTGTATCATAATAATATATTTTATCAAAATATCTTCAAGGAAACTGAACAAGAATATGTTACTAAGATATTTTTAGAACAAGATGATAAAAAAGTTTCTTTCAAAAATTTCAATTACTTTTAGTAATACAGATATAATAATAAGAAATACAAATAAATGAACAAAATTATTAATAGTGGGATTAAAATTCCACCAATATTTTTAGAAAATGATTATTTATTTTAATTATAATATTCAAAAAGAAAGTAACTTTAGATATTTTTGTACTTCGAAACATCTATGTCATACAGTTCATTTTTAGTCATTTGCAGAGCAAACCTATTGCCAAAACTTACAGAAATGGTCAAATAATGAAGCTACCGTGGCAACAGAGGATTCAATCTCATTTGTATCAGTGGAAAAATGGAGAATTAGTCCATATCACCAAAATATTCTGAAGATATAAATGTTTCATAATGATAAAAAAAATCAAATTGGACTACGCAATCAATAAACGTATACAGTATAACTTAAAGTTCACTAAACTTATATATTGAAAATAATTTGAGAAATTCAATTTCATACTTTTGGACCATAATGTATTATTTGAATTGTCAATATATATATATATATATATATATATATATATATATATATATATATATATATATATATATATATATATATATATATATATATTATACATATAGGTATATGTATATATATATATATTATACATACAGATATATGTATATATATATATATATATATATATATATATATATATATATATATATATATATATATATATATATATTATATATTATACATATAGATATATGTATGTATATATATATATATATATATATATATATATATATATATATATATATATATATATATATATATATATCTGATATAGCTACACAATTGTAATCAATCTAGTGAAATGAATTATTTTTTATCTTTGTGATAAACAATCTATGCCGCGTTTACAGACTTTCGTGATACGACTTTTCCAGTTAGTATTAGAAAATGTTATCCAGCAAATATGATGATTATAAAGAACGTACTAACTTCACGTGTTACTAATGCTTTTGTTCATATATTCCATTTGCTAATTTCGGCTTGAAATTCTGAAATAATATATCAATAAATTTGAAAACAGCATAACTGTTGAAAAAGAAATCTATGCTTTTTAATTTGACATTTATTTATATTACGTTACATTTGTTCAAAATTGCTCTCGTAGCAAAGTCACTGGCTCTTGTATGACTAGTGTTTTCCAAGAAAATATATCAATAGAATGTCTACGTAATAGTATGTAGGTCTATTCACTTTTTCGCAACCATTCTAATCAAAACCTTTCAGTTACATTTCTTAGGACTGCTTTTACCGATAAAATATATTAATCCATTTGCAGTCCTGAATTTGCCCTAATTACATGCATGTGCTTGGGGGATAATTGCCCAAAACTTCCCGTAATTAAATGTAGATCGGTTAAGATTTTAGTGAATGATGAGGAGAAATCAAATGAAACTTCCATAAATTATCGATGTTCTGTGCATGATAAAAAATCAATGAAAACAATAGTGAAAAATAGTAGAGTATGAATAAAAAAATAGTGCAAAGAGTGGAGAAGTTGTAGCAGCTCTACATTAGAAATCAATAAGAAATGTTATTTTAAAATAACACTCTGTAATGAAGAGAAGAGAACGTATATATAAATAGTAGAAATAAGCAGTAGCAATAAAAGAAAAGCAATAGTAGAAAAACGCAAAGAACATAAAATAGAAGATAGAAAAATGGCGGCAATGTAACTCCGTATAGCGCACTAATGTAAATAGCCAACTGCACAAATGACTCTTAATGAAAATTTAGAAAGCAATTCTTTCTTACATATCTTTATTTAAAATATTTTAATAAGAAGAGAAAACCAATATATCCAAATGTATTTGTAAATATATCAGAAAATAGTGCAAATATAAATCATATTATAAATTAAATAAAGACTGAAAAGGCGTCTGTTTAATTTAGTATGTACACTGGTGTGCAAACTTAAGCAACAGGAGGGTTTTTGACATAATTCCATGAGAAGCATGAAGGATGAATAGGCCCCCTTTGTGAAAGGGTCTGTCCACAGTAATGCAATTAATGCACGGACACATTGGACTCTTGCTGTTGAAGAGCTACTAGAAAGTGAAGATATCACTCGAATGGATTAGCCAGTGTACTCCATTGATTTAAATCGCATCGAACATACGCGGGATGCTTTGTTGAGAGACGTTGTAGCATGCCTACATCTTCCGGAGAACACCCAACAACTCAAACAAATGCTGATTGCACAATGGGCATTCCTACCTCAAGAAATGTTGGACCACAGTTGGTTCTGAGTATGCGTAGCGACTATTGCAGTTAAGGTAGGGAATATCCTATATTATGGAACATCTGGTTGTTGTTCTTCTTCCTCTTGGATAAACAATCATGAGTCACGATACTATGCGGTCAATAAAGCTTGTATTAGTTTGATACAATACAGTAATCATTGTATTACTTTTTCAGCGCAAATGCTTTCGTCACCCTTTACCTACATATCACTGTCCCTCATTTCTGAATTTCATGTCTCTCAGATGATTTGTGAGTTATGGGAAAAAAACTCACCTTTTGTTTAAGTTTTTTACACCAATGTGTGTTATAAACTGTGAAGAACGAATGCATAAACAAGATTAAAAAATATTGTTCGAATTTTCCATTTATCTGAGAAGTTTTGAGGGACATTAATTTAACAGTAAAACTAAATATCATTTTCTAAGGTTAATGTTTTCCTTTGGAGGATTTACGGGCCCTTAAATACATAATATATTCAATACATGGGGCGAATCTCGGTAGTTTTAATTATTACAGCTTACGTTTATGGCAAGATGACAGCTTTTCTCATTCAATAGAAAATACACTGTAGAGTAATTGGTCAATAAATCTATTATACTCTGTATATCTCATACAGTTTCTACATTTTATGGATATTCAGCACATCATTTTGACATAAAGGAATAAAATATCCAGCATAACTTAATAAATTGTCGGATGTTCTCTGACATAGTTCCTTGGATGAATCTAGATCATAAACCAACAGTATTCTCTTCATACTGAACGTTTCATATTAAATATCTAAATCTCAGTCAAATCTAAATTTGGGTAATATTAATTGGTTTTAGTTGCTTGAAGTAGGAAGTCATTAAGGTAGTTCCATCATTCCCGAATCATTACTTCCATATTTACTCATTATACGATATTTTCCCAAGAGTTGTATTCCTAAGAGATCTATGTTCTAATCGCAAAACTTATTTTGCATATAATATTAGCCGCTTGATGCCATTAACAGATAGTCTTAAAAGTGGAAATTTATTAAAAATTGTTTGATGTATACAAGAGACAAGTTTTGATGAGAGTTGGTTATGGGTATGAATGTATCGAATCAGGTAGATGTATAATTGCCTCTGCATAGGCTTCAAACTCTTTATGATTAATATTAGTAGAAATTGTTTTCAAGCGTGTATAGTGCTGGAATTTTGGCCCATTTCGAATACATTGAAACTTTACACTAATATTAAGTTTAGTTACTACATAGATGACAAAGTCCTCACATATACGGTAATATATTTCAGTAGGAGAATCGTAATGTCTTAATTATTACAACGAAATAACCTAGATATACGAATGAAATTAATTCTGCATATTGACTGATTTTAATATACGTAATTTTGTAAAACTATTAATGTGGATTTAATTGATTTCGAGAATTCATGGATTGGTTACCCGCAGTATGCAGAAGATAATACTCACAAATTTTTATATTGGGACCTTCGAAATGTGAAGAAGTTCAAAACAGAAGGCATAACGTAGAGAAGTATTAATAAAAATTAACTTATTAATTTTTCAAAAGACTTTTAGGAATACTGAATTATTTTTATATACATAAAACTACGGTTATTAATGTTGATTTAATTGATTTCAAGAATTCATGGATTTCGTAGCTCGGAGTATACAGAAGATAATACTCATATTTTTTTATATTTAAACGTAATTTAAAAGGTGAAGAAGTGCAAAAAAAGAAGGAATGACGTAGAGAAGTCTTAATAAAAATTAACTTGTTTATTATTAAGACTTTTACTGAATTATTGACATATACACAAAACTGTGGCTATTAATGTTGATTTGATTGATTTCAGGAATTCATGGATCGAGTAGCCCGCATTATGGAGAAGATGAAGATTACAGTTCGTTTAAAAAGTGAAGTGCTTCAAAAGGTGAAGAAAGTATTAGATTTTACTGGTGACTGAGTAGAGAAGTTTTAAAAACATATAAAAATCAAATAATTTCTTTTTCTTAAGAATTAGGTAATAATCAATTTATCTTTTTATATATAAAACTACGACTATTAATGTTTAGTTAATTGATATCAAGAATTAATGGATTGACTAGCGCGAAGTGAGGAGAAGAAAATATTCAAAGATTTCATATACACTGACGCCATCTGAAAGGTGAAGAAATGCTAAGACAAATGCATACGTTTTGTCGGTAATTAAGTAAAGAAATTTTAAACAAGGGTGAAATTATCTTCTGTAATTTTCTTCAGATTTAAATTAATATTAATTTATCATTTTATATTATAAACTAAGGCTATTAATGTTAAATATTTATTAACTTTCATGGATTGCGTAGCCCGAAGTATTGAGAAATTAAAGCTCACAGTTTTTTTATACATTGACGGCATTTCAAAGGTGAAGAGAAATACATAACTTTTGTTGGTCACTAAGTATAGAAATCTAAACAAATAAAAATTAGCTTATTTCTTATGCTTAAGAGTTAAACAAATATTAATTCCTTCTTATATACATAAAAGTACGGTTATTAACGTCAATTTAAATGACTTCGAAATTTTATGGATAGATTAGCCTGCAATATGGATAAGTTTAAGCTCTTAATACAGTAAATACAGTAAAACAGTTAATACAGTAAAAATCGTTAGAAAGATGGAGAAATGCATACATTTTGTTAGTAACTAACTAGGGAAGTCTTAACACAAATAAAATTTTACTTATTTCTTACCCTTAAGACTGAATTTAATATTAATTTATCATTATATACCATAAGTTACGGATGTTACTGTTGATTTAATTGAATTCAATAATCCATGGATTGAATACTCCGCAGTATGGAGAACATAAAGTTCCCATTATAATTTTATTCAGTGACTTCCTTCAAAAGTTTTAGGAACTCAAAGATCAATACATAACTTTTGTCGGTAACTAAGTAAAAGTCTTAAAAGGAAATAAAATTTAACTTAATTATTATTCTTAAGACATAAATGAATATTAGTTTATTATTATATACATAAAACTATGGCTATTAACTATGATTTAATTGGTTTCAAAGAACCGTAGATTAAAGAAACTCTCAGGATGGAGAAGACAGAAGTTCAAAATTTATTTACACAATAATGACTTTCGAAATGATAGGAAAAGGGAAAACAAATGTATAACGTGTGTTTTTAGCTATGTAGACAAGTCTTAAGAATACATATAAAAATTAGATTTCTACCTTAAGTGGTATTTTCACCACTAGTTTAAGATTTACATCATCTTCTTATGTATATACTCACACACATTTGTGTAGAGAAGATACAAACAAGATATTCCATTTTTCTATTTCATATTTTATTAACTTATCTTTTTCGAGAACAGACGAAATGCTACTGTTTTTTTTCTTTTCTTTAAAAATTGTTAATGTTCTAAATCCATACACTTCATCTAACTGTTTAAGACAGACTACTTTTCTTAAATTGAATAATTTTACTTTCAACTTGTGTAGAATTCTATATAAAAGGAAAATTTGTACAACTAGATTTTACAAACTCCTAATAACAATATAGTAACTTTCTACGTCTAATCATTTTTCAGTCATGCAAAATAAACACAAACATGCTTACGTACAGACTTCAGAATGACACTAAATAAAAATCCTTCAGCTATTGCCAAAGCGGGTAATGAAATATACCAATTTAAAGCTTTCTCGTATATACATAACGTTTAATCTTGTCAAAGTGATTTAAGTCTGTTCAAAAGAGGATATTTGTGTTTACATTTCAAAACTGTAATAATTTCTGATTAAAATGCTTCATTACTTTCTTTAAATTGATTGATAGACGAATGGGTATGCCGCTGCTCTTAAATACCAGAATTTCGTCATTTGAATCCCATTGATAGCAAGGAAGTTTGTAGTCGTTGGTAATCGACATTAAATTTCAGATACCAATGTCACTAGCCCTTGTGTAGAAAAATTATAGATATTAGTACAACATACTAAACCATCCAACCAAGATAGATGTTGATCAAATGGGTAGGTCACTCCTGTTCTATACTAAACTTCGTGGTGTTTAATGTCTATACCTAACTGAATATGTGTTCATAGTCTTTAATAATCGTTAGCCTGGCAAGAACAAAACTGTACTTTAATCTTAAAATAAAATTACTAACTCCTATATTTAAAAACCACTAAATCGACGATTTTCTCATCTTAGTAGCTTCTTGGCGTCAAACTCTTTTGTCTTAGAAAAAAATCCTTCCTATTGGCAAAATTAACTAGCCAGCCTACTTTGCTGATGAAGCACATTCCTTTACTCACTTAAGTTATAAAAGGCCGCACGACCATCTTTTGGAGGATGTTGCTAAATAAGAATGCTGCAAAAGTTTTCCTGATGTATGTATGCATATATAAATTACGTTCTTAAGAAATTATACATTTAATCAACATTTACGCTAGATAAAAAATTATTACGGGACATATTCAACATGATTGCCTTAAATTTCAACTACAATTTGAAATATTGTGCATATTGTTTAGTTGATTACAGTGTGTCCTTAGAAATACTGAGAATGTAAGCTGGATGCTGTCTTCCAGATGAGGTGTAGTAAGGGTTATTAAAACTGTCTAGATATTTCAAATGACTCCAAATCCAAAATTTGCAGAGTTTGGTTTCTTTTGAAGCACTATAATCTACTGTTTAATAATAAGACAATTACCTGCTGCTTAAAGCTGATTCCGTAGGGCTAAGAATGTTCATACCAGCATCGGGATTCAATTCTTCAAACTCCAGTACCGACAAAATTCGGATTATTTGAGGTCTTGGATCGATGTTACACTTTATGAAAGTGGTGGCAGAGGACACGTTCTTCTGTCAAGGGATTTTTCAAAATGTTCTTAACAGGAAATCTGAAGAAGCTCCATCCAGCATAAAAATTGTATATAAAAGGCACTCATATGAATGCAGATCTAGAGGAATTTTATTCAGTAACAAGGAGGGCATTCTAACTCTCTCAAATATTATCGGATAGTAATAGCCATCTTGTTGTAATAATTTTTAAACAGACTTAATGTTTGCTAAATGTGTAATTAAGCAAAAATATCTTTCTGGAAATGAAATTTTGAACATAATTAAATTCAATTTCTTGTTTATCTTATATTTCCTATCATTTATCATCATATTTTAAAACTCTTTAAACAATAGTTATAGCTGTAACAATAGTTACGGTTTAATTATGGATTACTTGTATGTATATGTATGAATGTTTGTGTGTATATGTGTGTGTGTGTGAGAGAGAGAAAGAGAGTGACTGAGTTCATGTATGGGAATGTTAAAATGTTTAATTATAGATTACCTGTGTATATGTAAAAATGTTTTGTGTATATATATATATATATATATATATATATATATATATATATATATATATATATATATATATATATATGTGTGTGTGTGTGTGTGTGTGTGTGTGTGAGAGAGAAAAAAAGAGTGACTAAATTCATGTATGTGAATGTTAAAATGTGTAATTATGCATTACCTGTGTGCATATGTATAAATATTTGGTTGTATATATATGTGGGTGGGAGAAAGAAAGAGAGCGACTGAGTATATGAATGTTAAAATGCTTATGTTAGCTTTTATGATTTTGCTTTGTAAAATATTTGACTGAAATTGTAGGAAAAAATGAAACCAGTCTTTTTGCGTCACAAAATATATTTCTGCTTTCCATTCAAGGGTAGATGTATAGAGTAAATTTAAACGTTTTATTTAACAAATTTACATTTTTTATCCTTATTTACATCCTGATATAGAGTTTACAATTTAATTATATTTTTAAATACATTAATTGTATTAAAACAAAAATATTTTATCCCCCTCATTTTACAAAAAGGCAGCTTTTTCAGTTTCACAATCTTGTTCTGAATCAGTAAAATAGTTTAATTTATTGAAGGAAGTGAAAGACCTTCAATAAATATATCATTGTTTGATGATTTACTCCTTCTAGAACGCAGTTACCCGAAAACAACGCTGTTGGCCATGTTTTTATCTTCCTTATTACATGAACTTCTTTCAAAGTTCTTAAATGATCACTAAAGTTTTAGCACTTTAAAGCAAATTTACTTCATTAAAATTACATTTTTTCCTTTATCTCGAAAAGTTTCAAATAATGTTTAAACAAACAACAAGGATAAGAAATTAGTAGATTTATCAATAAAGTACACCATTAAGTTCGTCAAGGCGATAAATGGGCTACGTTTAATGAAAATAAAATTTAGCATTAAATAACTTTATTGTTATTTACTGTTAAATTAATATATATATATATATATATATATATATATATATATATATATATATATATATATATATATATATTTATATATATGTATATGTATATATATATATATATATATATATATATATATATATATATACATATATATATATATGTATATGTGTATATGTATATTTGTGTATATGTATATATGTGTATATGTATATATGTGTATATGTATATATGTGTATATGTGTATATGTGTATATGTGTATATGTGTATATGTTTATATGTTTATATGTTTGTTTGTATGTTTATATGTGTATATGTGTATATATAAAGTCAGGTCTAAAAAAGGTGTAGCTGGAAATTATGTAAGTTAAAAACGATTCTAAAAAGAGAACTCTTTTATAATAATAAAAGAAATGAAAAAGACCCACGCTCGCGTGGGTCTTTTAGGATAATCCGGTCAGGCGGAAACATTTGTCA
The DNA here is from genome assembly GCA_032207245.1 of Pardosa pseudoannulata. Taxonomy (NCBI): domain Eukaryota; kingdom Metazoa; phylum Arthropoda; class Arachnida; order Araneae; family Lycosidae; genus Pardosa; species Pardosa pseudoannulata. The sequence continues at coordinate 17,390,831 of CM063508.1, forward strand.
GCGATTTGATGAGCTTGCAAACAGATAAGTTGGGATTTGGCGCTTGGACATGGAGCGGTCAACACCTTCACGCATAGCTCCGCCACGAACATTGAAAACGGAGCTTGTTACTTTCCGTAAGAAAGATGAGTTATTATCAGGAAGACTGTTGTCCATTTGCCTTAACTCTGCGCCATGATTTTAACACTAACACACACACACATACATACATATATAATATATATATATATATATATATATATATATATATATATATATATATATATATATATATATATATATATATATATATATATATATATATATATATATATATATATATATATATATATATATATATATATATATATATATATATATATATATATATATATATATATTATATATATATATTTATATATATATTTATATATATATATATTTATATATTTGTGCATGTATATTAGTAATTTTCTTAATATCATTATATAACCAGGAAATGTTATGTTGTCAGTTTGATCTTGAAACTGTACTGTTAAGAAATACTATATAAAGGCCTTAATTAGACGTTAATACATTTCTAGTTACTTTGCAAATGGATTTCTCAACTATATAAAGCATGATTAAAAGACGATGTGTCTGTCGGTTTAGATATGAGATACATGCTTTACAATTACAACTTTAAATTAGAGGAAGATTTTCATATCTTTTAAAAGTTTTGACGAAACGGTATGTAGAGTAGAAGAAAACATATCTGAGGTCAAACACATACTCAACACAAAAGCGATAATAACTTATTGTATTTACAAAAATATATAATTATTTATGTGTACATATGTAGTTTATTTTTACTATATTTTCCTGCTTGAAAAATTCTAAATACAGACATATATAAACGCATACATATATCTAATAATATTATGGGTTTAAAATTAGAGTTATTAAAACGATCACGACTGTACATCAATTTATAATTGCTATAAATATTGCAGAACTCTTCAACGAGAAAAGCATAGCCTTTACATTGTTTCTGATATAAAGAATGTTTTATTGGTAGTAGAAGTTAATGGCCTGGAAGACACTAAAACCCGCTCATAAAACAGGAACATCATTTACGGTATCATCTTCCCTTGATAAATATGAGGTTGATTTTATAAGATTCCAGACATGAATACGGTAAATATTTGGAAATATCTATAAATCATAAAATATATCTGCATATAAAGGGATATTAAAATGCCAAAGTTCTGCATGATATTAGCAAAATATAATTATACTTGACTCATAATAAAGGAATTATTGCTACTAATAAATAAATTAATCAAAATTAATATACTTGAATATATTTAAGTAATTAATTTTAAAGATTTACAGTTATCACTTAAAAACTTCCTGTAAATTACAGATTCAATATATAATACATTCATATATCCTGTATATATATATATATATATATATATATATATATATATATATATATATATATATATATATATATATATATATATATATATATATATATATATATATATATATATATATATATATATATATATATATATATATATATATATATATATATATATATATATATATACATATATATAATATATTAAATAAATAATTAATTAGATCTAGATAATCCAAACTGTTGAAGGGAAATGCGGCAGTACATAGTCTTAGGATATTTTATCAACAAAATATATTCAGAGTAAACAAAGTACACTACATTAATTAAAGACCGATATTATACGAATTATAAAAGGAATGAAATGATGTCAATATTTATTAAGAGACTAATGTTACATAAATCATTGAAGAATTGTAAGAGAACAATACCTACACATAATACAATTTATATTAAATCCATCTTTACTTATAACAATATACCCTGCTTATTTTTAATACATTTTTATTATATAATATGTATATATACACATATATGTGCATATAAAATAAGCTAATATGACAAGTTGAGTTATATATCAATACAATAAAAATATTCTCTTTAATATTTACTAAGCAATGAAAAAATTTTATAACATGCTAGAAAAGGCTATTAGAGTTTAAAATATGAACAGACTTGAAACCATATTTTACAAATCAATGACTACTGCCTTACGCTTTTCATATTCATATTCTTGTTGAAAGCATCCCATTATTAATATAAGCTATTTTATTTTGGAGGTGTCTGTCAATCGAATGGGATAGACAGTGAATGCCACCAAAAGCAAGTATATGACTGCATTGAAAACTCCATCGCGAAATGCATTTAGATATCTGGAAATTACTCTTCATGTATTTGAAGTCGTAACCTGTTTTAATTGCATTGGTTTTTTTTGTTAACGCAAAAGAATGACATTATTATTACAATACAAAATCATGTATAAAACACTCATCAGGTATATCCTAATGTATGGTTCGAAAACTAAAAATGAAAAATAGAAAATTGAAATTTTCCAAATGTTGATCCAGAGAAGCATAATTGGTGGTGTCAAAGTCAATTCACGATGAATTCAAAAATATATAGAAGCTTTAGAAAGCGTAAGGTAATACAAACTATTAAAATAAGAAGAAAGAGTGTTTTGTAGTGATTCCTGAGTTGCATCTCAGCAAATTTCTCCCGCCTTAGCAACCGGCCTTTCTTACATTTTGTTGTTGCGTGACCCGTTGTCAAGATCGCACTTAACTCCGGCCGGACGAACCAAAACGATAAAGCCCCATAACTCAGGAAATCAAAGTGGACTTTATGAAAAATTTAACACAAGAAAATTCATTCCATCAGAGAACCTTTATTGAGAGGACACCATGCACACACTGCACCATTATCACATGAGTACTAGTATTTTTCCCTTCAAGCAAGCTTGACAACGGGTCACGCGACAACAAAAGGTGTCAAATGCCGGTGGCTAAGAATGTAGAAATTCACTGATATGTAACTCAGGAAACACTACAAAACAATGAGATCCTATGAATGAGAGAATAAAATTCACTGCAAACTTTTTCCTTAGCCAAACCCTTTATATCCCTTAAAATAAGAGGTAAAATATATTTTAAATCAAACTGAGAAATAACTGGTCAACATAGGGGAAGACAGGGGCGTAAACTGTCAAGGAAGAACTTGCAACAGAAAACCATTGCCCACCCTGGTCTGTCATGCCAATTATGATTAAGCGTTATTTTTGACTGTACTGTTTAAAGGGAATATTAAAAAATGATAAATCTAGTTGTTATAATTTTAGTTGACGTACCTGAGGGAAAAATCTTGTTAGAGGCTCTGAAAAGCAATCCATTTCGATCTAAATAAGGAATTATAATTAATTGCAGGTTTCTAAAACTGTTAATTATTTATATAAAGACAGCAACGTATGGTAAAAGAGAAATCTTGTTTCAAGTTTTATAGCTTGTTTGTAAAAAATACCACAAACCATTTATAGCTGCCTGGAAATGTAACGCTATAGAATATTGGGTTAAAATTCCGAATAATATATCATCCTGTCATTTAGAAAACAAATTAAAAGCAAGTTTTTAAAATTGAAAGTAGAAGTTGAAATTATGAAGTTATGAATCTAAGAAATGTTTTTGTTAATAAAAGCTCCAAAGAGATTAGAAAACATTAGGTATAATTTGTAGTTAATAGCCTATGGGGAATAGTATAATAAATTTACTTCTTTCTATAAGTGTGGAAACAAAAGGATTTATGCTGTATTAATACACTTACATAAACAGAAAGAAAAATAATAACTGTAAAAAAGATAAAAATCTGCAAATTTCTTTTTATTGCGATTTTAAAGCGTCACTCAAAATCATTAACTAAGTTTCAAAATACCAGACTTGTCTATTTCGAGGAAATTTATATCTGAAAACCTCATTTAAAATCTTTTATTATAGGTCATTGCATTTCAAGGCTGTCATGCATTGTAACATGGATTGTCTCTTTTTTTTCATTGCAAAGTAATGAAATGGGGAAAGATTTTCCAAATTCCTATTATTTGATGTTAGTTATATGAAAGACAAAACACAATTTCAAAGCTGCAGAGGAACAGATACAATTTGAAATAAATGTTACGAAATAGCTTCTTTTTGCAACTTCATAAGAAAATATTTATTCTGAGAGACATCATATATTTATTTTGATAGTGTTTGTATATGAATCGCAATACAAAAATATTAATATGAAAGACAAAAACAGACTGTGAGATAAGAAAATGAAAAAAAGTCGAAGTAAATTAAGAAACGGTTTTTTTTAATCTTATATTAACACATTGTGTGTGGGTACATTTCGCAGAGGAATTGTACCGGGGGCGGGTGTTTTCCCCTTAAATTTTATGATTCATTTAAATTTCAATAGATCGAAAATTGTTTGAGTTTTTAACCAACTTTTCGTATTTTATATTAAAATCTATAAACAAATATATAAATAGACAAATAATATTAATATATATATATATATATATATATATATATATATATATATATATATATATATATATATATATATATATATATATATATATATATATATATATATATATATATATATATATATATATATATATGTATGTATATGTAACATATTGAGGATTTCGTCGCCAATAAACATAATAAAGTCATAATCACAATCACATAACGTACTCGTAGTTACTAAATTTTATTTAAATATCAAAAATACGTAGGCCTTTATCGACACTCTACATTCCGTTATCTAATGGGATCTTTTGCTCGCCCTGTCACGTAACCATCAAACCCGGAAACACAACGACGCCACTCTCATAATTTAGAACCTTGACCAACTTCAACTTCTACTGTTTATATATATATATATATATATATATATATAATATATATATACATATATATACATATATATATGTATATATATATATATATATATACATATATATACATATATACACATATATATATATATATACATATATATACATATATACACATATATATATATACATATATACATATATACACATATATATATATATATACATATATATATATATATATACATATATATACATATATACACATATATACATATACATATACATATATATACACATATATACATATATATATACACACACCCACCCACACATATATATATATATATACATATATATACATATATATACACATACATATATATATACACATATATATATATATATATATATATATATATATATATATATATACATATATATATATATATATATATATATATATATATATACATATATATATATATATACATATATATATATATATATATATATATATATATATACATATATATATAATATATATACATATATATATATATACATATATATATATATATATATATATATATATATATATATATGTATATATGTATATATATATAAATAGATAGATAAATAGATAGATATAAATATACATATATATATATATATATAAATAATATCATTTTCGCAAGGATAAATAAAAAGTTAATTTTAAATCTAAATTGATTTTTTAAATCAGCCTTCCCTTTCTGTGGTTCTTCATCGACTTGATGCAAAATCTAGTTTATTTTTATCTAAATTTTTCCAGAATCTATGTAGTAGACAAGAACATTCGGCTTCATTTTCCTGTATATACCGTTATTTTTGTACCCACATACAAACCATGTTGTTACACTAACCCGTACTAGTTCGTGACCCAAGATCAAGTATTAATCCTCAGATAACATACTAGTACGTGTCCCGCATAGAATGTGTTAATGAAATTAAAGACTGCTCCTTTATTTGAAGAATCTTATTTATCTAATGTGTAGAATCTACTTATAGTAAAATAACTTATAGAATGTATCATTTTTAGACGATTATTTTTCTAATATGAAAATATAATACAGTCTTACAGGCTTCATCTAATATTATACTTTACATTAAGTATTATGCTTACGTATTTTCATATATATTCGTAGAAGCTTTAGTGGCTACTTATACACATGTAGTGAACTTACTTGGACATTACAGAATTGGAAGATCCGAGAAAATAAGGTACATAATGTAAATTAAATAAATTAAAATAAATCAAAAGCAAATATTTAGACACCTTGTCTTTCATGGGTTCAAATGGGTGACTCGTTTGTCTAATACTTTGAATTTACGATCAAACTATAATTTGTTAAGTCAAAAGAAAGAAATCTCACTACGACATGATAGCTATAAATGAATCTGTAGTCTAAGAACCTTTTTTTTAACAAAAATGCCTACAAAGATTAAATATGTTTTAATATGTCATAAAATAAAATTCCCCAGTAAATTTAAATCTAACGCATTTTTATTATATTTCATATTTTATTTTGCATGTAGGATTCTATTATTTCTTAATTTTATGTATTCATTAAAATAGTTCAAATATTAATGGATTAAACTTAGGTGTATAGGCAGAATAGTATCATTCTTATGTATGGTAACATTTATAGTATTTCTTCTCAGAAAAATATATGTGAAGCAGAGGATTTATATGTACCTACGTTTAATATAAGTTATGACTGAACTATAATGAGTTGAGAAAATAATTTATATTTTAAGTTACATCATTACATTGTTAAAACGTCCCATTTTGTAATATATACAGAGGTTTAATGGTTTTATTGTATTGAACACACTTTCAACATTACAAACAAGTTTTATCTTCGTTACTTTAGTTAGAGTGTCTTAATGCATCTTTTTAAAACCTTTCGGGAAAAGCTGGGAAAGAAAATAAAAACGATCGGAAATGTATTAAAACTGTAAAAGGAACAACAATTAGAAATATATGTTTATGAAGGTATGACACTGCTAATGGTTCTAAAAGGCAGTGTAAAAAAATATGAATGCATTGCTCACATTGTGATGGTTGTTGCTTCTGAATTAAGAAAACTGAAATTGAAACAAGTGTGCTTAGTGAAAATTGGAAGACATATTTATTCATAAACTACAAAATTATTATTGAACAGATATATGCAGTTTTATAAATAACCTGCAGATTATGCACGGATAAGTTATTCAGCTATTTCAGATTCCAAATGGACCATTTTGAATAAGCCTGTATAAGCATGCTGCTGTAACTTGAAAAAAACCTCCAAGAAAAGTAAAAGATTGTACAAAGACATACATTATCTATCCTGTGTATATGAAACTTGTTATTTAAAATGTTTCCAGGGTTTAATGTAGAATGTGATAGAAAATTTCAATTGTAATATGAAAGATATATTTTCTCAAGAGTATATTTTGGAATTATGAGTGTATTTAGCTTCCATACAACTTAATAATAGTTATTAAATAATGTTTCCTTATTAGCCAAATAATACACTAATGACTTAAAATCCACTAAATTTCAGTAAAAAAACCATTAAGAAAAGGAATTGGCTAAATATGAGCTAAAATTATGTTCCAACATATATAAACATAGGGAATGGAGAAGTATGTTTACATAATATTTAGTAATAATTTGAAAAGTAAAACTACATTTTTATATAAGGTAATTTTATTTTGTATGAGTTACTTTTATTAAAATTTATAACATAAAACGTTAATGAAAAATGCAAAGGAACATATAGCTGCTTTTCTTCTATACTATATTCTAGTGCTGGAAATAAAAATAAATCTAAAGTTTGATGATTCTGATATTATGCATATATTTTAATATTCACTATACGATTTTAAAACACAAAAACTTTAATTACATTTTGAAATCTTCTGAAGCTAGTTTTATGAAGAGATATGTTAAATTTTAGTTCGAAACTAGAAAAAGTAATTTGAATAATACTAGAAATAAACTTTTAAAATTAATGTACCTTTAAACATTTATTAATTTTTTAAAGTATTCAAAATTTTATAATTTACATTCATATTTGTAAAATTATAATGTAATGTTAGTAAAACAATGCATAAAATTTTACTAGTAGCTGAATCTACCCAAAACCATAATTAAAATTTAGTAAAGATTCATTCATTTATTTCTTTTTTTAATAACGTGATTTTGGTATGATACTTAAGAGAAAATCACAATAGGAAAATGTCTGTGGAGACTTACAAGGCAATACCTTAAAGCCCTACTTTATTTTCGATTTAATGTTTTGCTCCTCTTTAAAAATCCCATTATGTGTATTAGCAGAAACGTTTTATCTCTGTCTTTATGATACAAATAACAATTTAAAGTCAAACATTACACATGTCTTCATCAATCTTTTCTGACTTTGTTAGAAAATTTCTTTTCTTTTCTTTTCTTCTTTTAGTTTTGTGTTCTTCAAGTTACGTAGCCGTGAAACTCATTTTAACAGCTAAAAATATCATGTTTTAACATTACTTTCAGAAACTTTTGACTTTTTTCTTGTGTTATATTGTTTATCGCCTCAATGAAAGCGTATTTTTTCGTTTTAAGTCTTTTATAAAGTTTTACCAAATTAGTTTTTCTTTTAGTTTTTAACAAGATAATATGATTTTAATTGTCTGGTTTTTCTTTACTGAAACTTTCCAAAATTTATTTTTGGTGTCAAATTAATTTAACTACTTTGCGATACTTTTGTATTCTAAACAAACTTGCGTCCCACTCACTTTGAAAAAAGAATGACAGAAAGAATAAACTTCATATATTTAAGTTTAGCAATGGCCAGGGTCTAATTTATAAGAAAACGTTGAGGTTGTAACCATAACTGCTAATTAATAACCTAAAAAATCTATCTGCATTTCGGATAATTAAATAGTTTGAAATAATTAAAAAAAGTTTGTTATTCTTACTGTAGAATTGTGAGAAAATTTAATTATAATAGCTTGATTTTTCTGCACCTACAACAAAGCTGAAATTTCTAAAAGAAATTAGGCAAAAAAATTCACTAGTGAAATATTCTATTTCTTTTCAAATTTAATAACTGTAACTATAGATTTTATTATTTTCAAAAACAAATATCAGATTTTCACTGAACTGGGGAATTTATAAGAAGAAGGGACTTTTAAAATGTACGTCTTTTTCCCATTTCAATGGTTTGAAACACTGCAGTCTACCTTCCTGCAACATGGGATTTTATGAAATGAGGAACTGTTGCTTAAGGCCGATTCCGATTTGCTATGAACATCTATGGAAGCATCGGGAACCATGAACAGCGGTGTCGAGGAGCAGTGCCTTGCCCGTTCGGCCATCGTTATACTAGGCCAATATAAAAATGTAAAGATTAATCGGTTGGGAGAGCTACTGTGTACAGTTTTGTTCCTACAAGGCTTCTAAGACTTCCCTAGTTGGTTACTAACAAAATTTATGCATTTCTCTATCTTTCTAATGATTTTACTGTATTAAAAAGAGCTTAAACTTATCCATATTGCAGGCTAATATATCCATGAAATTTCGAAGTCATATAAATTAACGTTCATAACCGTACATTTATGTATATAAGGAGAAATTAATATTCGTTTCAATCTTAAGAATAAGAAATAAGCTAATTTTTATTTGTTAAGATTTCTATAATTAATGACCTACAAAAGTTATGTATTTCTTTTTTGTGTTTCTTCACCTTTCAAAGGCCATCAGTGTATAAACAAACTGTGAGCTTTAATTTTTTAATACTTCGGGCTACGGAATCCATAAAAGTTACTAAATATTCAACATTAATAACCTGAGTTTATAGTATAAAAGGATAAATTAATATTCATTTAAATCTGAAGAAAATTAAAGAAGATAATTTTACTCTTGTTTAAAACTTTTTTACTTAATTACCGACTAAATGTATGAATTTGTCTTTGTAATTCTTCACCTTTCAAAGGTCATCACTGTATTTGCAATCTTTGAATAATTTCTTCTCCTCACTGCATGCTAGTCAATCCATTAAATCTTCATATCAATTTAATAAACATTAATAGCCGTAGTTTTATGTATATAAAAATAAATTAATTATTACCTAATTCTTAAGAAAAAGAAATTATTTAATTTTTATTTGTTTTTAAGAATTCTCTACTCAGTCACCAGTAAAATCTAATAACCTTCACCTTTTGAAGCACTTCACTGTTTAAACGAACTGTAATCTTTATCATCTCCATAGTTCGGGCTACTCGATCCATGAATTCCTGAAATCAATCAAATCAACATTAATAGCCATAGTATTATGTATGTAACAATAATTCAGTATAAGTCTTAATAAGAAACAAGTTAACTTTTATTAAGACTTTTCTACGTCATTCCTTCATTTTTTGCACTTCTTCACCTTTTGAAGGACGTCTAAATATAGAAATTTCTGAGCATTATCTTCTGCATACTCCGAGCTACAAAATCCATGAATTCTTGAAATCAATTAAATCAACATTAATAGCTGTAATTTTATGTATATAAAATAATTCAGTATTCCTATAAGTCTTTTGAAAAAGTAATAAGTTAATTTTTATTAAGACCTCTCTACGTTATGCCTTCTGTTTTTAACTTCTTCACCTTTCGAAGGTCACAATATAAAAATTTGTGAGCATTATCTTCTGCATACTGTGGGTAACCAATCCATAAATTCTCGAAACTAATTAAATCCACATTAAAATCTTTACAAAATTACGTATATTAAAATCAGTCAATTTGAAGAATTAATTTAATTCATATATCTAGGTTATTTCATTGTAATAATTAAGACATTACGATTGTCCTACTGAAATATATTCAGATAAATATATTACCTTATTTATCTGTGAGGGCTTTGTCATTCATGTAGTAATTAACTTAATATTAGTGTAAAGTGTCAATGTATTCGAAATTTGCCGAAGTTCCTGCTCTATACACGCTTGAAAACAATTTCTACTAATATTAATCACAGATCGTTTGAAGCCTATGCAGAGGCAATTATACACCTACCTGATTTGATACATCCATACCCATAACCAATTCTCATCAAAACTTGTCTCTTGTATACATAAAACAATTTTCAATAATTACCATTTGTAATACTCTGTGTTAATGACCTCCAGTGGCAAATATTATATGCAAAATAAAATTTTCGATTAGAACATATATCTCTTAGTAACACAACTCTTGGAAAAATATCGTATAATGAGAGTAAATATAGAATAATGATTCGGGAATGAGGAATCTACCTTAATGACATTTCTACTTCAAGTAACTAAAGCCAATTAATATTACCCAAATTTCGATTTGACTGAGATTCAGATATTTATTATAAAACTTTCAGTATGAAGAGAATACTGTTGGTATATGAACTAGATTCATTTAAGGAACTATGTCAAAGAACATCCGACAATTTAGTAATTTATGCTAGATACCTTATTCCTTAATGTCAAAATAATATGCTGAATATTCGTAAAATGTAGAAACACGATGATATATACAGAATGAAATAGATTTGTTGGCCAATTACTCTACAGTGTATTTTCTATTGAATGAGGAAAGAATCTTGCGATAAACTTAAGCTGTAATCATTGAAACTACCGAGATTCGCCCCATGTATTGAATATATTATGTATTTAAGGGCCCGTAAATCCTCCAAAGGAAAACATTAACCTTAGAAAATGATATTTAGTCATACTGTTAAATTAGTATCCCCGAAAACTTCTCAGATAAAAGGAAAATTCGAACAATATTTTTTAATCTTGTTTGTGCACTCGTTCTTCACAGTTTATAACACACATTGGTGTGGAAAACTTAATCAAAAGGTGAGGTTTTTTCCCATAACTCAAGAGAAATCATCTGAGAGACATGAATTTCAGAAATGAGGGACAGTGTTATGTAGGTAAAGGGTGACGAAAGCATTTGCACTGAAAAAGTAATACAATGATTATGGTATGGAATCAAACAAAAACAAGTTTTATTGAACGCATAGTATTGTGACTCATGATTGTCTATCCAAGAGGAAGAACAAGAACCAGATGTTCCATAATATGGGATATTCCCTACCCTAACTGCAATAGTCACTAAGCATACTCAGAACCAGCTCTGGTCCAACTTTCATGAGGTATTAATGCCCATTGCGCAATCAGCTCTTGTTTGAGTTGTTGGGTGTTCTCCGGAGGATGTAGGCCTCTTTTCAAAGCATCCCATATATGTTCGATGGGATTTAAATCAGGGGAGTACACTGGCCAATCCATTCGAGTGATATCTTCACTTTCTAGTAGCTCTTCAACAGCAAGTGTCCGATGTGGCCGTGCATTAATTGCATTACTGTGGCCAGACCCCTTCACAAAGAGGGCCTATTCACCCTTCATGCTTCTTATGGAATTATGTCAAAAACCCACCTGTTACTTAAGTTTGCACACCAGTGTACATACTAAATTAAACAGAGCCTTTTCAGTCTTTATTTAATTCATAATATGATTTATATTTGCATTGTTTTCTGATACATTTCCAAATACATTCGTATATATTGGTTTTATCTTCGTATCAAAATATTTTAAATAAAGATATGTAAGAAAGCATTGCTATCTAAATTTTCATGAAGAGTCTTTTGTGCACTTGGCTATTTACATTAGTGCGCTATACGGAGTTACATTGCCGCCATTTTTCTATCTTCTATTGTTTGTTCTTTGCGTTTTTCTACTATTGCTTTTCTACTATTGCTACTGCTTATTTCTACTATTCCTATATATGTTTTCTTCTCTTCATTACAGAGTGTTATTTTACAATACCAGTTCTTATTGATTTCTAATATAGAGCTGCTACAACTTCTATTTTTTTATTGATACTCTACTATTTTTCACTATTGTTTTCATTGATTTTTTATCATGCACAAAACATCGATATTTTATGGAAGTTTCATTTATTTCTTCTCCTCATTCACTAAAACCTTAACCAATCTACATATATGCAAGAAAGGTTTTGGGCAATTATCCAAGAAGCACATACATGTAAATAAGGCAAATTGAGGACTGCAAATGGATTAATATATTTTACCGGTAAAAGCAAACCTAAGAAATGTAACTGAAAGTTTTTGATTAGAATGGTTACGATAATGTGAATAAACCTACAAAACGTAAACATACTATTGATATATTTTCTTGGAAAACGCTAGTCATACAAGTGCCAGTGACTTTGCTACGAGAGCAATTTTGAACAAATGTAACGTAATATAAATAAATGTCAAATTAATATGCACATATTTCTTTTTCAAGAGTTATGTCGTTTTCAAATTTATTGATATATTATTTCAGAATTTCAAGCTTAAATTAGAAAATGGAATATATGAACAAAAGCATCAGTAACACGTGAAGTTAGTACGGTCTTTATAATCATAATATTTACTGGATAACATTTTCTAATACTAGCTGTAAAAGTCGCATCACGAAAAGACTATAAATGCGGCATAGATTGTTTATCACAAAGAGAAAATAAATAATTTATTTTACTAGATTGATAACAATCGTTTGGCTATTTATATTAGGCAAATGGAATAATATATTATGGTACAAATGTATGAAACTGAATTTCTCAAATTATTTTCAATATATAAATTTATTGAACTGTAACTTATAATGTATAAGTTTATTGTTTGCATTCTCCATTTTGATTTTTTTATCCTTTATATCTTCAGAGTATTTTGATGCAATGGATCAATTCTCCATTTTTCCATTGCTACAAATGAGTTTGTATCCTATGTTGCCAAAGTGGTTG
>CM063508.1:17409426-17429426 GCA_032207245.1 Pardosa pseudoannulata
AGGAAAAAAATACCACAAGATAGTTTAAAATTGTTTTCAATTTTAACTTTCCAGAATTTTTTTATGATTTTGGGTTCATCGTATTTTTTACAATATGTTTTATTTTGAGAGTTAAATATTTGGGTAATATAATAAAATAAATTATACGTAGTAATAAAGTATTATAAGATTTCTTCAATTTATTTTCTATTCAAATTTAAACTTCCAGCTAGTCCGAGCCACAATTTTACAAGATTCTGAACAGGTCGTATTATTATTACGATAGCTGTTGCTTTCAGAGTTAATTATTGGGGTAATGTAAGGAAATAAATCCTACAAAGGAGTAAAGTTCCTTAATTTCATCAACTAAGTTTGACTTCCATTTTATCCATCCAGAAAATCCGGATAGAAACTTTATAACAATATGGGATAATTGAATTTTTCACGACAGCTATTGTTTTACCGTTTTGAGTAAAATTTTAATTAATAAATATTAATAATATATATATTAAGGAATAAAAAACTAATATTAGTGTTGCAAATTACAAATTATGCTACTCTCAAATGTAGGTAATTTATTCTACTACTTATTTTAAACACTTGTAATAGTCAAATAGATAGGGAATGAAAATATACTTCAATATAGAAATATATATATAGAATATAATTAAATAAAGATATTTCACTATAGAAAAGATAGAATGTTTATTGAGCAACTATATTTTAAAATCCAAGATTATTTAATATTCAATAAATGCAATTATAGAGAAGTAAATATGGAAAATACCCTAGCATGAAAATTGAAAAAGTACTTTGAAAATGTAGGTTTAACATTTGTTCTTTTCTGCAAGGGGAAGTTATTTCTTTGATAAAAGTCATGAAAATAGATGACAGGTTACAAAGTCTAAGTTTAAACTCATTTTAATTTTGATTTTTTTCATTTCTAACCAATAGAAATAAGAGAAAATAATAGAATAGAAATTTTTCAATGTAAAATTACTATTGCTCTCAAATCCAAACATTTCAATACTTTTCTTTTTTTTAACACATAATTCTTGAAATGTGCAAGGAAAATTATACTTATTTTTGCCTTTCAAAGATAATATAAAAATTATAAATTCGTATTTATAAAATTAAATTAATGCACATACAAAGTTGCAAAATAAATGAAAAAAATATATTTCCGAATATATTTTCGAGTTTTTAATTACGACCACGTGCGTGTCGTAAATTTTAGTAACAAACTAGCATGTAGAAGTAAATCAGGTTAAAAAAAATAAAAATTATCATGTGATCTTGAGATTGCATATTTCTTCATGGGGGAAAGTATAGAGAGGAAAGAAAAAATTTAGACATTTCAGGATCGAAAAAGGCAAAAATGTTATAAATATCCCATTTGTCGTAAAATGTGCACATACATGTGAGCTGTATTATAAAACCGAGTAGATAATATACTTTCTAATTATCCTAGAAATGTTTAAAGAAATTATTTTAGTTATTATAATAGCCATTTCAAAAATAAATTATAATGAAAATAATAACATTCATTTATTAATAACATAATTTCATGTTATTTGTCGGTAAATTTTAGAGAATTAGAGAAATAGAGAGTAAGAAGTCAAGAAGTTTTCAAAAAAGAGAGAATTTGAAAAAAAAAATAGAAACATAACTTGAAATTAAAAATTTTGTTCGAGCGGTACAGTTTTCTTTTCTGAATTTCTTTCAAATCTAAAATTCCTTTTTTTATAATTTTAGTAACTAATTTTTGATTCAAGAGTTCAAATTGATTGCTTTACATTTTATTTCCTGTCTGCAACTGTTTTGAGCAATGTCTATTAATGTGTTTGTAATAAAATCGAAATTATATTTTTTAAATGTTAATTGTTGTTTATAGTTACAAAGTGAACACCATGAAACTATAAAAATTCTTCTAATACATAGTAGACATAAAAATTCTTTTCTGTAAAAATTGTTATTGACACAAGCATAAATAAGTACCGAAATAGTTTTCTATGTGAAAGACAATCAGCAGTACAAAAAAAAGCAACTGTGTAATATGTAAGGAACTACAAACCTTTGGAATGAACCTTTCGTATCGTCACTTACTTTATATGGAAAATTTTTGGACATTATAAATTTTTATTTCTTGTATATTTTAATATATTATGTGATTATTATACAAATTATTTTTGTCACTATTTTAAATATTTAAGAATTCAGACTTAGAATATATTGTACTCTTAACGAAAAATTGAAAAGTATAAAAAAATCAAATGTTATCAAGAATATGTATTACAAATGAATAGATACTATACTAACAAAAAATCTCTAATCACAGTCAGTGGTAAAAACATATACTATTGCACATTGTATGCTCTTATTAGAAGTAATATCTGTTAGTTAACTTTTGCTAATGGTGAACTAATTAGGTAAAACACTTACCCAATATTAATGCTTTGAAGGGAAAATTTATATCTACATTATTTCGTATATATATATATATAATTAGCAGCAAACTAATATTCAATAATTCGTTCTGAATTCTCTTTTGGAAAGTATTATGATAAAACGAAATGTACTTCATTATCTGTAATCAATCACTTATTAATGATAATCAATAGAATTTATTAATAATAATTTAAAATTTAATTTGTAAGGATAATTAATTCATTAATCATAATCAATCTTTAACGTAGCATTAAATTTACTTCCATTTCAAGGAAAGTTAAATATCAATTTTTAAATGTTAAACTCTAGCAAAAGTAATGCTGTTATAGAATATATATAAGACACCAAAATCTACAAAAACAGTATTGTTGATTTCAATAGTCACTTTTACCTAAAATTTCAGTCACATTAAATATTTAAAACATGATTCTTATGAAAAGGATATTAATGAAATATTTCAAGTTATACTGTACTTATCAATAATTTGGAAACAGGACTTAATTTCCAATTTATTAATTACAATTCACTTTTTACGAAATATTTAATTTAGAAAAATTATATTCCTCGTCTCAATAGCCACTTCGGAACCAGGGCCTACGATACTAACCTCTGTGTCAACCAGACTAAGTGTTTTTGAGTGCGCAGCATACGTTCCGGTTAAATATTCAACCTTACGCTGACCCTAAATTTTTAAATCCCAAGGCTGCTTGGTCCTCAGCTTGTCTACCCACTAAAGGGATGAAAGGCTCAGCCAACCTTACCCAGCCCGAGGATCGAACCTCGGATCTATAAGCTCTACCCTAGCGCCACTGCCTTCATTTTATTATTTAGTTAAACTTCATGATTTTTTTCATTTAATAGCTTAAAAAATATCGTATATTTTACCTATGCTTTAATAAACCAATAGTAATAATTTGGTTTAAAAATTTAAAATATTGGGATGAACTTTCAAATATTATTAACATATTACATGCTAAAAATACTTTAAAGTGTCACAATAACACATTAATATGGTAGTTACATACAAAACTATATGTAATTGCGTATATTTTGCATGAAGATTTATGTATATATTAGTGCCTTTAAAGTTGAAACATTATTAAATCTTTATTTTTATCCAGCAAGTAGTGAAAAATACTTTAACGTGTTACAATAGCACATTGATATTATAGTACAAACAAAACTATATCTAAAGGCGTATATTTGGCATATCTTACGAACATTTATTTATGTATTGGTACCTTTAAAGTTGAAACGTTATTAATTCATTATTTTTATCTAGAAAGTAGTTAATGCTTTATCGTGTTATGATAGCCCATTAATATGGTAGTTACATTCAAACCTAAATCTAATTGAGTATATTTGGCATATATTATGAATATTTATTCAGGTGTCGATATATTTAAAGTTAAAACATTACTAACTCTTTATTTTTATCCAGCAATTGGTTCGCTCCACTCTCCAATGCCTAAAACTCTTTTCAGATATCTTCAGTATTCTTTGAATGGTTTTTAAAGGTGATAGATTACACTTCTAATTGTGTATATATAATTTTTATATCGTTTTATTATAAACGTTATGCGTTAATGAGTGAAGAGTAAATATTATAAAGCTTATTATAATATCGCCTAATATTAAAATGGTAAGATGAAATTTAAGAAAATCTAACATTTTAAACTGTTTTAATTAACTAATAACTACATTTCAAGATTTTGAAAATTTTTAATGATAATAATTTTGCTTTATATGCCATGACACTAGCTTGGGACTGTTGAAGCATAATAAAAAGCCGCAGATCGAAAACACCAAAATAATCAAGAAATACGAGGTACATTTTTTTTTATAGTTTAAAGATAGTGCGTCCAGCCAATCATATTACAGGCAAAAACTAATTAAACACAGCTAATCAAAACACAAAAGGATCAACTAAAGAAAACATCGTACGTCAAAGAAAGCTATTACTTATATACAACAATAATCATCTATGTCGTCAAGTATGAGTGCGATTATATATTTCAACAAGATCAAAATGGCACTACCACGCCAGTTACGCATCGTATTTTCACGACTCCAAATAAAGGATAAAGTACTATTTTCGCTTAAAATTATTAGTTATATTTAGTAATTGAATGCGATATGACTATCAGATTTTTAAGTAAATTTCTCACAGTAAAAAACTTATTTGTGATTTAAATAAAGTCAAAATTCTAGTTTATTTATATTAATTAAGATTATAATATATTTGATATCAGGTATCATGTGGCACACTTTAAATAGTAAGAAAAAAACTAGATAATTGTTTTTATAAGTAGAAATTTTACCTTTTAAACATTGTTGTAAAACAAAATTAAAAATAAAATAACTATTTCCCTTTGGAATTATGAGCATAAAGGGAATGATTGGCTGTTGTTTTTAAACAATAGCCATTAAATTCCTTTAAGACAATGGACCAGTTTGTCTTTTAATTAATATTTCCAACTGTTTAACCCTCTAAGCGGTTCGAACGTACGATTCCACCAAACCAATGAAGACTTCAAAACGTAAAATTTTCGACCTCCAAAAACGCACCAAAAATGAATGTAATGTACATTTTTGCCAGTGCTTTCCCCCATGGAGTTTTGTGGTAGGAGGGTCAGGTCGATTGTTTAGGAACTGCACCCCTCTTTGACTGACATTTCCTGAGGGATTCACGCCTACCCCCTGAGGCACAAAGACGCTGATAGGTTTGCATGGCTTTCTAAATCTCTATTTTGAAGTATTTCGTATGCTTTAACAGATGCATCCTTAATTGCACCACTTAAATATCTTGGATGAATTTCGTAAAAAATATAAATAAGTCCTCAAAGAATATTTTTATTTGTACATTTAGAATCCATTATTTCTTATGGGATAATATTTCAGAGTTGACTAGCTTTATGTGTATTAAAAATTAACAATCTATAATATATATTTATATATCTATATATAACCGGAAGTAAAGGGACAATAACGAGGGTGGATTTCCCGTATTCCATTATCGTCGATAAAGGGTGAAGGAAAAAAATCATAGAACGCTTTGCCCACTGACACAGTAAACCTTTTAGCTTAATTTTTGAAGATTTTTTTTCCTCGATGGGTACCACTCAGAGGGTTAATATTTTGTCCGGCGTGTTTTTAACTTTATTATGAACAAAACGATTTCTAGTTCTTATTTAAAAGTGTTAGTGCTAATATTCAACTAAATCAATTGAATACTAGCTTCATTATGTTGTTCAATATTAAAAAAAATCACATAGCTTAAATAAAATTAAATTTAATTATATTTCTAAAAATTTCTTTTTCTTTATTAAGGTCATTTTTTACCATAGATTTAAAAATATATTTTACATTTGAAGGAATTTTGTAAATTTCAATTATCTTAAATAATTTAGATCAACCAATTATGAATGCTTAACTAGGAGAACTTTATAGTTCACTGATACGAAATGCAAGTCATTGTAACTGTAAAAAAACTAGAATGGCATTAACATCTTATCTCCCTTTATCTTTAAACAAAAGCTATTTCTGAAGTAGAACAATTTTAATCTAGGTTCGTTTAATTTCAACTTGTTGCTCGTGAATAAATAACAATAGATGTATTTTATTAATAAAAAAAGAGAAACAAAATTCTCCTTTTTATAATGCTTAAAAGTTTTCTTCCATTAAAGCATTTATTTTACGCATTTCTTTTGCATTATCGGTTTAAACTTCTTTTCCAAATGGAGGCAAATGTTTTTTTTTTCAGTTGATGGAAGAATAATTCAATTATCACAAAAGTGTTTTTTCCTTTATTGATTTGTTCTTGTGGCTCTCTTTTGTAAATGCTTAAAACACTTTCTAGTACAGTAATCAACTGAAATGAAATGAAAACATATTCTTAAATGAGTGCATTTCTCAACTTTTAAGTATAAAGAACACTAGCAACCCAATGTTAAAATATCATAATGCCAGTATGCATTGTAAAAAAAATAATTATAAAAATATTGCAAAACCGCTTATCTCCTAGTATACTTTGATGACAACATATGAAAATATCCATTGCATATAAATACGTAATGATTAATATGCCAGAGATATTACCAAATACATACATTTAACTTTTAATATGATAAAATGTTGAATACATTTACAATTTATAACAACGTAACAATCTGATGCTTACCACATGAGTTTCATCTTCACCAATACAATTTTACCAATTTTTATGTACTTTATTTGAATTTATTTTATTTGAATTTGAGAAGCTATACCCGAACTAAAAATGGGCAATTGTATAATTGTTATCATATTAGATTTTAATAACATCGAATATTTGAAAATATATTTGTTCAACAATAAGTAGAATTGTGTTCATCATCTTTATAAATTAAACAATGAGTTTTATACAACACGCAATGTATCATAAACTTATCAAATACATGCCATTTAGAGTGATGCTTATTTGCAACGTATATAATACATTACATGTTGTGTGGTTAGAGGTGAAATACCGATATTTGGTGGAGAATGGTAACATTAATATACGTTATATTTTCGTTACTTTTCGTTACATAAGTGATGTGAATAATACAGTTAAAAAATGGATGTGCACAACCAGATTTGCACTAGTCCTAATTATTAAATTTACACATTCTTGGAGGTTTTAATTGTTAAAAATTTTTTAAAATATTGAACGATGAGTAGAATTGTGTTAATTGTATATATTAATTCAATAATGAATTCTATAAAACACACAATGTAAATATACGTTGTAAATATGTATCATAAACAATGTATCACAACAAATGTATCGTATTTTAAAAAGATATCATAACATCGTGTACCGTATGGGTAGAACTCAAGTACTACCATTTGATGGAGACATGTAACACTAATGAAATTTGTATTATAAATTTTCATTATAATATTGTGGTGAATCAAAAATGGAGAGGAATAATTTGATTCTCCATTAGTCCTAAATTAGAAATTTAAGTATAAAACTATTGTTAGTTTTGAGTTCTGAAAGATAGAAATTTTCGTACAGGTGGGCGTTAAGTCTAAACTAGTCAAATTTTATTTAAGGATGATCTACTAATGTTCACTAAGCATTGTGCAGTAAGGTACTACTAATAAGATGAATTTCAGTCTTCCTTATTCCAACACTAAAATGTTTTCGAAGCATATAATTTACAAGAAATAACAAGAGAATTGGGATCAACAAACTATCAACAAATTGCACGAGATAAAACCTACTATTAAACCCTGGCAGCCATTAATGCCTTCTAGACAGCAAAATGTCATTCTAACTCATCTCCGAATTGGTCACACCAGATTTACTCATTTGTATTTACTTAGGGGAGATTGTGCTCCTACTTGCAAGACATCGACAATCAAGCATATCCTTGTTGAATGTCGCAAATTTCAGAATCATAGAAACTTTCAATTCAAAACTTACAACAGTGATTTACATGACTTGAATGATGCATAACTCCATAAAAATCTTTTTAACTGACTTTCACACATCAATTTTTTACCATCATATATGAATTTCTTTTAGCTTTTCTGTTTTTTTTTGTTTACATTGTTTATTTAAAAAATGCTTACATTTAATGTATACATTGCCTTATGTGTCGCATATTATATTCACTATTTTGATTCGACTCCGAAAAATTCCAACGAACCAACCCACTCTAAGGATAAACATAATGGGAAGTTCAAGTGAAATAAAAACGCTGATTCTTGGGGGGATTTCAATACATGATTTACTTTTCAAGGGAAAGTACAATTGAAAAATGTATTCTTATTTTATTCATTTCATCAAGGTAATGCATTCAATATCTCATTTAATGATATTACTTACATGTTATCAATCACTCCTTCCACCCAACACGATGACAGTTTTCACTCAGCATCCGGTGGAAGTCTACATACACGAAAACACAGTGGAAGCTCCTGTAGGAAAAACAGACTTTGGATGGGAATTTTCGAACATTCTATTGTCCTCTTCCAAGTTAGATTAAAGTAGGATAAAAAAGAAGGCAGACTTTTCAGGTATCTTTATTTGATATGATCTGATTTGGCTTTTTTGAACAACAGAATTTTAGGGATTCTTACATCTTCTAAACTTATTTGGATGCATAAAAAAGTGTATATATTTAAATAGGAAGACTTAAAATACCTGATATATTATACAAAAGTGTATTTTCATTGAACATTCGTCTAGTTATGCACTGGAAGATATGGACCCCTCCCTCCCCTGCAGAAGAAATGAGGTGAATGGACGACAGAAAATTTACATCTATTGCACAGGAAACTTAGGGAAATGGGAGTGAAGAATTCCAAGTATTAAACGCACCTTTAATTACGATATTTTGGGGTTCAAGAAAATAGAATGGAAGAGGGGAGATATTAAAGTGAAATAATTTATATATATATATATTTATATAATATATTATAATATATATATATATATATATATTATATATATATATATATATATATATATATAAATATATATATATATATATATATATATATATATATATACATATATATATATATATATATATATATATATATATATATATATATATATATATATATATATATATATATATATATATATATACATACATATATATATATATATATATATATATATATATATATTATAATAATATATATATATATATATATATATATATATATATGCATATATATTATCCTAAAAACTGGGTTTTAATAACTGGTTCACTATAGTGATTTAATTAGTTTTGATGAATTTAGTTTGATTCTTAAAAATAAGAACTTTCTTTCTAAAATAAAAGATAGATTTTGTTCTAAAAATGTTAACCATTTTATCTATCACGTGCTGGGCAGATTTATAACAACGCAAACTTTCATTCATTGATAATTTTTGCTGTTTTGTAAGAAATAATTATTAGGTATAATTATCTACCTATTTAAATTGTCAAATCATCAAAAATATTACAACAGGAGAGATTGAACTTTCTAATGGGCTATAATAATGTTGAAACATTTTATTTCAAACACTCTAATTGTTAAATGAAATAAACAATAGCAAAAAAATTATGTAGAGTTCCCTCTTAGGTTTATAACGCTATTTAGTGCGAAAATTTTAAATCGATATGTACAATTTTTGTATTTAGTGCGTGCTGAATTTGACAAAACACCACATTTAGTGAAATACATTTAATGTTTTTATGGTTTCCATAAAAACTATGATATTAAAATCAAAGGTTGTATAGTTTTGTAGGTTCTAACTCGAATATATCAGCGGGGTTTGTTTTAAGCGATTCCAAGTTATCCAGGAATTTTAAAATTGTAAAACTTAAAAGTCGAATGTTTAAATATTGGATTGGTAATATGACTCTTAATAGTCGAAAAAATAATCATCATAAAATAATCATCATTTTCAACTTTTCAAAGTTTGAAATCTACTAGATTTACAAACATAATTTTTTAACGTTGTCAGAAAAAATTATTATCTCATTCATGTCTAAAATATTAGAAATATTTTTGTTAGAAAATATAAATACTACACACTTTGTTCTTAACAAAAATTGTATCAAGGCTAAAGCGCATGATAACTAAAAATATAACTAAGTTAAAGACAAACTTATTGTTTTAAATCATGCGACAATATCTTAAACAAACTTTGAGCCTAAATTTGAGTAAATTTAAGAAACTTCTCTAATTTTCAAAAAAATTTTAAAAAATTCTTTAAAAATTGAAATTTTATCACTAAGAAAACATATTTTGGTAAATTTTTTACTTTTAATCGGATAAAAATTATATTGTACACAACCTGTAAAATTTTCATGAAAAAATATTAAGGTGACATGCGTATTACGTGAAAAAGACACAATTTAAGAAAAAATTGAGTTAAAGTTTTGTAAGTTAAATTTCTTTACGGTAAAAATCTGATACCATTTTATTCATAACTCTTTTCAATATTGGAAATTTTTAAGCGTATTTTTTTAAATGTTCAGAACTGAATTATTTATATTTTTCACATATATTTTTTTAAAAACTCGAATTTTTTGACAATATAATAATAGTATGACCCTGAAAAGTGATGTGCCCTTCATGTAGAATATTTTGTTTGTAAACTTGATATTTCATAAGAATGGATATTTTACGATGTCCATTGTATGTGATTTTCTTTTTCAACAGGGTTGGTATACTTTATGAATGATGTACTATTTGAGTAAAACAACACACAGTATTATTCTAAATACAATAACTATTATCTTGATAGAATATGTAATGTAATTTTTTATCTTTGAAAATACACTCTTAGAAACTCAACATGTCGTGTCAAGTCAGAAGCAATTTGTTTCAAATGCTTTACCGTGTGTCATCCACAAAAGCGAAAGAAATCAGTCTTGACACAATAAATGAAATCAACTAGTCCTAAATTTGAAAAGAACATGTATGTCACTTAGACTTCAAATCTAGAAAACGTGCTTTTATTTCCTGTTCTGTCCTGAAATAGGTCAAACCTTAGCTAAAAGACAACATCATGAAAGTTCTGAAGAAGTCTAGTAACGTTGTAAAGTAGCGTTGATCTTGTTTCACTACTGGAAAAAGTTCACTTATAATATTTAACGATTGTTATATTTTCTTTTTGCTTTTTCATTGTCTTTCCTACATTTCATATTGTTTTATGTTTTAGTAAATGTTCAGGTTTACCGTTACGCAGCTACGGTAGTGAACTTAATTATACTATACCAATTGATCTGCTATATTTTTCCTTATTTTTGTTTGCAGCATTTTTACCTAACTCTAATTAGTAAAAATTCAATTAAAAGAATGAAAAAACTACACACAGAACATTTTAAAGGGTCTTAAATATTGCACTTGAATTTTTATCATGTTTCGACTTTACACAAACTTTTCTTTTCAAATAAATTGTCTATTTTTATAAAAAAAACTTTAATTATACAGACTTTATTTGTCTACTCTTTAGTAACCAAAATATAGTAAAACTATTGAAAATAAAGAATTATTGTATGGAAATATAAACTTCAGATGCAAAAAAAAATTTTTTGATATAACAGTAGTTGTAAACTATTTTTAATTTTGTATATATTTTATCTGAGTTATCTCTTAAGATAAGAAGAGAAGATGTTATGAAATAAAATTTTGCAAATTTCTAAATAGGGGGAATGAGCATATACCTGATTACACGGCTAGAGAGAAATTGGTACTGTATGTTTCTTCACATCTAAATGGGAATTTACCTTTTTATATAAATGTTAACCAAAAGGTAAGTAAGCAATAAATACAAAAAAGTAAAAAGTTAATTTTTTGATAAATTATTTCGCCATCGATAAGTAATTTTTTTCTGTTTTACACATTTGTTTTAAGTAAAAATCACATATATAATAATAACCAATGTTATCTGTCCGTCTGTCCTGGAATTTAGGTATTGGTTGAACCTGTAATGGTACCTGTAATGTAAATGGTTAATTGGATGTTAAATCTATATTGGATTCTGGATGAGTTAGGTTTACCAAAATCCTTTAAATAACCAAGTCTTTCAAACGTTCAAAAACCCCTCCTCCCCTTTTCGAGCGTTTAATGGCTTATTTTTCCGGTTAAGAACAGGGTATTATGTTTATTACATAATAAATAGGTAAAAATAACATTGTTTTCTAGCATTATTTCCTTAACAATCTCATTTAATCATTTTTTATTTTAAATTATTTAAATATCGTCTGCATTATTTTCCTACGTTTTATCACTGAACTTAGATATTACGTAAATACTTTTCTTTTAAATTTGGCATAAATAATAGGTTAGGTAATTATATGATAGTTTTAAATTTAATCATCGATTATTTTTTGTTGCGATGAAAATTTTACCACCGGTATTAACAACAAATTCTTTTCATAAATGTCTATGAGTATATTTCACAGTTTAATAAATATATAGCTTTTAAGTTATATGTGTTTGAAAACTAAGATTTGTTTGGTTGTGTATGGTTGTTTTTTATACATAACCACACAGTTTAACTAAAGGAATTCAACGTGATTCTAAACTGCTTTCACAGTATCGGGAGATTTTAGAGGAGTTTGAACGTAAACAAATTATTGAGCGTGTACCAGATAATTCTCAATTAAGAAACAAACCAGTTTTTAACTCCCTCATAGGGTACTTTACAATGATATTTGGCACGGAGTTGGCACTGGTTGAGACGGAGGTTAGTATCGTAGGCCCTGTTTCCCAAGTGGCTATATGATAGTTTGCTTAATTGATATTTGAGAAGAAAAGTTATCGGCTGCATATTCATAATTAATTCCCAACGTTTAAGGTTGAAATATATTCAAATCATCCTTGGAGATTTAGTCAGCAAAGACATTAATTTCATAACCCACAATTTTTCGGTTCGAAGTTCGTGTAACCAAAAAACATAATGTTTTGTAAGGACACTGAAGTACGTAATATTCTTATGGTCTAATATGCTCGTTTACAAGGCATATTGCTTTCAAATATACTTAATATATCTAGAGAGGTAAGTCTCGGAGGGGATTCTGCTAGGTTTTTGCTATTAAATCATGACGTTTCATTTGATAGGGGCAATGTTATTCAAGTGTCTTAAACAGTTCTAAACAGTTTTTTAAACAGTTCTAAATGAGAAACAGCTTGGGTACATTGGAGATCAAAGATTTATGTACTCAATCTTTGTAAGCATTATTATAAATATCTATGTCACAAACTGCATCGAAAGAATTAATATAAAAGAGAAACTTATTCGAATTTCAATGTTTGGCCATGAATAGAGGCTTAAAACAAAAGGAGCAGTCATAAGAAAAATGTATTATTTCCCAAATAAATAAATAAAACAGAAATTTAAAAAATAAATGTAAGTTTGTCATACGGTAAGTTTTAGAAAAATAAGATGGCCATTCATGATATTGTAAATAATTACGTTAAATAAATGATATTAAGGTTTAGATTGAAATCCTTAATTTCATCTAAAACAATTAGTAAATAATTACAAAAAAATAAAAAAAACCCTTTTTATAATTTCCGAAACATTTGTTATATTATATCATTGAAAAAGATTTTAGGTAAGGAGATTTTAAATAAAAATTCGCAAAATTGTTTTCCTTCTCTTTATATAAATGTTATTTTCGTCATCATGAAATAATACTAAACACCAATTTATAACATAAATTTCATAAATTTTATAAGCATATATAAAAGTCAAATTTGCACCGAAAAGTCACTTTTGAAGTTTAAAAATCACAAATGTAGAGGTCAATTTAAATTAAAAAATAAATTTTTTTATTACGTTTAACTTTTTGTAGATATACTTATTTTGTAGATTTACTCATTCTTTTCTTTTAAATTTGAATATTAATTATTTTGTGTTTTAGGTATAAAAATTAAAAATTTATTAAGTTCTTTTTCTATTTACATTATAACATTTAAATAATATTTGCTGTTTTATCGCTGTAAAATAGAATGAATTTCAATTATTATAAAAAAGGTTGATTTATTATTAAACTGTTACATAAAAGAAAATTCAATTAATGTCATGCTTTAGTCACTCCGAGATAAAATATTAATATCTTTATACTGCAGAATTATTTATGATCTAGTATAAAGTTTTCTAGAAACCCGGCATACCGCCTAAAACTGAGTTTAGTCATTTTTGGTAATATAATGCATATCAGAATCAGTGTTTTCATACCTTTTACCTAAACTTGAACATACATGTATTTACTATGACAAATATATACCAGAAAATTACAATTGAAGTTTGAGGAACTCCGTACCGTATGTGAATAACTGTATTTATATGGTAATTAGCAAAAGTTATAGTAACAAGTTAATATTATATTACGGGATTTTAAATGAATAATGCATAAAGCACTGACATTGATGCTTTTCGAATATGAATTAAAATGTAATATTTAACAGATAATGTTACTTTCTTGAATTGTGCTATTCAAGAAATAATAATATGCATCACATTGTGTGTTTCTATGTAAAACATTTCTTATGTATTCAGTCGTGGAGTTGAGAACATTATCGCAAATGGTGGTTATCTATGCTTATGAACAATTAAAGGAAAATTACTGACCTACATTCAAACCATTGCATGTAAATTACATTCATAATAATATATACTGCATTGCACATCGCTTCTACAAGTACTAAAATTTGCATACAAAGATATAAATTATTTAAGTAAATTAAGCTATTAGTAGGCCACAATACTGAATCCATGACAGTGAAATTTTAATAACTGTGGTCTTCACATGCGCAGTAATCTTATGTAATTTATTTTGAAAGAAATTGAAATAAAACAATTAATCCTTGTTAAATACAAAATTATTTCCTATTATTCATCATATTTAACTTTAAATTAGGATATTACGAAAATTAAGGCTAACTTTACGAAAATTAAGGCTTCAAACCATTGTTATTCATTACAATATTTTCTCGATAGATTTATGTCAATTAAAAGAACTCTTTTATTATATATATATATATATATATATATATATATATATATATATATATATATATATATATATATATATATATATATATATAACATATATATGTGTGTAACAGAATCTTAATCATGTGTTATCGGAATTTATTATTTAGCATATGCATGTGGGAGCCCCTGGATTCACCGAACCCTTAAAAATAAATTACATAATTAATCTACAAAAACGCTGTGTTGTAACGTTGTCTCAGTCAAATATGTGAAAACATTATTTGTTTTACTAATATTTTCAAAATGTATGATCCCTTGGTCATACAGATGACGTTCAAGGATATATAACGTTATGTATATAGTTCCTTTTTATATACATATTAGCTGTTGCATACTTTTATTTGTCGTAATAAAGCGAAAGTTTTCAGAGAATATCACTCTTCACGACAGTTGCTAACCAGAACTAGTATTCTCCTTACAACAGACTAATTCGTAAAAATGTCCTGTTTTAAGTGGTAAATATTAAACAAGGTTAAAGACAGAAGACTTGTAAATGCGTTGAGAATATCACTCTGGATTACAATTGCTAACCAGAACTAATAATTTCCTTATAACAACAGACTACTTCGTAAATTTAACTGGCAGCATTAAACAGAATTCACGACAGAAGACTGTCAAATGCAGTGCACTTGAACAATGCCATTCAAATTAGTGGTATATTGAATAAATGTGCTTATAAATAAAGCAATATACTAATGATATTGCTTTAAGGGGAATGTCGAGCATTAAGTAGTGGTGATTCACAATAAAATTTTAAATTTTCTGTGCATACGCATTTCGTCTTGGAGCATGCGTATCAGCTGTATGAATAAAATGGGTGCTTTTCTCTGCATATAACGACAACCAGTCTCGACATGTGTTTACTTCTTTCTTTAATAAACTAATGTGATAGTTTCTTTTCGATTACTGAACTACAGATCAATTTTTTTCGACAGAAGCTTATTTTAAAAATAAATAAGCTCCATTATATGTCTAGACCTGTATTAGGCTGTTTAAATTGTTTATTTTAAGATGTTTCATTTTGTTTTTACAGTGCTTCTGGTATGATTCTCTGATATGGCGTTAACAGTGGAATTGGGGTTTCTATGGAGAACCAGGAGTCGAGCAAAACATAAAAAGGTTTGTACCTGAAAAAGAAACCCATAGAAAAGACAATAAAAAATATGAGGCATTAAAATAAACAGGCATTAAAAATAAAGAAGAGAAGTTACTGAATTAATGTATTCTATTGATATTAATATAAAATTTTAAAAATTAATAGAAGACGATTGAATTTTTTTAAAGATAAATATCAACAAAAAAGGAGAAAACAAAAATCGACTAAAAAGGTAAGACGATTAAGGAGGATGGAACTCTGAGCTCCTCTTCTCGTTTCGGGATCCAGGTCTGTCTCTCTCTTCCATCCTGTCTATTTGGATGAGAACCGCCAGTCTGGAAAGCTCATCAAAATTCCTTTTGCCTGGTGACACGGGGGGAAACCGCCAAGCGCAGGACTAAAACATGCCACTGTGTGGAGTGGGAATATGTCATATCATGAAAAGGGCGAAATTTTAAAACTATTGCAATGCAGCGCTCGCCAAGGAGAACACCAAGTGATGCTCCTGGTATGTGTGATGTCATCTGATTGAATATCCAGAGCGACTTATGCAATTAAAAAAATAGGTTTTTCGCCTCACCAACGTGATAATTGGGAGCATGGCAGGAAAGTTACAAACAGGAAATTTTTAAGGGAAGCTTATAGAAATAATGGAAACTAAATGGAACAGAATTAAAATTAACTAAATTGAACGTTATGACAGAGCTGAAAACATGCATAGGTAATTTAGATTACAAGTAATAGCTAAATTTGTAAAATGTTGGCTTTTTTATAATAAAGTGTATTGTTGTTTAAGAGTCTTATATATTACCAGTTTGTATTCCAGAAGATCATACAAACTTGCTACCGGGGGATGGAGAACATTCAGGGAGTGTTTAATAGACTTGCTGAATCGCTTTCTTTACTAAATAATTAGTTCGAGTACATCCTGTAAATAAATCCAATACCATGACATACCATTCATATTAATAATACCGTTCAATATGACTCCGATAATACTATTTGTAATCTACTACTTTTAGAAATGTTTCGTAATATAATAGGCAAAGGATCACCGTCATGTTTTGACAATAAACGTAGAAGAGCGTGCAAACTTTTATATGATATAATCCCTAGCGTCATTTAAATACGCATAATGAGCATACATTTTTTGCATTAAAATTTCAACCCTTTCATATGAAAATTCATCTTTGATTATGGTTAATAATTCATCTTTTGTTTAGAAGCGTTATACACATATATTTATAGTTATTTTCATCTAATTAAGAAATTTTATCTTTGTATTCTAAGATCTTATTGAGTTATTATGTAACACGATTAAAATTCCCAGAGATTAAAATATTCATTTGTTTTCGTTAAATAAGAAACAGTATTAAAGATTGTGTCTTAAGTTATTTGACGTGATTTTCTCAAACACACATTATGCTAATCTAATTATATAATTAAACATATAATGGCATTCATATCGTGGTTGCTAATGTTAATGTAATATGTAATTTCCCCAACGATGAGTAAGTGCCTTGATATGTGGAAATTGCATGCAGCATTACCTTCATAGTTATATGGATAATGTAAAACATGGCTGCCATCAGTATTGAAATTTAAAACCTAAACAGACATACTTTTCATTACGGTTTATACATAAATGTATAGAGCATGTAATCTGTGCAATGATTTGTTATTCTCATGTATAACTCGGTATGATGCAGGATTTATTATTTAAGTGTATAATTAAATGTATATTTATTATTAGTTGGATTGTTAGAGAAGGTTTTGAGTTATATAAAAATAGACAAAATATGTGTTTTTATGGAGTCACATTAAATAATTATGTATCATTTAAAACATATGTTTTTCTTATTTGATTACATGCACTATTGTACTCATAGCGTACTTATATCGTGCTCATACATGTACAATGCAATTTTGTTAATCTGTCCAATGATATTTTATTGACACGTATAATTCAGTATGATACATGATTTGTTATTTAATTGTATAATTAAGTGTATTTTTATTATTAGTTGGATAATTAGAGAAGGTTTTGTGTTATATAAAACTAGACAAAATGTATCTTTTTATGTAATCACATTAAAGAATTATGTAATGGATCACATTAAATAATAAATTATAATTTAAAACATATATTTTGCCTATTTGATTACATGCTTTATGGTACGCATTAGAGTACTTATATCATGCTCATTCATGTAAAATGTAATGTTTTTATTAATGACTGCATTAATGTGTGTAATTTCCACACACCATTGCCTTCATAACTATCTCTTCCAATGATCACGGAACGTATGAAGCTTCTAAACAGCTATTACAGCTTTATCGTGTATGAATAGCAAAAAGAAACTAGTTCATAAACATACTAATTTATTTTTAAATACTTAATTTGTTTTATGGGCTACAAACATTTCTTTTTAGTAAAAATGAAACCAGTTTTAGTAATATTGAACAATAGAATTGAAACTGAATTATATAAACGAAACAAAAAATCAAAATGTCATTCGTGAAAAATTAGATATAAGAAAATACTTTTAATTAAACTTGTTAAATTAGAAGTGTGGTAAATAATAGATAAGTGTTCCACTCTCCCTCCTCTTCATTAAATTTTTTCGATCCAGTTACGTGTTGATTTTCTAAACCTTTTAGATTTAGAATTATATTGTTTCAATTGGCGATTCATTGTTCTTTAGGCTAAAAGAATTTTAATACCGTTTACGAAGCCAAATAGTGATGTTTCTCGCAAACTATAATTTTTTCTGTTCAAAAACGAGATTTTGTGTGTTTCTTTAGGGTTTAGCGATTATACTTCAGTGTGTGATCTCTCTTTTTCAATGAACCAATCTCTGGGATTTTAACTAATGTCGAAAAATGCTTAAATAATACAAAAAATGTTTAATCGTGCTGTTGAGTTATTTATGGTGAATGTATATATATATATATATATATATATATATATATATATATATATATATATATATATATATATATATATATATATATATATTAGTCTATTGAGTATTATACTATTTCTTCCTGCATTCGGAATGAAATAATATCCAATGCTGCTTGCAAAGCCAAATAGCGGAATTTCTCAGAAAAAAAAATGCATTTTTCACTATAAAGCCTTTTTTTATTCACTTCTAAAGGGTTTGTTGATTATTCTCCAGCATATAAACATTCTTTTAAAGAAATGTTCTATTGATTGTTGACACTGATTGTCGAAAAAGAAATGTTTAAGAATATTTTAGGATACCGAGAATTTAATAGAACTTTGAGTTTCTTGTGTATATAACATTGAGCTTGACCTGTGTTACACCATTTCCTACTGAAACAGGACTAAAATACATGGCAGCACAAAGCTAAATAGTGAAGTTTATAGAAAAAATACATTTTTCGGCACAGGAACATAGTTTTGTTGCACCCCTTAGGCTGGTTGAACACACAGCGGATTGTTTACCTAGCGGAGAATTTACCTCGCTGCTCAACGAAACCAACAACGTTGATTGGTTGATTTCGTTATAGACGGTAAATTCTCCACTTTGTAAAAAATCCGCTGTGGGTGTAACCAGACTTATCGAGTCGAGTATTCTTCAATGTATAAAAGCTTTTCCAATGAGTCGTTCTCTGAAATTATTTGTTGAGGAAACACTCTCGAAAATGTTTGAGAATGCCAAAATATCTTATCCTACAACACATTGTTTCATGTGTATATGCCACTGATTTTATTGAGCGTTATACAATTTCTTTTTGTAAGTGGACTGATAGAAAGTGTACTGTAAAGCTAAAAATTAAGAAAACATTTCATTTATCGATACAAAGACTTAGATTTTTCTAGCCAGATGGGTCTAGCTGGCCATCCTTTAGATTATACACATACTTCCAATGAGGCATATTTTGACATTGTTTTTTCAAGAAGCAACA
>CM063508.1:17434426-17514426 GCA_032207245.1 Pardosa pseudoannulata
AATAAACTCTTCAGCTTATAAATTAAAAAAAAATAAATCTGTTTATTCAAAATTATTTTTGTTTCTGCCTTATCTGACTAAAAAATTAAATCGGACTTTTCCTTACTGTTTAACGATGTAGAATTTACTGCTTATTTTATTATTTATTTACAAATGAAAAATATCGGTATATAAGGTCAATATATATTACTTCACTATTTTTAGTACATTAAAACTATAGTGTTTAATTGATCTGCTAAACAACTTAGAAAACTGTTTTCCTATAGAAATTTCTTTGTTCAGTAATGTCCATTTACGTCTACAGGCAACTGATAGCCAGAAAGCCGCAAACAGTGTGTTTACTATCGATTTCGGGAACTGTCACGTAACTATTTATTTTCTGTACGTGAATCATATTAAATTAGGGAAAGTGTTACATGATAATACACCATTTCACGTACTTAAAGATTTTTGTTTATAATTTTTACCTCTAATATATTAGAGAAGTAAGGAAATGAATTCACCTTTGAGTGACTTTAAAATCGAAACGAAAATTTATTTTTATCAAAAAAAATCTATTTGAAGAAAATAAAATTCCACATCAATGACGTTTAGAAAGTTGAAACTTTATTACTACACATGAATCGTTTTAAAAATACTTAAAAAGGTAGAACATGTATAATTACCATATTTTGTGGGAATATTAAAGGATTGCTTATAGATGCAACTTGTAGGCGTACAGAAAAATTGTCCCATCTCTTCAGCCGTAGTCTATTTGAAAGCCCTTAATTGTTTAGTTACGTTTCTATACATATTCTTGCTTTAAGTACAGAAACAGTTAAAGATTTTAATACAAGAGATTCTACATACTTACTTCACCTTTTAATTTGGCGAAATTTGGAAAAGGCGTGCTCATTTTGCAGTGATCCCCATCCTCGACATAATTATTATGGACTTTTTTCTACTTTTACTCAAAATATCTGCATGACGTATTCTTGGATTATGTAAAATACCTTATTTATATATTGTTGCCACGTGATTCAGTAGGACTGTGTAAATATCACATGTGTCATAATTACCGCAGTCAGAACCACATTGATTAGAATTGGAAAGAAACTAATGTATCAGATTGATGTGTCAGAAATTGAGAATTTATTAGACTCAAAGTAGCATTTGTTGCTAAATTCACATAAAGTCCACCTCTTGAAAATCGAATTTCTGAAAATGCTAACTATCAGTAAAATAACAATTAAAATTCTGGCATAAACATTTGCAGCTATTTAGATCATCTTGACCATTTGTACCAGAAAACCAGAACCATTTGTACTCAACCATTTGAGTACCAGATACGTTTAAAAAACATAGTCTTAAACATTCAAATCGATAAGGCTCCTTTTAGTTTATGTGAAGATTATCCAAGTAAGATGATCGCGCTTGTCACTATTTTTTCTTTTTTTTTGTTCTGTTAGTTTATATGTACTATTATCTTATATTAGGTATTAATGATATACAAAATGTGATACTTTGATTATATGTATTCAAATAAGAAGTAATGTACATGTGAGCAATTCCTCTTGATAATTTCGACATAAATTCGTAAGAGAGTAAAAGGAACAGGTGAGCTTTAAACGATTAAATAGTAAATTTCACTCTCACTTTATATTTTGGCAAAAATGCAGTTGACTGTTTTTTGGACCCGGAAAATTACATTTTTTAAAAAAGTCTTTGGTCATTCTAGATTTTATCAAGATATACAGATTTTATCATATTCTAAATTTAGCCCCCCTAGATCATTTACATACACCTTATTTATATTACTTTTACGAAATGAAAACCTTTATAACCTTTTTAATTATAACCTTTAAGAATATTTTTGGAAATAAACGGTTACATTTCGCAGACATTTTTGAATTCATCCTTCAATAAATTATATCGGCCGATGTAAAATACAATAAATTACTGTGACTTTATTATAAATATTATTAAATAATTTGCAGTAAGCCCAAATAGAATATTTATGGGCACAGAATATACAATATTTACAAATACGATATAATTCAGTCTTCGATTTATATAAAAATGCTTTTTACATTACCAAAAAATCAATTTAAAATCTGGGTCCAATCTTCAAATATAAAATTTTCATAAAACAGAATAATAATAATATAGTCATCTTCCGAAGTTGAATATTGTTTATTAAAGAGTGGTTCAAATTTTATCTTCAATAGCAAATACACGAAGCACTAAGAATTAATAAGATTTTTATGATCATGTGGGAATTCTTAACTTCATTATTGCTTCTGTATTTCTTTAGACACATGTTAATTTGGTGCTCACACTAAAGAAATCTACTATCATAACCATATTACCAAATACATTTTAAAGCGATAGTTAATAATTTATGAAAATAGCAATATAAACATGTTACGTTATGTAAAACGTGCAATAAATTAATGAAAATTATCTTGCTCTTAACTAAAATATAATCTTTATAATCCTTACCAATCTCTATGAAAACACAATTATCTATCGATATCTCATATTTCTATAAGGAAGACCTTTTATAACTATTTATTCAAAACACTTTAATTTTTCTTTTCAACTCTAATTTATTCTAAGACCACAGAGAATTAAAAGATCTGTTACACTTTAACTCTTACATAACATACTTTGGAAATATATGGGTTTAAAATTTAATATTCACTTTACAGTTTATCAGTTTTGTTATTACTTAATATATTAACTATGCATATTTTTTATCACATAATGAAAATTTAATTTTTAGTAGGATGGGATAAAGTATTTTATAAATATTCAGTGGTAAAATGAGTTTTAATTAATAAAAAAGTATAAGAACTTTTTTACTCCTTAAGGTATATTTATTTTTAATTAATGAAATGTAAAAGAAAGGCATGTACCTATGCTTAAGTTTTCATTTCGTTAAGCCTTAGAACTTACTGTTAAATATTAAGAGACGGTCTCTAATTCCCAAATGAAATAAAAATATAAATATAACATAGAGGATGATCTTAATTTCAGTTCAACACACCATGTATTATTTTATCGGTCTTTTGAAATTTAATATATGTAAGAACAACTTAATATATTTGTTCAAACTTAATATATGCAAGAACTTTTAATAATGCAATATTTTTATGGGGAAAGGAAGCCATATTTCGTATATTACAGTTATTTTCTTGAAGAAAATAAAAAACGTTACCAGATGTACTAATTTGGACCGGTAGCAAATTGATATGAAGAAAAAATTATTTTATTTTAGGTAACCTACTGACAATAAAATATGTCTAAAGTAAAAAAAATAATTTTTCACTTAATTTTAAGGTCTGTAGGAATGCATGCATACATACGTGTAAAACATTATCATTTCAACGAAATTCAATTTCTATGGTATATTAAATCCAGAAAGCATGAAGTATGGTATCCAAAAAGTAAAACATTTTTTAGATATCATCCTTCAAACTTCAAATAGGGATACAAGAAAGACCAGTGGGTATATGAAGATAGAAGGCATTGGTAGCTTAGTCGGCAAAGTAAACTCTCTCTAACTGGAGGGTTGCGGGCTCGGATCCCGAGCTGGCTTAAGATTTGCCGTGTTCGTTAAACTGGGACGCGTAAATATGTTCAGACACAATGTGCTCCAAGTTCTCAATCAATACCTCTGAGGGTGGCAGGTCAAGGCCATGGGTCTTCTACTTGGTCCCAGCTTCAAAATTACTTAGACCTACTTGAGCTTAAGTAGTACTTTCACCCTTGAGGAGCTCGTCACCCCCTTCCCTTATTACGAGTAACCTTCAGCTGAATCGTGCTTGGTTAGACCAACTGGCATATGCAACACCAATGAAAACAGAAGGCATTTAAATACAGAAGTTTTGAAGAATAGTATTCCAGATGAAACAATTTTTAAATATCATCACAAGCAACAAACAGGGGTACAATAAATACCGCAAGGTATGAAAAACTAGATGAATATCGAGAATTCATAAAGAATGGCATTCAAGAAGCAAAAGATTTTTAAAAAATGGCATTGTAAATTACAAAGAATAATAAAAAAACGAGAGAGCATTTAAATCCTAAAAGCATAGAAAATGTTATTCAAAAGGCAAAAGATAAAACAATTTATAAATGGCATCAGAAACTGCAGACAGGGATACAAAAAAGACCAGAAGATATAAAGAAGGTTGGCCAAGAGGAAAAAAATGAATCAATCTGTAAATAGTATCACAACATACAGATAGAGAAAAATAAAACCGTTGAGTATTCTTAATATATAATCGATATATATATAATCTTCAGTCTCAATATATAAACTTTAAAAGTGATAAAGTGGCATATTGCTATCTGCGCATTACATGTGTTGATTCTACAGACAAATTCGCGGAGTCATGCGTCTACCCGTATTATCTCTAGATTCTAAAACATTATAATCTCACAAAGCGAAAAAATTATTCTCTCTCTCTCTCTCTCTCTCTCTCTCTCTCTTAGTGTGTGTGTGTGTGTGTAAAATGATTAAATTATTACAATTTGAGAAAATTTGAATGATTTATTCAAGTGATAGACCATCACAAAGTGAAAACTTAATAACGCGTTTGTCCAACTCCAGTCCTTTTGCAAGCAATTATTCTGCTTGGCATTGATTAATAGAAGTGGCGGATGTCCTCCTGGGGGATATCATGCCAAATTCTGTCCAACTGGTGAGTTAGATCATCAAAATACCACACTGGTTTGACGGCTCTGCCCATATTTCTACAATGTGATCAATAGGGGAGAGATCCAACGATCTTGCTGACTAAGGTCGCGTTTAGGAAGATCGAAGACAAGAAGTAGAAATACGTTCAGTGTGTGGTTGGGTACTATCTTGCTGAAATGTAAGCCCATGATGGCGTAACTTGAAGATCAACACAACGTGGCGTAGAACATTTCGGCCTACCCCTGTGCTGTAAGGTGCCACGGATGACAACCAAAAGTGTTCTACTATCAAATGAATGTTTTAATAAAGCAATAGACCTTAACAAAGTGAAAAAATTAATAACACATGTGTCCACCTCTAGCCCTTACAAGAGACTATCAATCAATGCAAGCAATTATTTGGCTTAGCGTTGATTGATAGAGGTGGCGGATGTCCTCCTAGGGGATATTGTGCCAAATTCTGTCTAACTGGTACTTTATATCGTCAAAATCCCGAGCTGGTTCGATGGCTGTGCCATATTACTGCAAACGTGCTCAATAGGAGAAAGATCCAGCGAACTTGCTGGGTCGGGCAGTATCTTGCTTAAGTGTAAGCTCATGATGGCTTGACATGAAGAGTAATAGAATGGGGCTTAGATCTTCGTCGGCATACCACTGTGCTCTAAAGGGTCCTACTTTCAAATGAAATGGCACAACACATCATCACTTCTATTGTGGGCTGTATGATAGAAGAAGTTCAGGTTGGTATCCCACCGCTGTCTGGAGATTCTCCAGACATGTCTACGCTTGTCATATGGGATAAGGTCACCACGGGATATTTCACAAATGACTTATTTATTCCAGTCATCTACATTCCAGTTCGAATGAGCCTGACATCAGTTAGAATGTGCTTGTCGTTCTATATAGGTCAATGGTTGACGGCCAAAAATGAACCGTAACACCCACCCCCTTTCTGTGAGCCACCCATGAAGAGTCTTTGTGGTCAATGAAGCACTAGTTGCACATAAAATCAATGATATCGGTTCATTTCGGGATGTGAGTACTGCTCTGACGATTATTCGGTCCTAAGTTTCTATCATTTCTCTACTCCAAATGTTTGCTTCTTAAACTTTCCTATCTCATATGGTCTTATATGTTCATGGTTACCGATTCTTGGAAACATCGTATAATAGGGCATTAATCCTGCCGATGGACCAACCGGCTTCTTTGAACCCAAGTACACGTTTTCTCTCAAATGCTGACATCTGCGCATATCGTTCTCGTACCTGTATCCGAGGCATAGTTACTGTATATCTGTGTACACGGAATGAAATTTTATGACCTAGATTTGAAATTACATATACACACACACACACACACATATATATATATATATATATATATATATATATATATATATATATATATATATATATATATATATATATATAGAAATTATATATATATATATATATATATATATATATATATATATATGTATATATATATATATATATATATATATATATATATATATATATATATATATATATATATATATATATATATATATATATATATATATATATATATATATATATATATATATATATATATATATATATATATATATATATATATATATATATATATATATATATATATATATATATATATATATATATATATATATGTGTGTGTGTGTGTGTGTGTGTGTGTGTGACAAAGAGAGAGAGAGAGAAATCAACCTTAATTATACACTTTTATGTCCGCATGCAAAAAATATTTTTGTATACTTGCATAAATATAATGGTTCGATTGGATTTTCTAAATTTAATTTTTCTAATTAAAAAATCAAATATGTATCTTATGTATAATGATAGAGTTACATTCATCTTAAATAAAACAAAATTATAAAGTATTTTATGCGTAAAAATTGATTTACTAATTTCTTGAAAAATAGATGAATAAAATTGTTTTAAGAAATAGAAAATGTACTTGGATTTCGCTTTGAAAAGCATTTCCAAGTATACAATCATTTAGTTATCAAACTGAAACTGAAAACATTTAGGAAAGAATACATGGAATCTTTTTTCTTTAGTGTAAAATATTTTTTTTCTTTCATATAATGTTTTATTTCATAAAATAATTTCAAGTAAAAATATCATATTGCTGCAGCTTTTCCATTTTCAAAACGAAATTGAATTCAATCCAATGCAGAACTGAAATATTAGTAGAACAATAACATTTGTTATTCTGTCCATAGACTGTTATCAATATAAAGAGCCTATTTTATTGCATCCAATTTATTCTCTATTTAATATCAGTTACTCCAAACATACTTTTAAGAACATAGTTAAGGGATAAATTCATCCTCTGATAGGATAGGTGTTAGGTAAATATTGAAGCGTGTTAAAAATTCACACTCATATGTAAGCACACGTGTGTAGTGCATTAAATATTTAAACTAAACACATCTGAACTCATACCCAATTAAAATTTCATTTCGTTCGGTAGAAAAAACGTCAATTGAAGACCAAAATTTCCTCAGTTTGTCCATTAGTAAAATCTGATATATATATATATATATATATATATATATATATATATATATATATATATATATATATATATATATATATATATATATATATATATATATATATATATATATATATATATATAAATTAAATAAACAATATGATAAACGATAAAATAAACGATATGATTTGGTAAATATGATAAATCATTTTATATTTATCAGATTTTTTGGTTAATTTATAAAATCCCCAACTCATGGGGAAGGTACTAGAAGTCCTTAACTTTACGAAAATATGCTAATTTGCGCAACTGCTTGGATTCTATCAACCCTTGACAACCACGTGATTTCAGAAGTAGTTCTCATTGCACAACTGATTGTCTTCTATCAACACGTGAGAACCACGGGATTTCAGAAGTGGTTCCCACTTCGTTGCATGTAAACGTTGTTTCGCTACCCTTTCATAAAAGGTAAATCATTGAATAATGGTGGTATGCTTGAGCTTTTGAATTCCAAATTAGTTAATATTATGGATCATAAGAAAACAAACAGTGGTTTTCTGACGAAAGAGGGATATGATAATTTGTTAAAATAGTAAATAATATTAAAAGCAAAGTAGTGGTAAAAAATCGGAAGATTATCAAAGACTAAAATGGTATGATGTCATGAAAGTAGGCAATGTTGAAACACTTATCTTTCCCGTAACTAAAGACATCTCCAGTGTTAGATTTTACGTGTACTTTGAAGAAATATGTACCATACTTCAAGAGGTACACTTATTAATAGGCCATGGTGGTAGAGGGACGATGTTAAAAAAACTTCAAAAAAGTACAAAAGCATTACTATCGAAGACGTCATGATTTACTTAAATATGTGTGAATGTTGTCAAAAAAAAAACAAAAAAAAAAAACGAGGTACCTAAGAAAGGACTTGTTGTTAGGCCAATTGTCTTTCAAAAGATTAACTCAAGATGCCAGGTGGACCTAACTGACTTGCAGTCGCAACAAGATAATAACTTTAAATTTATATTTGTCTATCAAGACCATTTGACGAACTTCGTACAGTTGCGTGCCCTAAAAAGCAAACGTGCAGAAGAGGTTGCATGTCATCTAAATGATATTTTTACT
Organism: Pardosa pseudoannulata; assembly: GCA_032207245.1. Taxonomy (NCBI): domain Eukaryota; kingdom Metazoa; phylum Arthropoda; class Arachnida; order Araneae; family Lycosidae; genus Pardosa; species Pardosa pseudoannulata. The sequence goes on from CM063508.1 coordinate 17,442,758, forward strand.
ATATTTGGAACCCCTGTGTAATGCAAAGGGATAACGGTCTTGAGTTTAGTAACAAAACCGTAGAAGCTTGTGCAATGTGGCGGGATCTGAAAATTGTGCACGGCAAACCTAGGCACAACACGATTCAAGTTTCGTTTGAACGGGCAAACCAAGATATTGAAAATATGCTAAGATCTTGGTTGGAAAGCAATCACATCAGTAAATAGTCCGAAGAGTTACGTCTTACGCAACTTATGAAAAATAGAGCATTTCATGAAGGCATCAAGTGTTCTAAGGAGAACACTTGATGCCTTCATGAAATGCTCTATTTTTCATAAAGCAATGTTGAAGCAATGTTTGGGAAGTATGCAAAATTTGGCTTGAGAACGTCTTTTTTCCCGAATGACTCTATCGAACATCTTAGAACTGAAGAAGAACTTTGGGCATTAAACGAGACAGTTAATAATGCTTCCGAAAACACCAATAGCAAAATAGAAAATGTTTCTAATATGGGCAAAAATGATCTATCTCAAAATGACCCTCCATCTGAAGTTAATTTTAAGACTCAGAAAGAGAATGAAGCGGTGTTGCTCTAATCCAGACAGATATTATATATAGGCAACAGAAAGTATGAAAACATAGAATGAATGCTAAAGAAGGTTTAGATTTGCAAGCAAAGAAATTGTTGAAGGTTTCTAATCTTAAATTTCCTGCTGGCAAAGTTGGTGACACAGTGAAACCACGAACACCAGACGGTGACAGAGCAAGAAGTAAACTCAGAAATTTATTAGCGGTGATATTCGAAGTTCAAAATGAAGATTTGTATCAGTTAGGAACGACACAAGGAAGACGTTCACAGTTCTATACCAGAAATCAATTCAAAATTTGTGAAGAAAAATTTATTTTGCTTGACGATGATCCAGATCTATCAATATCACTTCGAGAATGCGTTTGAAAGACATATCTATCTGGAGGTCAGTGATATCAGCGAAGTGTTTAAAAAGGGACAATGCCAGTCTGATAAGTGCAAATGTAAAAATTCTGGTAAACTGTGTAATTCTAAATGTCATAATAGTGTAATATATTTAAATAAGTAAACTTGAAATATTAGTAATTCTTAGTAAGAGCATTTAACGTTATTTGAAAAAAAAAGGGTTTGTCTCTAGAATATGGGCTTCGTTTGTTTTTTTATATGCAACTGCACTTTGTTTTTTTTATGTGCAACTGTTTTGTAAAAGTCATGTAAATTGCATTTTTTTCATTTCATGACATCTGTCAGGCCCTTATTCAAATTTCGTTCAGGCTAAATAAATGTATGTGACCCAAAATATAAAATACTGTAATTCGTGGTCTCTTACGCCATATTATCCAACCAACAGATATCTTTCTAAAGAATAACTACTTAAAAAAAAAAAAAAAAAAAAAAAAAAACCTGAACTTTATTCTACTGATCCAAAAAGTCATGATATTTATCACATTTACCATTACGAGTTGGATATTTACTAAATATAGTGGCAAATGGAAAAATATGGCAACCTTTGTAATTCTAAAACAGTCTAATATGTCTATAGAAGTAAACTTATATGTAAATGCAAATAAATGATTTTTCCCCCATAGAATATGAGTTTCTACAAAATAATCCGAATTTATTACCTTCCAAAATATAAGTTGGGGATATTATAAACTAACCGGTAAATTTGATAAATATGAAATAATGTATCATATTTACCAAATTTAGTGGTCATTATGTATAATCAACGGTAATTCTATATAATCAACAAATTTATTACTTTTACCTTAACATATATCTATATATATGAATAAGGTAAAATTCTTTTGTAGTTTATGGAAAGTTTGTTGTATTTTGTGTTTTTTCTGCACTGAGTCATATATTTTTTCCTTTCAATTAATATTCACCAAGGCTATAGGCTTAGATGATTGAAAATTTTAAATAGTTTACTTCACTAGGTATGCAAAATGTTTTAAAACATCATATATAAATAAATGCCTTACGATTTACTTAAAATATATTTTGTACAATATTTTTTAATTATGATAAAAAGTGCTTGACTTCTCTGAAGATCTCTGCAAATGCTATTTTTATTTATTTTATTTATTTTGTTTTTATTTATTCTATTTATATAATATGCGTCTATGCGTAATTGCTCTTTCTTTGTATAAATTTATAAAAATTCTTAAAATAAACTACATTTAAGGAGCTTGGTAGCTTTTAAAAGTTTTCTTTTTAAGGTATCATTAATTAGAATTTTTCCCGATTTTGGTATTTCTTTCATATTAGGCAGTATGTTACATACGTTAAACTGTAGTTAACATGAAACGGTAATGTAGTGTGATATGGTTAAAAAATAAACAACTAGGGTAAAGGGATCGTATTTTGTTTAGCTCATATACTCATTTATGATGATTAATAGTAAATGACAGACTATGTGGAAAATAATGCTGAAAATATCATTAGTTAAGCAATTATATTGGTTTAAATTGTGTTATAAATACACAGTTAAAATATTTTAAATTAAAACGCTTCCGTACAATATTGCAATTATCTAATATAAACTAAAATGTTTAACCACTGGATAATTTCTGTACATTTATAAAAAATAAAAGCTTCATGATAGCGATCCGTAAAAATTTTATTCTCATATCTGTTTTCGTTAAAACAATAAAAATGTACGGGTTTTTTACTGATTAACTATGAAAACAATACATTTTGTTTGTAAGAAAGTTTCTATAAACTAATAAATATTTATAACAAGATTCTTCATAGTACGCGAAAAGTTGAGTATTAAAAAGAAATCGGAAAATCCAAACAATTAATACTATATAATATTTGAGTTTTTAATATACCGTAGACTAGTAAGAAGCGAAATAGATAAATGTCTTTCTTTCCATTGTTATTCATTTTGTATTGCACTGACAAAGAAATTTCTAGACACACCAAAATATATCTATCCTTGTTTATAGTATTGTAATCGTTACTTCAGGCAATTTTTCACTTTTTTTTATAAAATATTGTTACCATTTGCGTATGGTTTGCATTATCTAAAATATATTTGCCTTGAAAGAAGTCATAGCTTTACTTCCAGATATGAACAGAAAGATTTGTTACTGCAAAGACGTTAAAAGAAATATAGTAGTAATCCTTACATATTCCATGATAACATGGCATTTTTACAGTGATTCTGTAAACATACCGTAAATTGTGTCTGCAAACAAAGATAATGGTGTAACTTAATTTTATTTGTATTTAGTCTCAGCATTTCACAAGAGGAATTTAATACGTGAGTTATGTTTTGCTGATAAATATTTTATCGTAATAATATGTCATATTTCCTTTACAAATATCGTCATCTTTAATTGAAATAGACTTTAGTTATAAATTGATTCTGTAAATATATTTAGAATAATATTAGAGTATTCCTAAGTAAGATTCCTAAGCAGAACTTAACACGTTGTGTGCGGGTACATTTCGAGGGAACTGTACCGGAAGAGTTTTGAGAGTCAATTTAGTTATTCAGTTAAATCTCAATAGATCAAAAATTATTTAATTTTTTAACCAACTTTTCGTATTTTATATTGAAATATATAAACAAATATATAAATAGAAATATATAAATAAAAACAATAAGGTTATTGTAAATAAAAAATATATTTTTATTGCATAAATTTGTAACAGTATAGTAAGTATGAAAAATATAATAGAAAAAGTAGTATATAGTTTTAATTTTTTCGAATTATGTTATATATAAACATTTTTACATTATAAAAAAATGAAAAGAGCAATCATAAAACTAATAATGTAAAAACTAGTTTTTATTTGTCTAAATTTTTCCAGAATCTATGTAGTAGACAAGAACATTCGGCTTCGTTTTCCTGTATATACCGTTATTTTTGTACCCACAAACAAACCATGTTGTTATAATAACCCGTACTAGTACGTGACCAGCTCTCAAGTATCAATCGTCAGAAAACGTACTACTACTTGTCCCGCATACAATGTGTTAATAATATTTTAATCTTCATGCTTTTTTATCTTTTAGTTTTTCTTTATTCAAAAGAACTGAAACTAAATAATTTGAGATATGATCAAAATTGATTTTACACATCACCTTCAAACCTTCCAAAAATCTGTTGTTTTTAAGATTTTTAAAGTTTAGGGAAACTTTTTAATCCTTTAGTACAAACCCAAATAAAGAAATTAGAACATGTAAAACTATGCAGTCTTTCCATTTAATGGCAGAGTTAAAGAAACTGCATTGCTCGCGTTACATGAAAAAAAAAATTGAGAAAAGTCTAGTAAATATTTTGTAAGATTTGTTTACAGTGAACAGCTGACACATTTTTCATAAGTCCCCTCAATATTCGAAAATTTTTTCGTGGATTCTCTTAAAATGTTCAGAACTGAATTCTTTTCCCATATATATATATATATATATATATATATATATATATATATATATATATATATATATATATATATATATATATGTTTTTTTGAAAAATCTAATTGTGAGATATTAAGAATTAGTGGAAAGTAGAATTAAATATATAAACTAAAATATAGATTGAGAAATGACCAAAGGGAAGGGATTTGCTAACAGTTTATTTTAGATTAGAATTTGACATTACAATGCAAATATATTACTATTAATAGAAAATTAATGACTACTAACATTTAAGATTTTAACACATTACAGTAGGTAAGAATAATATGAACGAGGGAGATACATAATACATAGACAATCAAATAGAATTAAATGTATATGGATTGGATCAGCGTTGGGAAAATGAAAACCCAAAAAGATTTATGATTAAAAGAATTAAGAATTTACTTACTACAATGACTTTGAATATTTTCACTCCAAATGTCGTCCAGGCCGAACGATGGTCGATTGGTTAGGGCAGTGAAATTCGGAACCGTAGATCGTGGTTCGAGTCCCACTATGGCATGGATGTTTGTAGCCGTTCGGAATCGGCTTTAAGCAGTAGGTCCCGGTCTCATTAGCCCTCGTGTTGCAAAAAGTAGACCTTAGTGCTCCCAATCAACCAATCGTCGTCCAAACCATTCACTTTAAAGAAACATCAAGAAAAAACAGAGTATATTGGTTCATAGCCGATTTAATCACCGCGTTCTAAGCGAACACTATTATTATTATAATGCTTTTTTTTCAGATGGCGCTACGCTCAACGGTAACAAAATAAATACACTTTACAAAACTATTAAGCAATTGCTACCTCTGATCCAGCATCATGGTTGCTGAACGGAACACAAGTTTTTTTTTTTTTTTTTTTTTTTTTTTTTTTTTTTTTTTTTTGTCTATTTACAATTCTATAACCCCTTTAGATCCCTGAACATCTTGGAATCGTTTAAAACATACCACACTGAAATATTAGGGTTAGAACCTGTAAAACTGTACATCTCTTGCTTTTAATATAATAATTTTTAAGGAAATCATAAAAAAATTTAAATGTATTTTATGCAATTCTTTTCAACTTGCGCACACTGTAAATAAAACACTGTTGTACATATTCACTTCTTATTTTCACAGTAAATACCCCGTAGACCAACCATGAAACTCTACCTACTTCTTTTGGTTATTGTTTATTTCAAATACTATTTATAGTATTTAAAATAGAATTTTAAACATTATTTTAGCTTTTTTAAAAGTTTAATCCCTAGCGAAATATTTCTGATTATTTTTTAAAAAAGGAATTAGGAGTTAATTATTCCTAATATTTATTTTTTACTAAACAAGCAAATGTTAAAATTTAAATTCGCTTTTGTGTTGCTTAAGTCTGTACTCATTATATCAGAAAATTAAAATGTTTTTGAAACAAGTCTTTACTTTTGACTTTATAAAAAATATTCTTACATTTTCAAACAAAAGTGTATTCAGCAAAAGTAATTAAATTTAATATACTATTCCTGAATTATATGATACTAATTAAGAGAGATATGGGAATATGAGAAATAAGATAAAATCTTTCATTCTAAGTTGGTTAAAGTTTAAATTTCCAATAATCGTTTTAGAGATATGATAAAATTAGTGGTATGATTTTGCTTATAGCAAATCAAAATATATTCATTTAGACAATTTGAAATGTAAAGTTGTACTCAAGAAGCATTATAACTACATTTAAATATTAAATTATTTGTCATCCATATTACTTGAAAGTTCTCCCTCACCATTCTTTTTTTTCTATAAATCACACCTAATCTCCTTCACCGTTATTTCTACTTTTCATAATGCAATTTCACAAAATATCTCACTTTAAAAATATTCAGATTACCAGTACTGGGATTCTGAAAGTAAAACAGAAGATGAGAAATTTAATTTGACGGATACAGTTTAAAAATATTTTATTCTGGGAAATATCAAAAACTCAAATTTCGTGCCCTTTTAATGCAACTTTTGTAAGGATTGTACATATTGATTATTATTTCGAAATGTAAATTTTCAAAGACATTTTTAAGTAATGAAATATATATTCTCAAATAACAATTATGAGAAATATAAGTAAAATGTGTGTTTTATCTTCTCTTATTTTCTTTACAGTTATAAAAGTGAAACTTTTAGAATAAATAATATTAAAAATGTTTAGTCTTAAGGCAAAATCTGTATCTTAAACCCAGTATAAAATTTCATTTAAAATTGAAATGATTTAAACCTATGTGATTTATTCAATCTATCTTCTGAAGAATCAATTTAACAATATCCGGAATTTCTCACTCAAGTTTGGACAAATTTCTCACTGCTTCACTCGTCAACTCGAGTAGCCGTGGTGCACGTCATTAAGGTTTGAAATAGATATACTCCCGAATAACTATGCAAGTTCAATTTTCAGACTCTCAGGTAATTCGGATTTCTGTCAGGGGTCAGAATTACGTGGAAGTTCATGCAGTCTGATAGAGTGGGGAAAATTGAAAATGTCTATCATCTCCCATTATGACAGTTTTGTCATTAGTCGTGCAAGATGTCACTTGTAGTTGTCTGATACAGGTATTTAGCAGTAGTTTACATAACTGCAACGTTCTATGCATAATAATTCGAGCATTACATTCTATTACAATAAAATATCATATTCCTACGATACATAACATAGTCTATGATATATATATATATATATATATATATATATATATATATATATATATATATATATATATACATATGAATAGTCAAGTGCTTTAAAATATATAACAAGCAAATAAAAAATTTTAGAAACCATTAACCTTAAAACAATAGGAGTACATAAAATAACAGATAAAGAGTTAATAAATACCAAATCTGATTGTCTAATCAGTGATAGTTTTTTTTTGTTTCCATATTTCTATTAGATTAGAATAGTATCGATTAGAAAATTGCTTGATCACATACTCAGTTTCTACTAAAGTGGAACAATAATGAATATGTTTAATAATTATATCTAGTGTTTATGTTTTATTATCTTACAAAAGTTAAAGTTTAGGCTAATGATATTCAATATATTTATGCCAACCCTTTGGATTGTTCTATATATAAAACATTATCAGAATTTGTTTACAAGTTCTTTGCAATACATTATCTTAACCATCTATTTCCTTTATCTTTCCACCTATGGTCCGGAGAGTAGCGGGTGTATCATATTTTATGTAGATATGGTAGGCATAGCCTGTTAATTCAAGATTCCTCGAAGGACACAGTTTATTGAAAGAATGTTTCCAGTAAATTATATATATATATATATATATATATATATATATAATATATATATATATATATATATATATATATATATATATATATATATATATATATATATATATATATATATATATATATATATATATATATATATATATATATATATATATATATATATATATATTATATATATATATATATATACATATATATATACATATATATATATATATATATATATATATATATATATATATATATATATATATATATATATTATATATATATATATATATATATATATATATATATATATATATATATATATATATATATATATATATATATATATGTAACTACTTTATTCAATACTACTTTTTTATAAAGGATAATTCTTCTGGTTTTAATCTTAGTCCTTAGTCCATGTTATTTAATAGGTATTAAAGAAAAGAACTCTTAATTAGTTTAACTGGTAGAGTTACGGTTACTTATTTGCAGTACCAGCTACTAATTAGGACTATTTTAAATAGATTTTGACTTGCCAAAAGTAGATTCGAAACCCCACATTTCGGATTCAAGAGGTAACGAAGTGTTTAAACTCGCATGGACATTGTCTGGTAGTAGAAAAGTGTATGAAATTAAGTCAAATGTTGTCAGAACAAAAAATATATCCTTTTAAATTTAATTTGATGGATTTTGAAAACTATGTTACTCTATTTTAAAGAGTATTCAAACATCAGTTCTTTTGTCTGTTCCATATTAGAAATATTTTCCTTTTGGATATCGAACTATATTTTTATTGATTCTAATCATCTATCTTGTTTAAAAGATTTTAAAAAGATATTTTTTTATATTATCTATAGTTAGCTTGAAAATTTTCTGTTTTTTATCGTTGGGCAAAAAAATTAATATACAGTGAAATGTTACATATATATCGGTTATACATCAATAGTTGCATTCCTATATACAATCTTGTTATCTTCTAGTAGAAAAATTTCAATACCTATAATAAATTGCAATTATAAATAACAATCTGATTTATTTTACATTTTTATTTGCCTATATTAATAATGCAATTTTTAATTATAACAAAAAAATTTAATAATAGATCTCAAATGTGAAATCATATAGTAAAGCAATACATATAACTGTAAATTTAAAATTTAACAACTTCCTGTTCTATGAAAAGAACGTGTAAGAGTTCTAGTTTCCCAAGTCATATACAAGAACAGTCGTCAATAATGCAGAAGAGGATGGTATCTACTTATTTTTTGTATGTTCTTGCATTATTGACAAAAATTCTTTTACAGTCTGCTTAGTGTTTTCAATTTCCTGCATCTATGCATTATTGACGTTTCTTCTTACTGATTTTGCTTTCTTTCTAATCGCAGAGATTTATTTAGTGTAATAGATATTTCAAAGCTTCGAATCTCGCAATTGTTTTATATATTAAGTTTGAGTCATTTTCATATATTATATTTTTATATTATATTTATTTTATGTTAATTTTTAAGATTATAATTAAAATAACAAATACTTAGTCTTATATATTACAAGCTAGAATTTATCTCTATAAAGTGTAAAGGTATTGAAACTTTTAATTTCATGGAGTATTAAAACACACTGTATGAAATGTGAGACTGTAACGTAAATAGCTGCAGATTTAATGAATGTCACTCTCACACAAAACAATGCAGAAAGTTAGAGTATAAAAAATAAATAAGATTATACATCAACAAACAAACATATAATACTTGGATAACAGATTAGAATGCAGATACACCATCTATCAATCTTTATAATACTAGTGGATCTAAATTTGTATCTGGACTGTTTTGTTTTCTCTCAAATTTTCGTTTAAGTGCAAGGTAAGTCACAAAACTAATAATAAAATATTTGCTGAGGGTTTCTGGCAAATTATCAATAAAACAGGTAGCTTATAAGTATTTATTTTAACATTAGTAGTACATATCAACAGTTCAGGAGTTGTTCCTAATTCACAGAGCGTCGTTTTTAGTGGCTTAACAATCATCCGTTGCATGCACAGTTCGTCACCCTTAAGATACCTCAATATATTGAGTAGATAGCTCTATTCAATACATTTTAGCGTTACACTACTGCGTTTAGGAACGACAGATAAAACAATGAAGGTTATTCCTTTATAAGACTAACATCGACTACGAAAATGAATGAAATCATCGATTCAGGAATCTTATCAATATTGAGAGATGGTTATATTTCTGTTCAATTGAGAAAAATATAATTAATAAGTTCCAATTTTACCTGGAAATGCTCAAGCACGTAAAGAAAAGGGTTACCCTCGTTCGCCTCTAGATTGCTGGCATCAAAATCGTTCATCACTGCAAAACACATCGATAATTGTGACTGAACATCTAACCTCAGAACTCATCCTTGGTATTCCCCATCCACCATACAGTCCCCACCTGGCCCATTGTGAACCCTTTTTCAAGGCTTAAGCCGTTCATGCGAGAACGCCATCTTGACTCACTCTAAAATTTCGAAAGAACCGCAACCACAATATTTCGTGGCATCTCCCAAAATGAATTCGAACAATGATACAACGATTGACAGCAATGCTGGATTCGTTGTATTGTCGAAGACGCATAATTTGTACGTTATTAGCAGGGTTTTTTTTTTTTTTGAAAGGCTGTTTGTTTATTTAATTGTTATAATTATTTTCTCATTTCTTTGGGACATATATTGTGGAATAACCTTCTTTTAAATGGGATGTATGATGCATGCTTTTTACTTGAATTCATAAGGTCACTATTTTTATAGTGGGACAATTTTAAAATGTTGTCCCATCTAAATTCTTCGTAGAGGGCCATGCCGTGTTATGATGTAGAAATGCAACCTTGTCAAACATTACCGTATTAAGTAAACATGGGCAGAAAAATCTAAACATTTAAATTACCTGCATCCCACTGAAAAAATCTACCACACACTCCAGTGTGGTATATGTTTATGTTTACCATTCAAATGATAAAATATATAGAAATTTATATGTATATAACATTCTAGTATACAATCTCTTTTGCTCTGTCTGGTTTTTACAAAGTATGTTTTTCAAATATATAAATAGAAAAAGAAATGAAAAACATTAAGTTTCGTAGTTTTTAATAGCACAAAACCAAAAAATAGTATGGAAAATATGAGATATTTTAGATTTTATTTGATTTTACTTGTGACACACTGACTTGTGACTGTTTCCAATGGGCTACATATCACGTCAGGCTGCATACCAATGGAGAAGCTGATACCTTGAAATAAACTATTTCTGCTGAATTAAGCCTGGATCATAAGCCCTCATTTTTTTCTGAAAATTCCTAAGCAGTAAATAGGGAATTTTATAATATTAGGAAATCATCGATTTATGGATAGTGATTTGGTAGATGCTTATGCTGGTCTTCTTCATTCTTCACGGAACTCTCTCACTGTTTAGTCCCGGAACGATGGCCGATTGGTTAGGGTGGTGGCCTTCGGATCCGGAGTTCGTGGGTTTGAATCCCACTATGGCATGGATGTTCGTAGCCGTTCGGAATCGGCTTTAAGCAGTAGGTCCCGGTCTGATTAGCCCTCGTGTTGCAAAAAGTAGACCGTAGCGCTCCAAACCAAACCAAACCAAACTCACTGTTTAGTATATTACAAGCCAATGCACTTTCTTACCATCACGGATCACGAAGGCTAACCAGACATTTCTCTACCACTCCTATATACTTGAATGTCTATATTTTACTAAAGAAGACATTTTAAATGACCCAGTCGTATTCATTTGAGATGGTATTCGCCCTTTTGTTATCATGAACTGTAAAAACTAAAAAAGAGTGTTAAATCAAATTAATTTCTTTTCGTAAACCAATAAAAATTCCAAAAGAATTCCATTACTAGAAGTAAAGGGCTCATCTACGAGTTAACAAATTTCATTCCAAAATCAAAACATAAGACAAAACTTTATAAAAATATCTTTCCTTACTCATCCAGTTGAGGTGATGTATATGACTCTGCATACTCAGCAGGGAAACTGGTTTGAAAAATCAATATAACCGCCTCTCTCAGTTTGATTCACTGAGTGCTCTCTCACAGATAATGCTTCTGGCTTTAAACAAAGATACAACTGTCTGCGCACTTTCTCTCTCTAATTGCGCCTTTATTTCGTTAGTTTTATGTTGGTTGGTTATAAATATGCACCTCTCCTATAAGTTTCGTAATCTGCTACTATAAATTAGAAAATATCTATACTGTTTCGAGTTCTATGTTTCGAACGTTACCTTTCTGAAACGTGTTTCATATATTAAATAATCATTTTATGAAAATAATAAAACTTTATGGAAATATAAAATTTTTCAGCATATAGATAAATTTTATGTCCATGTTACGAATATATATCTATTTTTTATACAGGGTAAAAAAAATCCTTTTTTTCGATTGTAGTTTTGGATTAGTTGCCAATCTTTAGTCGCATTTAAATTTCACTTAATCGTGAGGTCCACCATACTTTTTTACAGGGTGAAATGTAGAGAATTTTCAACTATTTATTTTCTATTTACTCTCTTCAGTTTGGAAGAAAATGATCTCTGAGTATATAATACATATAACTTTTATATCAAACGATGTTTAAAATTACTTCATTTTTTAAATTTTTTGCATGATTGATGAATTTTTCAAAAGCACGTGCATAAAGGAAACAAATGCTGTTGCATAGCTAGAACACATTTCCAGTAAGAAATAATAATTCTCACACTTAGATTATTAAACGTTTTGTAGGATAATGTATACCAACTTCAGCTTCTGGTGTTAATTTTTTACTTATCTATAGAAATTTTGAGATAAAGTACTTAGAGAAAACAAATACGAGTAAGGCATATATATCCTCTGTCTGATTACAAGAAATCTAAAGATAACAATATTTCTAGCTGTCAACAAGAATGTATTGTGTGGCACAAAACGTGCTAATAAGAGTAAATATAGCATTTTATCCACTCTTTTCATGATAACAATTGTCAGTTGTATTAAGAATACTGATTGCTGAGACAGAGCTTATTATTTTATTTCAGAGAAATATTTGAATTGTCTTTCAGGAACAAAATAAGTGATACACTGAAATAAGTCCAGATTATAAAAATCTATTTTTAGTATTGACAGATATCTGATCTTTGTTGACTTAACTACGGAGACAGAGTAATCTCTTATATTATACTATTGTACACTAGACATTGTAAAAAAAGGAGCATGTATGTTGCTTTTTAAGTAAACACTTTAGGTCTGTACATTATTATAAACTGTTCAAAACTATTTTATTTGATAAAGACACCATTAATATATCCCATATGTATTCTTTTTAAGATTTAAATTATAAAATAGAGAGCATAATTTTATTATATATAAAGAGATTGATAATAGTAAAATTGAAAAATGGATATGAATAATTACTAGCATCATTTTGAGAATATAATTGCATTACTAAAATATTATTTAATAAATATATGGTGATATATATATATATATATTACATATTATATATTATACATATATATATATATATATATATATATATATATATATATATATATATATATATATATATATATATATAATACATAATTTGTGACGACTTTGAAGAAATATCAGTTTTGTAATTGTTGAATTGCGTATATGTTCGATATAATTTTCATTTTAAAATTTTTGAGTTTTAGGAATATTTGTATACGGTTTCTGAGTAAAAACTATTGTATACTTTTAGAATAAAAGAAAAGTTACCTTATTAAAATTCTTCCGAATTTAAAATTTTAGACAGTTACTGAATTGTGTAACAAGTTGAAATTCAGTTAAATTTTACTTCGAAATCTAAAAATAAAAATAATTAATTTTTCATCAGATTAAAAAATTTATGCACATATCTTTATGTGAATTCTTGATATACTATGATCCCACGATTGAAAGAAAAATGTTCTAAATTGTGTTGCTATGAACAATTTATATTTAAAATTAATTATTTATGTAGTGAAGTACAATTTAAATTCTGCTAAATCCCTTATAATGTATAGTTATATTGCTAAATTAGTGCATTAGCATATATTTCTAAAAAAATTGAGAGTTTTATATGGCACATATTAAATAAATATTGTTTTAATTAACACCATAAAAATTAAATTTTAATCATATGTACAATATTACATATTAACTATTAACAAGTTTTTTTAATATAATTAAAAGATTGTTATATGCATTTCATTGAAAAATGAATGAAATATGTACCTTATTGAAATGTATGACGGTGCTCTTAAAATTTAATTATAATTTATTATAATCCTTTATTTTACGTTGGTTACAATCTAAATTAATTTTCTGGGTATATTGATTCACACATCTAATATAAAATTATATATATAAGAAAAAATTATTTTAAAATTGAATATCATTTTTTATGATCGTAAAGAATGTTTTAGTAATTTATATTTAATTTAAATCACAAGTTTTGAAAATGCGCCCCATTAATTTAAATATTTTAGTTTTTTAACGTTTTATTAAATTCTTAATTAATGAATGTAAGGTTAGCAGTGTGACCAGATGTTTATTGCTAGTTCAAGAAAGCACACAGTCGATATCACTTTATAAACTAATCTGTGACTAAAGAAAACTTCATCCGATAAGAATATACTGTAGCTGCCAAGGCTCAGTAAGGTGGCCTTCGAGATGATCCACCATATCAGCCTAGAAAAATCTCACAATCCCAAAGAATATGTCGAGTAGTCACTTTCTTAAGACAGAAAACATGACATGAGGAATCAAAAGTGATGCCCTTTAAGTTAAGCTGCCTTTCGAGGGGAGTAAATAGTAAGAACATCAAGAACTTTCTTTAGATTATTTCTATGAAACATCAAAATCATCTTATGGGTTGTACTGAGGCACTCATAATTCAGTACCTTTCCTTTTACATGACACTTCCCACTTTAACAGGTATACTGAATGCTCTGAACTTTCGAAGGAGTGTAAGGTCCCTCCAAGCCATTACTGGTACTCCTGACAAAGTGCTTAGCTCTTCATTTGCACATTGTTAGCTCTTCATTTGCACACTGCATTTGTTATCACAGAGGCTCTCGCCTTTGCAGACTGACAAATGGTAACACTGCCAGTCTCTCATTTTTCAAATGCAGAAAGATCTTTATAGTATGCTCAAGATATCAATATCAGCAAGCTTCTGCTGAGAATAATTCTGGACTGTTTGTGACTTTCCAGAGAGGACATATATCCGCCCCCTTTTAATTCCTTGACTTCCTTAGGGCCAGCGGTCTGATGCATCTTGTATGACTTCGTCCGACAGATGATGGAAAAGCCACAACAACAACAACAACGCATGAAATAATAAAAAATGGAGTTTCTAATAGAAAGAGTAGCAATATAAATTATAAAAAATACTGATGTTCAATACCAATCTCTTCTCTTTCCTACAACGTATGTTGAATGCAAAAACCTCAAATTCCAAATTATTAGATTCACAAATGAAGTAAGAGTTTGGTGTTATTCTTAGGTTGGACATATCAGCGTCTTTGTGATGGTTAGTCAGTATAATTGAGCCAATTACTCTTAAATATACTGGGATTTTTAATTCAATATTTTAAAGAAAATAAACATTGCATAAATTAAGCACAATATTTAAGATGTTACTAGATATAGTTTGGTCTCCTGATGCTTTGCTATCGGTTGTCAAAATCCAACAACAGGCTTCCCAGTCACCGGTCTGTTTCGCCTTACCAAAATGCAAAAAACATTGAAGGGAAATTTACTCCTGATTTTTAATTTGAATAAATGTATAAATGCACGGACTGTATGGGGGAATATTTTTGCTGTGTTGAGGGTTAGAAACTGGAGGTCAATTTCTTGAAGAAGGGCGGATTAGAAGAGACTTAAACTCACAAAGTCCAGAAAGGGCTATCGTGACAACATTATAAACATGAAACAAAATGCCATTTAATGTGATTTTAAATACATATAATATTTTAATAGGGAAAATAAATACAAAATACGAAATTCTTAAATGTAATTTAATTTAAAATTTTCCTAAAAATTATTCCAGTTATATATAAAAAATAACATATCATTCTATAAAATCATGATTGAAAACAACTGATTGAACGCTACAAAAATGGTTGTTACCCTTTTCAAATTTTATAGTTCCAACATTTAAATTTATTTTGATTGAATGCACGATACGATCCTTCAATTCATTAATAAAAATATACAATTGCTAAAACATTATATTAAAATTACGATAATTATGATTTGAAATAATGTTAATTAACAATATTTAGTATATATATATATACTATATATATATATATATATTATATTTATATAATATATATATATATTATTTTAAATATATTTATATATATATATATATAATATATATATAATATTATTTCTATATATATATATATATATATATATATATATATATATATCTATATATATATATTAATATATATATATATATATATGATATTGATATATATGTATATATATATGTATATATATGATATATATATATATGTATATATATATATATATATATATATATATATATATATATATATGTATATATATATTATATGTATATATATGTATATATATGTAATATATATATATATCTTTATATATATTATATATATATATATATATGTATATATATATATATATATATATATATTATATATATATATATATATATAATATATATATATATATATATATATTATATATATTAAATATATATATTTATATATATATATATATATATATATATTATATATATATATATATAGTTATAATATATATATATATATATATATATATATATATATATATATATATAATATAAATATATATATATATATATATATATATATATATATAAGTTCAAGAATACATAGAACTCACCTACTGCCATCTTTCAGTGATCTGTAACGTTTTAATATTTGCTGTATTAGTATTTTTTGTTATATAGAAGAGAATTTTGTTATATTCGTCAAGTTGCAATAAAGAATCGTCTACACAACTTGATGCTATAGCAGTCCTGTATAAAAGAAACCTAAAAATTATTTTATATTTTTAATGTATGCCTGCAACATTAATATGCATTATATTAAACCGCGAGGACGATCATTAAAATCAATAGAAAGAAATATGATGTTATTGATAAATATAATCCTTACACTTCAAGTGCAGCATTAATGTATCATATTAAATACTATTAAGACATAATTTAAGATTAATTGATTAAAATGGGAAATAACGTTTATATCAATGATTTTAATCTAGGAATGAAAATGTTAAAAACTGAATAAAGTACAAGATATTCGCACAGACACTTAAATATTTACATTTGTTGAGATTATTAACAAAATCCCATATTGAAAATAACTTTTAAGGTAAATCCTTGTAATTAGCTTGAGATGGTTTGACAAATTGAAAAAGAAACTTTTAAAGGTTTCAATATTTGACGGTAAATAATAATCATTTCTAGAGATGTTTCGTTAAATAAGTTTCATATAGGACCTCTTCAGCTAAAATAAACAAGCTCTTACATTGCAAGTACTACATTAACAGATTAATACTCCTGTACTCCTAAACCTCTCAGAAATTGATGATCCTCTTATTAGAATAGCTACAAAAATTTTAAAGAGTCAGTTCTAGAAACTAATTATCTTAGATGGCAATTATTATTTTAATAACATGCTTCCGTGTGGATTAAATGCAATAATTGCGTTTTATCGTTAATTTACAAATTTCGACTTCAATGCAGCTTTTGTAAATTTTGAAGTATCATCTTTAAGTATAGTTTAAAGTCTTTTAGATGCTATAGGGTAAGACAGTGTTATATGACGACTTTATTACATATCTTTCAATTGATCTTATATACATTTACACACACGCACACACACACACACACACAAACATATATATATATATATATATATATATATATATATATATATATATATATATATATATATATATATATATATATATGCATGTATGCATTTATTTACTGATATTAATTAAGTTTAAAGAAAGTCTTCATCTTCAAACCATGCTTTAGTATTCTTGAAAAATTTATATTTTTATATTACATTTTATGATACTTTAAGTATCTTATATTTTAAAGTCTTTATTATTAAGATTTTTATTATATATGAGTGTTAAAGTTGCGTGTATACATACGTACATAAACACACACATGCATACATACACACACACATATATATATATATATATATATATATATAATATATATATATATATATATATATATATATATATATATATATATATATATATATATATATATATATATACATACATACATACATACATACATATGTATTTATGTATGTATATGTTACGGTCAAGGCCCAAAGTTCAGCCAGTTCCGGAATTGGCTGGCCAAATCGCACATTGGCCAGGGCCTGTGGCCAATGTCCGATTTACTCTAAATGAATATCTTATATGCAACTTTGGCCAACCACTTCCCGAAGTTCCCGGAACTCCAGGCCAATTTTCGATGTGCTGAAGCAAGGTCGTGGTGATCCACTAAGCGTCCTTGCAGTTGTCATGAACAATCGAGGTAGCTTTCTACAAGCTATGAACAGAACATGGTGTTCTCAATAAACTGTATTCCAGAAGGGAGTTTTCATTTTGCAAGAGAAAATACTTACATTGGCATCCGTGCCCACAGAGGCAAAATCATTACGAAGCGTTGCCTCTTCACCATTGCTGGAACTCTGAAAAGGCTATACTCAATGCAGTTGCACAACCAAGTTCTCAACAAATCGCTGCAGATGTAAAAAAAACAAACTGCGGTGCAATTCGAAATGTCATAAAAGTTTATCTAGTTGTAACAAGTGATGATACTGATACATTTCTGTAATAAACTAATTCAGTATATAATGGATTTATCTTTTAGTTCGTTTTCTCCAAGGGAGCTCAAATTTTCATAAGAGTTCAGGAGGTTTCTAGTACTGTGAGATCCTTACTCACTAAAGCTTCTCCGTTCAGACTACACCCCACCTAGGGTCACCGTACCTCATTGGCATTTGTTCTGAAATAATATCCTAAGAGCATAAGAGGGGTGGATTCGTCGGAAACCACTTCTGTGGCAGCTATAATGTGATTATCATTAGTATTACGGTATACAAGCACCCAAAATTTGCTCATGACTTTTTCTTCTGATTTGACCGATTGCCCCACTCCAGTTCCTAAACTGGCTGGCCGAACCTCGAAATCAAGGAAAGATCGGACAATGGCCAGTATTTGTGAGGCGATATTGGCTATTTCGCGATTTGGCCGGCCAATTCGGGGACTGGCCGAACTTAGGGCTTTGGCCGTAACATATACATTCACCTTTAACACTCATACATAATACAATTTTAATAATAAAATCTTTAAAATATAATATATATATATATATGTAATATACCAAAATTATTACATTTAAATATCTGTATAAATTCTCCTTTTCCCCTTCTCATTCTTTTATACTTAATTTCCTAACCTCAGATTTCCTAAATCTCAGATTCGAAGGATGGGTGGAAATCACCTGGGACTGCGAATCGGTGCCCCGTTTGGAACTGTCCGACTTGACATACTGCAGGCAGGCTACTGTAGTATGTCAAGAGAGTCGCCCAATCGTTGGCCAACACGATATGCGTGATCGAGTGGCAGGACTGGTGTGTAGTGTGTAGTACTGCATGAACAAGAGATCGCTTACCCAATATCTACACTAGATCAGGTGACCGAACCTCAAAGATCGATTTCTTTAAACGGTATGCGAAGTCTGATAAAACACTATCGACTGATTTTCATGCAGTCCAGACACCAATTCAAGGGATTTACCCTTCCTTTGTTTATTTGAAGGATCACTTAGAAAGACGTCGACTCCCTTCATATGAGGAAAGGCAACGTGTTCAAACTCGCTAGGACATAATTATTACCATATATTCATTACCATAAGATAATATTCAAACTCTTACCTTGAAGCGACAAGTACCTACGAGAAGGTAATGTTGAAAAATAACCGCATATATGTATTATCAGTTAGTTGCTTTAGCTGTTTTAAATAAAATATACACATTTTATTGCATAATTTATTGTCCTATTTTTTGATAACCTTTGTATAAAAGAGAGAACAAAATTGTATTTATAGAACATTTTAAGTGTAAAAGAAATTATCCAATATATATTGGAGGACATATGGATAAAGAGCACATATTTTGTTCGAAAAAGGGTGTGTCTGTATTACTTATGAGGAATTATCTACGGAAATATTTAAAATGATTTCTAACCGCGGGAGGTCCAATAAACAGGACAATTTATATTCGTATCCTTATTTAGCTATACGGCTTCTCCACTTAGAAGCAATTGCTAGTTCAGCTCGTCCTAAAAATATGTATTCATTAAAAATGAATAAAAATGAGCACGAATCAAAAAAAGGTTTTAAATCTCTCTCATATTTTTAAGGTGATTCATTAAATCAGAGATTCAGATTTATTCTAACCATAAATGATTGCTGTGTTTTCTATAAGATGAAGAAGTATTGGAATAAAAAACAAATGATTGTTCTAAATTAAAGAACTGTTAAATCAAAAAATGTAAATAGAAGATATTGTTAGAAAAGTTTTTTTCTCATCTACACTGAGCTTAACACTGTAACGTATAAAATTATCATTTTTTATCTTACGTTAGAAACTCTTTGGTCTTTAATTTATCAGAATCAAACTTTCTTTTACAGCCCATGATTAAACATTTATTCTGAAAATTGGGTATAATATCACGTAGAGACTTATAAGACAGTGCACTTCATTGTTATATTTTTATTAAAAGCAAAAATTCAAGAAGAAATAATAATTGAAATATAGGATAAAGATTATTTTGAAACACATCTTTTATTTTATATATTCTTACACACAGGTTCCATAAAATATGCAGTCGATATTTAGAATATAAAATGCGAATCGGTTAAAATTTACGGATATTGAATTATGTCCAATAAAACGTTTGTGTCGTGTAAAGTCAAATAAAACACTTATTATAATTTAACACTTATTATAATATTATTATAATTTAATGAAATAAGAAATTCAGGAACAAAATACCATTGGTGTATCAGGAAATAATAACAAAATACACTGGGAAAGATAGATCTATAATTTTACTTATCCGTCCAACTGACAGGCGCCATAAATTTCCAGTAGATGTTTAGCATATCCAATAGAAATCTATATCGAGTTCTAATATTATGGATGTTTTTGTTGATAACCAATGAAACATTTGTTCTTTTGATGTATGAATCGGAAATTTTTCGTACTTACAAGAAAAAAAAAATATTTTCTACTTAAATTGCGATTGAAAATTACAACTTAAATTTCCTCTCTTACACTAAATTAAGCATTGTTACTTATAGACTTTATCTTTCCCACTTAACGTTCAAACATTCCAGCCAGAAAGTTTCTCAGAATTAGACTCCCTAATACAGCTCACTTTGTTATCCAACTATAAAGTGAGTGGGTGCTTAGACTAAAAATGAGATAAATTTTGCCTAGGTGAGCGTAGCAGCACCTTTATTATATTTTATGTGCGTGTGAAAGCTGACATTAAAGTAAATACTATTCAAGTGCCATGAAAAAAAAACATTGGGAAACATATATCTATAATTTTACATACTGTTACGAACTTCAAAAGCTGGGTTCCTGTATTGAATGGACTTTAAGTAAGACTACAGCAAGAAAACAATCATTTATTAGGATTCAGTTTCAAAATACAACACACCGACAAAATCACCGAGGAACAATTTGAGAACAATGCCGTGGGATCACGTACCACGGAACCGGAAACACAACACACATCGAACCCGATAGATCCGCTTAACGACTCTGGTTTTGCGACTTAGTCTGCTTTATATAAGCCGGAATAAACTTCTGGAACATTCCAGAAATCGGAACCGGAAGTTGTCACGTGACACCACACTTGACAACAATTGGCGAAACTTGGCAATGAACTTGGCTGCAAAAAAATAGGTTGCCAAAACTGTCGCCAACGAACCGATATCTCGCCAAATATATCGCAAGATATCTGTCCCATAGAGTCAAATGCTAAATTTACGGTTAACTAAACAAATTCGTAACAATACATTTATAGCATATATAAAATATCCAGTAGCTGTTCAGAATATTCAAAGTGAATCCGTTCAACGTTACCGATGTAGTGTCGAATTTGGCATTTGTTCTGTCAGGTTACGTTCCCAAAATTGTTATATATCATGAAAGAAAAATTGTTTATATTAAAGAAAAGAGGCCTAAAAATTACAACGTAAATTTTCTTTCTTACACTACATCAAACATTACTGCCTATAAAATTTATATTTGTTACCTTACGTTGCGAAATTCCCTGTCAGTAATTTCCTCCGAATCAAACACTCTAACGTAGCTCATTATGTTATTTAGATAAATATTAATTGAACATTTATTCCAAAAAATGAAATAAATAATATTGCCTAAAGAGCGTAAGACAGCAAACTTCAATCCTGTATTTTTTATGAGAGAAGAAATTGAACAACAAAAGACCTGATAAGTGTCCTGAAATTAGATTAAAAAAATACATTGGGAAAGATAAATCAGCATTTCCCAACCTGTGGTACACTTAACATTATTGGTACGAGAAAAATAATCAATAATAACCGACATAAAAATAAAAGGAATAAATAAAAAACATCATAGAAACGTTTTTTTCCTATAATTCATAAAAATTATTTTGACTAATAATATTTTACAATAAAATCGATTATAGATAATCTGGCAATCAGTATCGTTATGATTATTATAAGAGGAAAAATTAATGGGTTTTAATATTTTTTGTTCTCATTAAAACCGTTTATTAGTTTACAATGTAAGACAAAATAATATGAAATTTTTAACAAACGCTTATTTTTATTGTTAAGTAGAGGCTAATTGTAGAACACAATATCACACACAGAAAGTAGAGCTAGTTTACTTTTTTTACTCAAATCAAACATGAAATTAGATTTGCAAACTCTACTCAACTCAGAACGTTCTATGACTAAGACATCTTTGGCTTTTATAGCAGCAGGGAAAGATCCAGAAATCTCTCTGGTAAAGCTATTAAAATTTTACTAAACAAAGCAGAGAACCGGCAAATATTCCAGAATACAATTTTGGCTTTTTTTTTACTAAAGAAAGCTCTAAAATGTCCTGGAACACGAAATAAAGTAAAACATAAATAAACATTTATACGGAATTCAAATTTTACTTGCTGCCAGGGTTCGTACGCACAACCTCAATTTTACAAGACTAGCGTGA
Source organism: Pardosa pseudoannulata (assembly GCA_032207245.1). Lineage (NCBI taxonomy): Eukaryota > Metazoa > Arthropoda > Arachnida > Araneae > Lycosidae > Pardosa > Pardosa pseudoannulata. Next base: position 17,465,832 of record CM063508.1, read on the forward strand.
TGGCCATTCGGCAAGAAGGATGTAACACTTCTTTTCAATGCGGCAATAAGTTATAGGGAGTTTATAATTGCAGGGAGTTTTATATCTAACATGATATTTATACGTGTCTCAATCTAATTTCTCTCAGTATGTGATGCGAGTACATGGTCACCTAACAACATATAAATCCAAATAAATAAACACACTCGCAATAATGAATTTTTCGAAATACAATCATTTTTACAAAGTGGTACAATTTAGCATGATGTACAGCCGAGGGGTTCCTTAGCAATAAAAGGTTGGGAGATGCTGAAATAGATAGAATAGATAGAAGACAGTGTGTAGAGATATCCGAGCAGAAAATCAGATTATATATAAAATATTTTTACTAAAAGGAATAATGAATTAAATATTAGTATTCTGTAATGAATTATAGAATTTATAGCTATTTTTAAAAACTATTGTATGTGAAGTGAGTACATGGTCACCTAATACCATGTAAATGCAAATAAATAAATTCACTCGCAATAATGAATTTTTCGAAATACAATCATTTTTACAAAGTGGTACAATTTAGCATGATGTACAGCCGAGGGGTTCCTTAGCAATAAAAGGTTGGGAGATGCTGAAATAGATGCATAATTTTACCCACACTAACAACATACTCATTTCATAAAATATCCAGAAGTTTTGGAATATTCAATTAAAATCTTTCAGAACATTATGGATATCTAGTGGATTTCTAGTAGAATTTTTACTGTAAAGGCATGCATCCAAAATTGTTATATGTATATAAAACTGTTTTCCTTAAAAAAGAGGTAAACAAATTGCAGCGTAAATTCCCTTTCTTACACTAAATTAAACATTGTTACGTAAAGCATTCATCTTTTCTTAACTTACGGTAGAAACATTCCGGTCACTAAGTTTCTCAGAATCCTACACTATAACACAGCCTATTTAGTTAACTAACCAGAAAATGATTGAGCATTTACTCTAAAAAGTGGGATACATATTTGCTTGGATGAAAGGGAAGAAATACATTCTTTTTTTTAACGAAAGCAGAAATACGACAACAAAATACCGATGGAGTGTCATAAAATATAGGACAAAATATATTAGCGAAAATAGGTCTTTTATGTTACTCGTTTTATGTCGAAAAATGTTTTTTTAAATATGTAATATTGCAATTTCTTTATTGAACATTTTTACATCGAAAATCAAAACGCTGGAAACTTTAGAACTCATGTTTTATGCATAAGATCATTGAAAGGTCACATCTGATTTCGTAGGCATTATAGCTTCAAATATCAAAGGAAAGTTTTCAACTAGACTTAATGGAAATTCGAATTTATTTTTACGAAATTTATCAACACATTTAGCAGAATATTTTTGTGTTTGAAGGTCTTTCAGTACAGGAAATCAAAGTATCTTAGTATAAGATTATGAAGATTATTTATTTTTTATATATAAATTTTAATTAAATATTTGAAAGTTTTTATTATATTTGTATTTCCCCAGTCTATCTTTTTAAACTATTGATACAGTTTATAGTAATACCCCAGTAGAAAATCAGATTATACATAAGATATTTTTACTACAAGGGACAATGAATTAAATATTACTATTAAGGAATGATTTTCAGGATTTATAGCTATATTTTGAAAAACTGTTTTCAAAACTTATGATTTTATTTGAAAAGTATTTTATCAAAATTCAGTCAATACAGATAGAGATAATACCCAGGCAGTTGTAATCCATTCTAATTAAACAAATACAGAATGTTTTTCTGCTTTCAGTATAAAAAAAGTATTCCTGAATTTTTATATACATTTATAATATAATATAAATTTTTGAATAATGATATAAAATATATATTTAATAACTATAACATTCAGCAAAATTTATATTTTTTTTTTCTTTTTGAAGGTAAAAATTTTATTATGAACCGAATTATATCACTAAACAATAATAGAAGTTGTAAAAGAGATAAACTTCAGATTCTTGAAACTAGGGTTGATTACCAAATTCCATGAATTTCCTGTTGAATGTAGATCTGTTACAATAGGTTGTAATCCAGTTTGAGAAATTATGAAAGATTACATTCAAATAAAAAGTTATTGCATAACTACACTAATGGTTTTATAAATTCTTGTTAGACGAAAAATTTCAGTTTTTTTTTCCAACAATCGAATATCAAGAATTTAATTCAAGTGAATAATAACAAATTTATAAAAAGTTTTGATTGTATGGATTAGCATTAGAGATTTTTATAAAATGATGCATATTTTGGAAAGTTCCGGTCTGAAGGTTTAATGCAGAAGAAATTTCACTAAATTACAAAAAAGTTTTGAATGAAATCAACTTTCTAGCTTCAAATAAAATTTAAAATGTTCTATAATAAAGGAAACTATTTCATATCATGTTCAAACAGTGCAAAAGAAACATCTCCCACTGCAGATGAACTTAAAACTCAAAACAATTTACTAACAGTAAGCCAAATTCAAATGGGAATCCATTTTTCATAGCACTTACTTTATATTACTATATTTTAGTATTCTATAAAACGTTTAATAATTGTATATTTCTTTTATTTTCACCAATTCCATAGACATTTTACTTCATATTACATTCTACATTCCCTAAACTATACCATTCACACTTTTCATTTAAAATTTAAAGTTTCTTTTATAGCCGAGAAATGCATTCTTCAAAGATAATATGAAAACAAAAAAGCTTTTAATGTAGAAATATAAAGAAAATGATTATGGAATTTACTTTACCCTAGAGATAAACTCCATTTCTTTTGAGGCAGAAAACATTCTTTGCGTTAACGGCAATACAATAACCTAAAAGTTATATGATTCTATATCAGCAGTTTTGTGTTTAAAACACCTACATTTCAATTTTCCCCTGCGTTGTAAAAACAAACATGAAAGCTATTCGCGTTATTTACGATGCTGCACCTAAAAATAACACTCAACCATACGATAATAGCCTTAAAGTGCTCGACAACATTATTGTTTTTAACAGGAGTTTATTTCAATCTTCTGCTCGAGAAAACGGTTCACATTTTTGCTGTATGACAGTTTATTCATACTTTCATTCTCGAAAAAATGTTAATTACTAAACTAGTTGAATCTATATATATATATATATATATATATATATATATATATATATATATATATATATATATATATATATATATATATATATATATATATATATATATATATATATATATATATATATATATATATATAACTCTTTTTAAGAACAACCATTTATTTCTCTTTTCTCTTTTAAAATATTCTACTTTTGAAAATTGTGAAAATGCAGTGTGTTAACATATAAAATAAAATATAACTAAAAACAACTCTGTCGGTTATTTTTAAAATACATATTTCACAAAGTAAAAAAAATCAAATTTCATTATCTCTTGTTTTTTATCAGGTTTAAATCTTGTACCTGAATTTTATTAATATTTCTCTCAAAATATTATGCATGATATGAAGAATTAGACACCCAGACTTGCTTATCGATAAAAATACAGGTTTCTTCTTGGAATTTCCGAATAGTCCTCTTTGATGCTTATAGAAGATGGCATTCCTTTTTCCTGAAAAGTCCCTTTGGTTTTTTGTTTTTCTTTTGGGTCGACCCCTTTATTGATCGGAAGCGGTTTTCGCAGCTTTAGCTATTGATTGCTGATTTTCTAAAAATCTTATATGAAAGCAATTTTCTTACCACGTGGCCTGATATGCATCAGATAACTCTGCGGGTATTGACCTGAATTCTTACAAGGATCCATTAATTTCGAGATTCTATACTGCATTAATCTTGTATATTTGTTTTGATGTCGGATATTTCATCCACTGTAAGATGATAACTTAGAAAGAGTAATTTAGAGTAAAGAGATAGTTTATATATAAAATACTTATATATATATATATATATATATATATATATATATATATATATATATATATACATAGATAGATAGGTAGAGAAAGAGATAGATATATTGATAGATAGATATTAATAAAACATAGGTAAATTTTGTTGGAAAAACTTCGCATTTGTCGATTTATCATTTAATATTGTGGTTTTTTGTATATAAAAATATAAAATACTTTAATAAATTTAAATTTTATTATTAATAAATTAGGTACATTTTATTATAACATAGTTTCTCATATAGTTAATCAAGATTATTTTCCTAAAACTTTTATACTTATTCAGTAAAATAATGATATGTCTGTTCGAGAAATTTGGTTGTGTTATCGATCCCAAATGATCTCGGATCAATCATTCTTCTACCAATACCCTTTTCAATTACATACTACTAGAGGTAATACAAAAAACCCAGACTAATTATCAACATTGTTATGTTTCTCTATGCACATTAATTAAATTATTTATACGGACAATTGAATTTAGAAAAACTTTATTTAATATAACGTTTAGTTTTATGTATGATATATAATACAGTTTATTATATAAAGAGTTTTTTTAAATTAGCAGAAATAAATGTTTTCTTTAGTAATTTGAAGATATTTCAATGAAGACATAAATTTTTCCTTTAATGAATATTGCAACAAGCTATGTAGCCTATTTATGATAAATTCTAAAATTATTGAAAATTATCAAATTATTTTTTAAAAGTATACAAATAAATACACACAAACACACACACACACACACACATATATATATATATATATATATATATATATATATATATATATATATATATATATATATATATATATATATGTATATATATATATATATATATATATATATAATATATATATATATATATATATATATTATATATATATATATATATATATATATATATATATATATATATATATATATATATATATATATTTAAAATGTAGATTAATTTTAATAGATTTTAATTAGGGATTCTTTTATTGAGAAAGACGTGGCATGAGGAGTTAGCCACATAAATACGGCTCACGCTCAGTGATCTGGGCAGAGAGCAGTAGTGCACATTTCACGGTCAGACCTGTAGATCCCCGAAGCAGCGAAGCCTGCCTTTGTTAGAAGTTGGGCGCCAATGTGAGACGCCATTGAAGAAAGTAGTGTGTGATGAGATTTGAATAAAGATATGAAGTGGTACTCCTAACTATAGTGTGTTTAGAAGCCCTGTCATTCATATATATATATATATATATATATATATATATATATATATATATATATATATATATATATATATATATATATATATATATATATATATATATATATATATATATATATATATATATATATATATATATATATATATATACATATATATATATATACATATATATATATATACTAGAGAGAATACTGCTCTAAGCAAAATTTAATTGTCTTTAGATATTGTTAGAGTTATTAATATTTCTTAAAGTCAGGGAGGAAATTTGGCTCTCATACGTTGTTATCACTTCCAGCCTCTTATGTAAATATGTAGTCTTCGAAAATTAGTATACTTTAGATTACACTATTTGTAATTTTTAGGAATCCATATTTATTTTGCTTAATTTTGATTCACATTTTTCAATACTTTATAGATGAGTACTATAGCAATGCTTAAAACTTTTAAATAACTTTTAACTTATCAAACTTTAGCGTTTATCTTATTCTTATACACTAGAATGGAATACAGATGTACATTAGGGTACGTTAGAGATACATTAGAGGACATAAGAGTTAAATTAACTTTGTACTTAAGCTTCTGTAATACTATATCAATAAGTATTCAAACAAATGTGTCCCAAATTTTATTTAATCAGCAAATTTTGCACATGTGAGATAATTAATGACTCAAAAATTTAATTGAACTTTGTATATTCTTTATTTAATTTATTCCTATTTCAATTTTCTTTGTTTAGATTGAAACTGTTTATAATAGGGTTTTTCCTTTGATTTAACTCACAAATTTTTAAACATAACTTTCTATAAATTAAAAAAAAATACTTTCTAATATATAAGGTTATATATATATATATATATATATATATATATATATATATATATGACTGAGTAAAATATATTTTACATTGTTTTTTATAGTTTTTAAAAAATTCAACTAATTTAAGCATTAGGAGAAATTATTTTCACTGTTCTGAAATTATTTTCACTGTTCACTCATTCGATGATAAACATGAAGATATTTCTAAATACTTTACATATACCAAAACATCTCTCACGAATAAATCATTCATATATATATATATATATATATATATATATATATATATATATATATATATATATATATATATATATATATATATATATATATATATATATATATATATATATATATATATATATATATATATATATATATATATATATATATATATATATATATATATATATATATACTATATATATATATATATATATATATATATATATAAATATATATATATATATATATAATATATTATATATATATATATATATATATATATATATATATATATATATAATAATATATATATATATATATTATAATATATAAATATATATATATATATATAATACATATACCTATTTGTGTGTCTGCTTGTGTTAAAACAAAACAAAATACATGTTCAAAAATGAATAAAAGCAAAAGTAAAATTAATAATGGTTGAGTATCAAATAGAAGAATTTGGCAAACGTTCGGAATTTCACAATACTTTGTATTACAGCAAAATGACACAGGATTTGTTACGAGACTTTATTATCTAATGTCAATGTGTCTCGGGGACTTACTTGACACGATGGCATGTTGTACATTTTTCGTAACGTATAAGGTCTTCAATAATAACCTTCAGACTCTTCAGACTGTGGAATCCGATAGATCACATCAGACTCCAATGCGACTAGACATTTACCTTATTTGGCGTTGTATACAATTTATTAAAGTGATTTCGCATGTATTTGCACAGTGTTAAGAGAAAATCTAATGTTGACGTGAAGCACATATAATCAGAATTCAGTGAAATCCTACGAATTCCTAAGTGACATTGTTATAGTCGTAAATTTAAACATATATATTTTCTCATAAATTTCAATGAGCTACACTTTAATTTAGAATAGGAAAAATACATGTACACTAATCGGTAGATTTAATACTATAGGATATACTATATTTATTAGTTAATGATGTGCAACATCTTGTCAAAAATGAGAATAGTGTGCAACAAAATTAATAATTTTTAATTAATTATGGGCAACATCTTAAGAAAGACGTTAATTTTACAATGAATACTGCATCTGGTAATCACATGAAATATGTATAATAAAAACAGGTATTTAAGTAAATAAATATAAAAGCTAAATATATTACTCAGTACAAATATAGCTGATCTATATTTTATTCCATTTTTAGCTTATTTAGAACAGTGTTAGAAACACTAATAAAGATTATGTTACTCAGTTGAAAAAAGCATCGATCTCATAACTGGAGATTTGCGATTTGGAGGCTCAAGCTGGCCAAAGTTTCATCGTGTTAATTAATGATGACTGGCAGGCCAATTCTATGGGTCTTCTTTGTTCCTGCTTGAGCGAAGACTTTATTTCACCTTAAAGGTGCACATTAAAATGGAAGACCCACCCACTGGCCATAATATGAGAGCCTGCAGGCTCAATCTTGCTTGATTTATCCAAGTGGCATGAAAACAACAACAATTATGACTGGAAAATCTAAAAACGTGTGTGGTCACAATTTCTTTTAAGCTATTAAATGATACCTCTGGAGGTAGCTTATCAAGTCTGGGAGCATTCTGCTTAGTGCATGCTTTTAAATTACGAGGATCAAGCGGGGGCAATGTTACTCGGAACGTATCATTCCTTAAGCTACACGTGCTTTAAAAGTGGTCCTAATTGTGGAACAGCTTTGTAGAGTAATTATTAGCTTTCAAATCAATATTTGTGTCTTGATGACCGATTACTAATATCTGTTAAATATCGCTATGCTTGCAAATTAAATGGTAAATGTGGTATAGCCACATTTTATTTAAGAGGGAATGCCAGAAATTGCCGGTTTCCTGACCCCTCATTTAATGGAATGTATATTCTCCATATTAAAGCACCTTCAATTTTCCCTCGCTGACCATCCGTGGGTTGCCGTATTTCTCTACCGGTCTTCCACCATTTTCAAGCTTGAGCGTTGCTTCTCGGCATAAATCATTAGGTTGTTCTTCCTAATCATGCTATGATTGGGCGATAGTCTTGGGTTTGCGCTGTCGGGATTTTTCCATTGACCTCTCCATGCTTGATGTTGAGTAAGCATCATTTGGGCTAAAATTTTTGGAAGAGGTCATCCGCATTTTTTAGGAGAAAAATTATCCTCTTTTTTTAGCCATTTTGCTATTTGCCTGATGTCGAGGAACAGTTATTTTAGACTAAGTCAGCAACAAAAATAATAAATGTTTCTTTAAGCTAAGAACGAGACTATTTCCTACCTTTCAATTGTCATTTTCATCACTGATTTAAAATAATCAATACTCTAATATTTGAATATTCTGAATTGTGTCTTCTGCAGTATGTATCCATTAAAGAACCGGTGAAGGGTTTATTGAGGCTTGAAGGAGAAGATCCACTATGATTGGTAATTATCTTATATTTTAATCTTCCATGAAAAAGAATAACACCACTATTAAATTCAACAGTAAAGTACATGTATATATACTCCATCTTACTTGCTCGCTATTACAAAATACTCTCTTCGTATAGAATGAACAGGAATAACTAAAATTCATTCCCTAATATAACACTGTTTCTTCCTCCCCCGAAATTTTTTGGTGATGGTGTTGGAGATCTTCCATTACACCCATCATTTTACTTTCATAGTAGCCTAAAACCTCCCAATGACTTCATAGAATAAATAACAGTCATGAATGTTTTCGTTAAAAATGAAGTCATCTTTAAAATGATATTTAAAGGACGTTGAAGCTTGATTTACTGAGACCAAATCAGATGTAGTTTATAATATGGAAATTACTATATGTCAGTTTTAGTTGCGTGTTATATACGGCATATTATATTTCATCATTTTCTTTGTAAAATATAGTATATCACATAAATAGGGTAGAAACAATAAAAGATATGGATAAACTGTGCTAAAGTTCCTATTATTTTAATGTACGTGATAGTTAATAAAATTAATAAATCTAGTTATGTGTTATGTCACATATGAAATCCCTCCTCTGTTAAAAACGATTACCTCTAAATCGAAAAAAAGCTACTTTTTTCGTAGTGGTGCAAGAAAAGAGTAGTTTAAAAAATTATATACGACTGCCTAGTTTGCATATTTATCAGCTTCAAACCATGATTTTCTGCTACCTAACACGTTTGTATATTTCCTTCTACGTTTGCAACAAATTTCAACTTCTTTAATGCTAATTGACTTACGAAAATTAACATTTTCGTCACCTTACATAACTTCTGAAAGTGAGATTATTATATATTTAAAATGCTGTTTATTATCTTAACTCATTTTACGAACTAATGGTTGCAGTGTTCGTCACGAGAAAAATAAATTATTTAACACGGTGGCATACGCGGTTACATTTCTTTACTGTCTATTATCTTGCCCTGTTATATGATAGAAATATCGGCATAAAAATCAATATGTTAATTTTTTACTAAATGTATCAGCCCCAATGTTGTACAAAATATCTCATACCTGTAGATTTTACCAAGCTCTAAATAAAACCCAGCTCTCATTACTTAAATAACTTATTATCTTTGATGTCATTTTACTAAATGGTGAAATGTATCAATCATGCTACATAAGCCAAACCAAATATATTACGTTTTTAAACTTATCTCTATTTTATTGACAATAGAAATGATAATTTATTCATTGTTTTAATAAATATAATTTAAAAACTTACAGTATCTCCTAAGGATAAAGAATATTTTATGTTAGCAGTTTTTCAGTTAATTACATGCAGTAACATATAGTGTTTTTACCTTGCATTACATATTTAATGAAACTAATCTGCATATTGACTTATATTTCCAACAAGTCAATAAGCAGTACATAAAATATTTATAAACTATAAACAGAATATTTAAACACAAGTTAAACTCTTAGAGGTTTTAGAGAATCTTTTAGTAAAACCCATCCATTTATTTAATATTATGTGCTTTTAAATAATGAGTAATTCTATGCAATGTGCATTTTAAACTTATCATATTTTTACCGTTTACACATTAATGAAGATAAATGTTACTCTGTTTACTAATTAAAATAAACGAAAATATATATTTTCATATTTGAAATTTTAATATTTTAATCTCTTAAGTGCTTCAGAGTAAAAATATATTAAGCTAAAATTGAACTTTCGGCCTTTCCATTAATCAGGAAAAGAAATACGATATGCAAGTACAAAATTTTCTTTAATACTGCAAATATCCACTTTCATAGTTAATGATAAAATACTATGCATCTTTTTTTTCTTTTTCATATTGCGTTTTCAAGTAACTTCATGTTTTACATAGAACTTTAAACATTTCCCTTATATATATATATATATATATATATATATACCTTTAGTACATATAATCGATATGATTAAAATAGATTTTTATATAATACTTTATATAAAAATATCTTTTAAATACAAATATTTTATTTTTTAAAATTTATTTGAAAACACGATCTCCAAAATCTTAGCATAATCTGATAATTTGACATATTTATAATTCATGCTATGACATAAAGACATATATTTCTATATAGCGATTGTAACAAAGTATTACATTTAAATCGATGCTAATAAGTATAAAAGCTAAAGAGAAAAAAATTTTGTCATGCCCATAATGGATATGTGCTGAAATACGCAGGGTTTTTTAACTAGTGATTTATTTGTTTTACGATTCTTGTTTTTGCGAGTTTAGTAATAACTAATGATTTAAATCAAGGGATAACTATCTCTGTGTTCACCTGTGATTTATATAAGGTTAATTATTCATGTCACTTAAATATTGGTTATAATACAGTTTTCATCCTATGGATTTAGTGATTAATTGGTTCTCCGAAAGTAAGTTACTTCATCCCCCGACCCAGCTTACGCCATACGGGAAGTGATTCCTTGTCATCAAAATAGTAATACTAAACCAAGCAATTATAACCAATTACTTATACAAATTCAAAAACCTCACCAGAAGCAAAACCGCCGAAAATAAATAATAATAAATATAAAAAAAAACTTCCTTTCCAGTATATCTGAACACTTATTCTTTCCTTTTCTTATTTTTTATTTATTACAACCATGAATAACACAAAATTAACCAACATTAATACATAGTCAATTACATAAAACATTAATAAACAATTGAACCAAATATAACATAGTTCTGATTAAATACTAATCCAAAACAGTACGCAAATTACAAAAACAACAAGCCAGATCCAATAAAACATGAATAACCCCATTACGATAAAGAACAATTTAAACAATTTAACAAAACAAACCAAATAAAACAAATCACAAAAATAACCATATCAATCCAAGGATTTTTCAACAAAAAATTCCATTATAGAACACAAACCAGAACGAGACTTGGGAGAATTACAAAGGTTAATAATATCAACGTAAACAAAATTTTTAGGAAAATAACGTATTCTTATATCTTTAACTAATTCACAATAATAAATAATATGATCAATTGTACCAACATCCTTTTGGCACCAACATAACATAGGTTTATTAAAAAAATCTAGCCTGATGAATAGGGAAAGCCCCATGCCCTGAAAAAATTTGGTTCAAATAAAAATTCCCTTCCAGTCGTTTTATACTGACTTTGGGGAAAAACAAATAAACCCGCCTACCCACATCTTCTTCATCCCATCTATATTGCCATAAATTAAGAGTATAATCAAATAATTTTCTTTTTAATTGTTTAGTTGACATACCAATAACAAAGTCTATATTTATTTTTTGAGTGGCTTCTTTAGCCAAAATATCAACGGATTCATTATAAAATTCCCCACAATGGGCTTTGACCCAAGATAAATCAAAATTAACGTTACAATTCTTTATTTTTTCCCTGATACTGGTTACAAGCGCATTACTGCTTTCCCCATACAAAGCATGAAGAGCCGAAAGTGAATCTGTTCTTATATAAACCCTGTAAAAATTATTACTTATAGAAAAATCAACCGGAAGTAAAAGGGAACAGAATATTATGGGAATTTTTCAGGAGGAATACCAATTAGTACTACAAATCAGGAAAAATCAATGTTCAAATTAGAAACACAGCATGCAACAACACTGCATACTTCAATAAAATAATAGTTCTGTCTTTTCCCGTATGACGTCTATGAGACCAATCATTTGAGTCAAGGATATGTTGTTTAAAATATTGTTGTGATCCTAAGAATTTACTGACTAAATGGCTCTCCGGAAGGAAAAATGGAACAGAAAATTACGGAATTTTTTAAGTGAGCGAGAATACCAATTAGTACTACTAATCAGTAAATAAGCATTATTCAAATTAGGAACACAATATACAACAACACAGCTTACATCAATAGACTAGGAATGGGATATTATCACACATTTGACTATAGATGTCCTTATCACACATTTGCTTTGAACAATTTTCTACAAGGGACTTAATTCACTAGCAAGCTTGCTTTGATGAGACCAATTTCTGAGCACAGAAAATTCTGAAAGACAAGAGACCTGGAAAGTTACCAAAACAGTCACGAACTTCGACTATAATCTCTTTACGATTACTAATAAACCCCACGATTATAAGAGGCAAAGATTTTTTTGTGATCCATTTTCCTTTAAATAATGTAGTTAACACCTTAAAATATAATTTAATAATAATAATATTAGAATTTTTTCAAAAAAAAAATTGTATAAGTTTTCAAAACACTTTCATCTAGGTTCATTTCTAGTTTTCGTATTCCTCTGAAATTTCTTGGCCCTAACCATTTATGATTTTCGAAATATGAAATTTGTTTATAAGTTTCTTTTAGATTGAAATATAGGTATTTTGACAGGAAAGATGCTGAGTTTTTGTAGAATTTCTTTCCTAGATCTTGGAACAAATAAATGGTTATAGTAGTGTAAAAAAGAATTACATCAAAGGATTTCTATCACGGAAAAATTGACCAGAGAAAAATTGGGAAGTGATTCCAGCATCCTTTAACTTCAACACTGGTTTGACAGGCCACTCTCCATGAGAAAAAGTAGAGATTGCCGTCATTTTGTCCCCTTAACAAGTAGTAGGAATGCACAGCAGAGGAAATATTGGAGTAGGAATCTGCGCAAACACAGGTTGCTTTTGTCATTTTCTTTGATCTGAACGATTGCCGAATAGATACGGCGCTGATCTTCCATATCAAAGTTAAAGGATTCGTATCCTACTGTGGCATGCATGTACGCAGCCGTTTATAATCGGGTTTAATCAGTAGGTCCCGGTTTCATTAGCCTTCATGTTGCAAAAATGTACATCGTAGTGTTACAATCCAAATCAAATCAAACCATATTCTTTGAAATAAAAGACACTAGCATTGATGCATATAATCAAGAAATAATTTTAAGAAGACATATCCAGATTTACAATACATTATAAATACAATTATGACGATTTTTCTGAATCAAATGAAATTTTAAAATAAATTGTTGTCTATGGTATGTCTTCGTCCATTTATATCTTGTATCAATTTGAGTTTCTCAACAGACCTAGTTCTTAACTTTGCGTGTGCTTTGCGGTATCATTGATTTTTTATTATTCATTAACATGTCCCACGATACGTCATAAAATGTAGCTAGATAGTTTTATCACTTTAATCATAAAGTTTTCTCACAATCATATAAATAAATTTGGTAATAATGCGTATAACGATACAATCTATTAATTTAGGATAATTCATTTTTTAATACTTAATAATATTTAAAATAAATATTATTTTACCTTGAAAATTTATTATTTTTACCAATTTCATTATTGAAAATTTAATTACATTTTACATAAATATATCGCATATAGTTTATTATATTTTAACAGTGGTTAAATGAAGATAAGACACGATTTCTTGAAAGGCTTTGTGTTTTCTGGTATTATAATTTTGTGTAAATTCTTATAAGATCTGGTATTATAACTGTGTGTATATTAGCTATAATATGAAGTTATATTTAAGATATCTTAAATTTTATTATTTCAGACATGATTATTTTTTTAAAAAGTCTAAACGTGAGATGTGCTAAAAAAATCTCATTACTTCCCCGATAAAATAAATTCATTATCCGTACGACGAAACCGTTTGACGGTTTCCCGTAATAGAAGAAATATACAAAAAATAAATATATGTAAAACCATAAATGATGTTAAGGAATAAAAATAAAACGTATTTAAGAATATGTTCTGAAATAAAACAATAAAAGCATAATTTCCCTACAGCGAACAAATCTTTAAAATACATTTGACCTTGCAGGCAGAGAGATAATAACATACTATACTGTTTTTTACGCATCAGACGGGGGACAGAAGCGCACCAAAATGTGCCAAATCGTTTTGTGATGTCATTGATGCAATGGAATCACTGCCATTAGTTTATTCGCTTCAAAGCATCAACTCATTGTTATGACATACATTTTCGCAGCAAATAAAAATGAAGATAATAGCAGATTTCGTTTTCAGAGAGCTGTAGCATAAATCATTTTGCATCTTTATATAAATTGCGCGTAAGGAAAAAGCGAGAAAAATGCAATATTTTTATTTTTTTCCCTCTAAGTTAATGTATTGGAAACGTTTTTTTAATTTTGTACTGTAATAAAAAAAATCGAATTTGTTTCTATGATGAATTTGTTATAATAGCTATATGAAGAACGACAATGGAGGTACTTTTTAAATACCATTTAATCAAATTGAAAGCAATAACTATTGCAAAATCATACGCTTTGATACATTAATCAGAATTGCTGTTTAACCCTCCGAGTGGAACACACTGATTAAAAAAAGTCTCCAAAAATACTCTAAAGTTTTATTGTGTCAATGGCCAAAGCGTTCTATGATTTTTTACTTCACCTTTTGTCGATTAGAATGGAATACGGGAAACCCACTCTCGTTATTGTCCCTTTACTTCCGGTTATAAGTAGATATATAAATAGATATTATAGATTGTTAATTTTTAATACACATAAAGCTCTTCAAGTCTCGAAGATCATCCCATAAGAAATAGTGGATTCTAGAAGTAGAAATAAAAATATTCTTTAAGATAATTATTTATATTTTTTGAAGAAAGTTATCCAAGATATTTAAGTGGTGCAATTAGAGATACATCTGTTACCACAAACGAAATACTTCGAAATAGAGATTTACAAAGCCATGAAAAGCTATCAGAGTCTTTGTGCCTCAGAGAGTAGGGGTGCATCCCTCAATAAATGTCAGTCAAAGATGGATGCAGTTTCTAAACAATCGACCTGACCCTCCTACCTTAAACACTGGCAGAAATGTACATTACATCCATTTTCTGAACGTTTTTGGAGGTCGAAAATTGTACGTGACAACCGCTTTGAAAACATCATCGGTTTGTCGGAATTGTACGTGCGAACCGCTTAGAGGGTTAATAAAAGTAATGGAATTAACAAAAGTAATGGAATTAACAAATATTATATATTTTCTTGTATATAGCAAAAATACAAATAAAACGTATTTTTTATAAAAATATTCTATGCCAGTCTTTTAAAATATATTTTACTAGCATATAGCCCGTCATATGATGGGATCAGTAAAATTTTTATTTTTCCAGAATTGTAAAGTAACCTATGAGGCTGGTAAAATATGTTTGCTATTCTGCTGACAATTTTTTGGTACATGCTGAGTAATTTGTTTCATACTCCTCCAAAGTCTCTAGAATACAGTTTAGAATTATTTTGAATTCATTTAGAAAGAGAGTTCAAAGTTGTCTTAGCCACGTCGAAATTATCTTTAAGTTCTCCTGAATTTTTCTTGCCACAGTAATTAACGGAAGTAAAGGAATGAAAGTAACATTTCCACTACACCCTGGGGTTAGATAGAATTTGTTGTTAAGACGGGTGATAAAATTTTCATTGCAAGAAAATATAAAAGACGAGTAACTTTAAAATTATCACATATGTACCTAATCTATTATTTAATTCAAATATAAAAGAAAAAAAATACACGTAATACCTAAATTCAGTGATTTAAAATAAGAAATGTTTAAATGAGATGGTTAAAGAGAAGACGTCATATTGATAGAAAAATGTTATTTTTACCTCTTTATTATGTGACAAACTGATAAATTTAATCGCCTGCTCTTAACCAGGGAAAATAAGGCTTGAAATAATGGTAATAAATGTTAGAAAAGGGAAGAAGAGGTGGATTTCGAACGTTGCTAACCCTAACTCATCGAGAATACAATATGGATGAACATATTCATTCCAGGTGCAACCGCTTTATAAATTCGAGGACAGGCGGAGACTAAGGCTATTATTATATACTAGATAGGTAAAAATTTTAAACTAAGTTTAATACTATCTTTCGTAAATCAAGTAGGAAATCAAGTATTCTCAATAACGTCTATAAAAAGTTATTTAAAAGCTACAATAAATGTCTGCTAGAAATTAAACCTAATAAATAAGGTGTAAAATGAAATAAAATTTTTGTAATCGGAAATGTATAAAAAATCGCTGTTAATTAAAAAAGTTAAAATTCACACCTAGTTTAGCAATTTCTATCCTTCTTCTTTTTACATCCACAATTTTGTAATAGATAAAAAAAACTTTGATCTCATAAGGACTGTCAGGTTAAGACTAGATCCGGCCAAAATTTCACAGTAGCGGGTAGAACACAATTATGTCCAAATTCAAGCGCTACCACTTGCAGTTCCAGTCCAAACCTAGGGTCTTCATTTTAGTTACTGCTTCAAATAACCTAGGGACTTAATTCTCATGACTGGACAATGGACGAATGTTTTGGGAGCAAATCTTCGGTATCGCATTTCATGGGTTATAATCCCACTGTGACATGGATGCTGATAGTCGTTAGGAATCGGCTTTCAGTAGTAGGTTCTGGTCTCATTAAGACATCGTGTTGCAAAAAAGTGGACCGTAACGCTCGAAACATAACCATAAACTTAAGCAGCGTGTTATTTCCGGGTGATGGTAAATGTGTAACAGTTCACAGACGTGTTAAGTGTAAAGATAATCATCTGTATTACCAGGTGCATAAGAAAAAAACGTTCAAATCATATGAGCAAATTCTTTTAAGTCGAGCACTCACTCTCTATTACGTATATCAGTGACGACAGAAAAGCTTACAAGGTCAGGTATGATATTCTATAAGGTTCATGAAAATAACAAAATAGATTAATTTAAACATCGCAAATGAGAGACAAAAGAATTAAGAATAAACAGGTGACCCTTCAAACAGTTTCCGTAGTGATGAACTTTGTGAGATATCCATTTTATAGCAACAAGCTTTGAAAATAATTCTGGTACTCCTTCGCGAGAACATTTGGAATATTAGTAAGGTAATAAGATTAAAAATAATTCTTCTTATATGAAACACATAATGTTATACCTCATTAACGTTGAAGCAAACTTAATAAATATTTCCTATATATTTTATTTAAAGCAATTTTCAAGTTATCGTTGCACTTTGTAGTTGAAAAACAAATCTTTTGATATAGATTATTAATTATTTTTCTACCACAGAATATTTCTTAAAAGGTCAATGAACGTCTGATGTCAATAAACGGTAGAAAATATCTTGGTGTATTGAAAACTGCTAATTCAATTAATGTTTTTACTTTCTAAACTGCATTATATTTAGGCTTGAGAGGAAAAAGAGACTGTAACGGCGAAAGAATTTGATCTCTTTATATAATGTTTCAAGAGTCATTTCATAACATCTAAACAATAACTTAAATAGACATTTACAGATAAAATAAAATTAATCTATGTTGTTACAGATAGAATTAATGTATGTTTTTACAGATAAAATTATGTTTTTACAGATAAAATTAATCTATGTTGTTACAGATAAAATTAATGTATGTTGCAAATAAAATCCTTAATTTAAAAGTTTATATCTTCCCTCAAATTGTTATATAATTAATGATTCATTAAAAATAGGATTTTATTAATGATTTAACGAACTTTTTATTCTAAATAGAGTAAAAAGTTTTAAATAAAACCTTAATTTAAAAATTTCTATTCAAAAAAATAATTCATGAAATGTTTACTCTCCTTTTAGACAAAGTGCAACTTTTATAATCTTACAAATAATCGAAATTATAGTTTTTTAATAAAGAACACTTTCTAGTTCTTAAAAAGTCTTTAAGAAGCAAATTTTGTTTATTCAGCAATATTTTCAACTTCTTTTTTCACATCTCAAAAATCACTGAACATTGCACTTGGTTTAGGTTCTGTGATTAATTTTATCTCAATTTTATCTAATTATATAAAACATATTTCTGTATTGTAAATGAATGTGTAAAGCAATTAAAATGAAGAAAAAGTTGTTGAATAAACATTTAAATAGTGAAAATTTAGTAAGTGTTTTCAATTTCTAAATTTCTAATTCTATTTATGCAAGAATAGACTAAGTTATTGTAACAGAAAAATCATTTGATTTTAATATAATTGCTTAAAAGTGACCCAAGAGCGTTCAGACAAGCTGTAAAGTAGAAATTTACAGTAGAATAAATGTTTTACCTCACCTGTTCAAATTGAATAAAATCATTAATTTAACAGGTTATAAATTTTTAATAAATCATATATTAAATTTAGGATTTTATTAAAGATTTAACAAACATTTTATTCTAAACAGAGTATACATTTTTAAAGAAAAACCTAAATTTAAAAGATCATAAATTCTCTCTAAATTCAATTCAATAAATAATTCATTGAAGTCACATCACCTTTAATGATTAAGTAAAGATTTTATTGTATAGACAGTCAGTCATTTTTGTTTTATAATTACTTAAAGTCATATGCTTAAAATAACTAAGACTTTTCATCTCGTCCAGTACTGTCTTTCATTCAGCAAAATATTTTCAATTAAATTTAATTAAAAAACAATCAAACCCTCATTGACCGTTTCTGTTGAAAAACAAAAATAGTCTCTTAATTTGTGTAATTAATTATTTATCTAAACCTCATGTTTTTTTTTCTTTTAATAGTCGATAAACACTTGATGGTGTTTAAAAGGAAAAAAGAGCTTGAAAATAAACAGTTAAATATTGTACATTTCATTAATGCTTAATAAGACACAAACCTTTTATAAACCTTTAAAGGTAATAGTAATTAAAGATTTATATTACCTTTTTATAAAACCGACATGTATTTTATTCAGAAAATATTTTCAAAATAATTTGATTTAAAAAAAAAAAAACACTAAAGTATTATTGCTTTTTACCGTTGAAAGAAGGTAAAGCTTTAATTTCTGTGATTAAATGTCTACATAAAACTTAAGGGGTTTTGTGTTTGTTCTTATGGTCAATGAACACTTAATGCTAATTAAACGATAAAAAAGAGCTAGAGAATAAACAGTTAAATTCTGCATATTTCATTATGTTTTCGCTTTCTAGGCTGCATTCTATTTTAGCATAAACAAAGATACAATAGCAGCAAAAGAGGTTGAACATCATATAACTGCCATAAAGTGACGCCAGATCGTCTAGACTAAAACTAAGTACAGATTTACCAGTAGAATTAATAGTTCTCCTGTTGTACTTAGCAAATGAAAATTTAAATTTAAAAGAACATAAACGTTCTCTAATGCAAGTTATTTAAATAATTATGAAGTATATTCCGTTGTTGATTCTTTAGAAATCATTATATTTCAAACGTAATATAACATCTATTTAACAGTTAATCACAGACTGACTTTTACAGTAAAGATTTTCCAACTCTAAACTGTGTCTCTTCAAAGAAGTAATTTTTTTCAAACAATTTTTTTTATGTAACTGCCTAAAACGGGCACCAAAATATTTACACAAGAAGCTAAACACTTATTTATAGGATGAATACATATTTTAGCCATGTTATACTAAACAAATAATAAACTTAATATAAAAGATTTCAAGTTTTCTCTATACACAATTTAATAAATTGTTCAATATAGTTAGGTTTCTCTTAAGGATTAAATAAACGTTTTTTTTCTAAATAGAACATATATTTTAAAGGAATACCTTTATTTAAAAATTTATTATTGATCATTACAAATGATTCATTCAATATTAATGATATAGTTAACATGTTATAGATAGTGCACGACTTATTTGAAACTACTAATCGAAATTATAGGCTTTTAAAAATAAAGGCATTACAGCTAGGAATGTGATATATTTCCTTAAAGAGTTTAAAAATATTTTATGGAGAAAATGCTAATTAAAGATCAAACCTCAAGATATCTTTACACCTTACAACAGAAGCACAATAGATCGTTTAATTTCTATGATCAATGATTTGTCTACAACAGCATTTTGGTGAAATGTCAATGAACGGGTGAAGCTATTTAACGGAAGAAAAGAGTTGGGTATTAAACAATTGAATACGGCAAATTTAATTAATGTTTTCGCTCTCTAGGATACATTCGGATCAGACCATACTATTTTAGCATTAATGGACAATGACGCTGAAGAAGCAAAAGAAGTTGAACTCATATAACTGCCGGAAAAGGACGCCAGATTGTCTAGACAAGAAGCTAAGTAAGATATTCCAGGTAGAATTAATGGTTTAATATTGTTGCACTTAGCAAATAATTTATTAATTAAAAAGTTTATAAATTTTTCCTTGTTGTGATATAATATATGATTCATAGGTCATACAAAATATTTTCCCATTAAATGAGGAAATAGTTGTTAAATTATTACAATTATTACACATTGTATATCATACAATATTATGAACTAATATGTGCAATTATATAAATAGAAATAATGTTAATAATCTCCTATGGCATTCTATAATCGAATAAGATAAGTCTCCTCCATATATATATATATTATATATATATATATATATAAATAAATATATATATATATAATATATATATATATATAAATATATATAAATATATATATGTATATATATATATATGTATAGATATATATGTATATGTAATATATATATATATATATATATATATATATATATATATATATATATATATATATATATAGTGTGTATATATATATATGTATATATATATGTATATATATATATGTAATATTATATCTTATGTATAAATATATACCTAATACATATATATATATACATATACATATCATATATATATTATATATATATATAAATATATATATAATATATATATATATATATTTGTGTGTGGTGTGTGTGTGTGTGTAATAATGTATTTAAAAACTTTATATTTATGTAAATTAAAAGTACAAACTCCTATATAAAAAAACATCAATTCATCAATCTCTCTGTTTATATTTATTTATAAACTCTTTGTAATAGATAAGATAAAATATCCTACATATATATACATATTTCATCAAATTTAGTCCAGCTGTTTAGGAGTAGTTCTATTACTAATACACTTTCTATAAATACTTCTCGTTTGTTTCTAAATCGTTTAGTAGGTAGACAATAATAACAATTGAATAACTTTAATATTACGTTTCCATATTGTAGCTAAATACAATAAAGCATTTATAGATTAAGTGGGCTCTAAAATAATACTGGGAATATTTATGTATATTCTTGTAAGTTATGTAAGATATATTAGTAAAATGAAAACTGATGTACATGTGTGTGTGAAAATTATTTCCTCTAGTCATAATAATTATATAGCCCTAATATGTTTACTTGCTCGGGCTACTGGAGAAGAAGACGCCTATTCAGTTAGCAGTGGTAAAATACGATGCAGTCTAGCCCACATTGAAGCGAACTCTACCAATCTACTTAAAACTTTATTTTAGAGATGCTAAAAACAGACATCTTTACTAGTCAATGACAGACAAGAGAAAGATAAAAATTCCTCTGCTCGAACAGAGGTGCACCTATGAGCGAAGACAGAAAGAATTTTCCCAAAGCACAAAAACTTAGTCAGCCAATTAAACTGATAATATCAGGAAAACCATGGAGCCAATTGCCAGAGACAGCTGGAAAACGTGTTGAATAGACAGAAAATTTACATCTATAGCGCAGAAAACTTTGGGAACTGTATGGAAAGAATTTTAAGTAGAGGAAACTCCTATGACTCCTATGAAGACATTTAGAGGCGTGGAATAAGTATTAAATATTTATGAAATGTATAAATATGGATTGTATGTAAAAATTCGCAAATAAGAATAACAAATGTAACAAGTGCATAAATGTGGATGTTCTTGTTTGAAAATAGTGTAAAAACTTTTTTACCATAAATATTTCAAAATTTGAATTTTTGTATACCCTAAAGTATGGAAATCTGTATACAAAGATAATGTAAAAATAAGTACCTACAGTGACGCAGAAGATTGTAAATTGTTTAAACAGATTTCAATAAGTATGGGGTTTCATCCGTTTCTCCAGAAGGCATTCCAAAGGCTGATTTAGGCTAAATCGGGAAAACGGATTTTTCATCATTGCAATTTTCATACATAATCACTTCCATGGGGTCTGGATTGGGATGGAAGCAATTAAGTCAGTGTTCAAGTTCCAAACCAACCAAAACCGAACCACAACACTCTCTAACTTTCGTTCTTGATGGAAACATTCTTGACAAAT
This sequence comes from Pardosa pseudoannulata, assembly GCA_032207245.1. Lineage (NCBI taxonomy): Eukaryota > Metazoa > Arthropoda > Arachnida > Araneae > Lycosidae > Pardosa > Pardosa pseudoannulata. The sequence goes on from CM063508.1 coordinate 17,488,556, forward strand.
GATTTAACAGTAGTTCGTCTTGCTATGGCCCAAGAATTTTACCTCTAGAGTCGTAAAAGGAATGCCCCCATTTGTCTCTCTTAATCATTACATCTGGTTCCGAAATCCAACAAAATAGAACTATTTCATTATTCCATGCACCATTATTCAGGCATATCGCCTGCTTTGAGCACTCAATTTGCTGTAAACTTGCTGGTCACCCGAGACAACCGGTGACGATCATCAAGAGAAATCAAATGGGTGTTCAGAACTGGCAGTAACCACAATTTGGTGGACTACCCGTCTGGAACTGATATCGAACTACATACTTTTTAACCAAAACAACTTTAATATACGCTATACGAGCTGCCCATGGCCATTTACCATGGCGGCTGACACCAGAGTTGAATTCGAATAGATACTCGTTCAAGGATTTACAGTTTACTCATTCCAAGTACGGGTCCAACTTCTACGCTCAGATCAGAAGCAGGGTCAAAAGATATGGGAGAAGGAAAAAGAAAACAGAGTTGAATAATTTCTAATTTTTTTCCCTTCAATAACATGTTTTGTCAAAATTTAAATCATTTACATAGCGCACAGTGAAATTGTATTTGCTGAAGCAGAAGCTACATAAAACTTATCCGTTACTAAAAGGTGGTACTATTGTACAAAGCAGGTATCATCTACAAAAAAATTTTAAAATAATTAGTATCATCCTTAATATATTATATTTTACAAAAAATAAATAATGCTATTAAGAATAAATTCCCTGTAATTTATTTTTGCGGATTTTGACATCAGTGTTTTGCTTCTATTGTTTTCTATATTGGTCTCCTAGAAAAACGGTGGATCGAGGTTTTACTGTATTTAAATTCAAGTATAAGGTAAGAAATTCTTCTTAATTTGGAGAATTCTTGTATGGACAAAAATACTTTAATTGTATTAAAAATTTATTTTTATATCTCTCAAATATTGTAGAAAACTGTTATTTGCTTACAATAAAATTCTCAGATTTATGCATTTTAAATTTCACATTTAATGCATAATATTAGCTGTTTCCAGAAAACCTGTCAGGATTTCCATAACGGATTATTCTAAAGACATGCAAAGACATCAATATAACTGATGTCTTTGACAATTCATGAAGTAAATTTTAGCCAAGCATTTTGTGTATGCAAATCTCTAAACAGAAGCTTAACATATTTTATATTGAGATTGATTTTAAATTTTACAGTATTTTCATGCAAAGTGAGAGCAAAATCTGTATTCTTCTTACCATTTATATGCGATTGATTTTTCTGTTTACTAAAACACCCTTAGGCAAAAATATACCAAATGAAATATAAATTTGGTAATTGTAAGGGATGTGGAAGAATATGTGGGAATATATGTAAAAAGAAAAATAAACGAAAAACAGAGCAATTTTTCTTACCATTCACAGTCAATCGAATAGAATATTTTATACGTTAAAACACCTGTGGGAAAAAATAAATGTCAAACATTCGCAGTATATTAATTACAGATTATATTATTAATCGTGATATATTAATTACAGAATTTCACCGATACAATAATATGTATTTTTGTGTTCATTAATACGTATTGAAAATTATCTTCAGCTGAACGTTAATATAAAAAAGTACATGTTAATGTGTACTTTTTTTACTTAAACTTTGTTTTTTAATTAAAAACCATTTCAGATATCATCAATTATTTGCATAACTACTGTACTGACTCGGAATAGATAAAATAAATTTTGTCAAAAAATTTATTTGTGTACTTAAAAAACAAAAAACTTTAATGAGTTTTAAGAAACACGCATGATCGTATATTATTAACATCGGAGTCTAAAAGTAAGAAATATTTGTGACATAATCGAACACAGAAATGATTAATAGGGATTATGGTCAAATATAAGACTTCACATTGAGATTTCATACTGGAAATAAGGAAGTTTGTGAGCGTAGTACCATTTGTTTTCTAACCTTGTTTCATAGACCTATATGGAGCTCGAGGGGGAATAGCAAGTTGCAGTTTACTTCGTTGACAATTAGTCCTGCTATTATCTTCACTTTCTGAAAATCGTCGACGAGAAATTACTCATGTAATCTTGTGTAGTAGTCTTTTAGAATGAAATAAGGTATTTTTGAAGGAAATTAAAAGTTTTCGAAATCACATGAATATATCTCACCCCAAACACAATGCCACCTTTAAAGCATGGATTGGTGGACGGCCATTTAATATGATGTCTGCTTAATCCATCAGACCTCCCCTGCCGTAATATGTGATTCTTCGGGCAGTATAGGTATTGTTTTACTGGTTCTATTTCTATTACAGTATGTCGGCAATCGGTAGTTAGACAAAACAGTAACTCATTAAGTTTTCACACTGATATATTTTGTTCTTTAAACTTTTTTACCTCTGCATAATGCAAAATGGCCATTCCTGATATTATAAGGGAGAGGGACATAACATAAGTTCACCTTCTAAACATCTCTCTTATGCTTCCTGAAAACAGTGACCCTTTAGCATCAGCTTCTTGTTCAAGTTTAAAAGTCACGAGAAAGCCAAGAATCTATTATAAAATAAACCTTGCTCTAGTTAACAAAAAAACTATCTTCTAAAGAGGTCGTGGTAATTAGTCGACTTTGCACAGGTTTTATCTCGATAGATCATGTTAATGTATTTAAGAGTGTCGATCACTCTTCAAATTCCATGACTAGTTCCATTGCCTTTACATTGACCTCCACCTCACTGTAGTATGGGAAAAAATGAGAGGGCTGACTTTTTGGAAAAAGGTTCAATTATTCTCTAAAAATCGAAGTCGTTGTGAAACTTTCTTTCTGAAAAAAGTATTATAAAGCTAGCCTTTAATCATATAAAAAGGTTACAATTGATTAACTATGTTAAATATAAAGTGTAGAAGAGTCCTTTTACTAATGAGTTTTCATTTGCTTCTGTGTTTTACTGGTTCTATTCATATAACATTATGTCGGCAATCAGTAATTAGACAAAAGAATAACTTTATTAAGTTTCACACTTATTTTATTCTTTAAATTTTGTGACCTCTGCATAATGCAAATTGGCTTTCCTTCTTGAGGGGGGCATAAACAGAAGGCCATCTTGAATACAGCAATCTTATACTTTTGCAAACTATAACCCTCCAGCCTTGGCTTCTTGTGCATGTTTAGAAGTCAAAAAAGAGCAGGGTATCTGTAGCATAAATTGTAGTGAACAAAAAATGATCTTCTAAAGAGGTCGTGGTAATTAGTCGATTTTTCGCACGTTTTACCTCGAAAGATCATGTTAACGTATTTAACCCCTTCCGGTACGATTTAATAATGAAAAACTGTGCTTGAAGTAACCATTTATTTCTTATTTAAAAAACTTGTTTTATTTTACAATTCTTACATATTCTTAATTAAAATCCACTTTTTACACAGTATTAAATATATGAAACGGTAAAATTAAGATAATAGTCTTCAAGCTAGTGGTACTTTTCAAAACAAAGTGCAAAGGAATTCTGAATTGTTTACATCGCCAGGGAGTCTCACTTCTAATTTGATTCTTGTAACACACACGGCATTTCTTAGTAGGTTTTCTTTTATTCTGACTCATCAATTTGGCAGTGACTTGTACCAAAAAACTTTAAATAAACAATATGTAATAGTGACCTGGGATTTTCACAAGTAACAAAAGTGTTGCTAAATTCAGTACACTAGAAATTTTAAACTAAATTAATTATCATATTTATCAGTAACTTTAGTCGCATGACGAGTGTAGCTCGTCATGTGCGGTATGGAATGAAAAACCAATGACGAGCTAGACTCGTCATTTTACCGAAAGGGGATAAGTGTGTCAACAACTCTTCAAACTTCATGACTAGTTCCATTGTCTTTGCATTGGGCTCCCCCTCACTGCACTGTGGGAGAAATTGTAGTGCAAATTTCTTGGTGGAAAAAGGTTCAATCATTCTCTAAAAATCAAAGTCGTTGCTAAGATTTCATTCTCTAAAACGTATTATAAAGCTAGGATTTAGTAAAAGAAACAAGTTACAACTGATTAACTATGTTGAAGATAAAATCTAGGAGGGTTTTTCTTCAATTATTCAGAGTTTTTATACTGCTTCTTGTTGCACTGATTTGACTTCTTATTGGACACGATTGCCGCAGTGCTAATTTGTTTAAGATGTGACTTGATGACTCTCCCAATTGTAGTTTATGTAATTCTGGACAAACTATGAACTGGAAACATTTATACACATACATATTTAATTTTACTTGCATTTCTAAAACATTAAGAAGCTAGACTACTAATGTTTTAATTACCAAATGCCTGTCTTTTGAACTGTTATTATAATACATGTGACAGTGGATTATGTAGAATTCATACATCTACGACGTAGATGTATGAATTAACAACATTGTGTATGGATAAATCTAAAGAAGAACATTGGTTTATATAAATTAGTATCACATAAATAAAAACTAAAATTTAAGTTTGTTTTTCCTGTTATATATTTTTAAACATCAATTCTAAATTCCCTAATTTATATAACCGAATAAAAAAATAACTTGTGTAAAAAGCATTTTCAGTAAAAAATATACATTTTGTTATAATTAATACTTATTCTTCTCTTAAACATGTGGAAGATATACAGTTAAAAATATTCTAAAAATAATTACTTCATTTTTGCATATTTACACTGCAAAAAACATTCCTAATTAAGTATAAAGAACCTGGCTTAAGATTTGAGTATGTGAGAATAATTTTATTACGACGTTATTTATGTGGAATAAAAGAACACCTCAACTTATCTCTCCTTAATCGGATAATCGGAAAGCTTTTACCAATTATTAAGTCCCATTTTAGAAATCCTCATTGATTAATCCCTCGCACTCTAACGCTTTTGCATCTATTTTTGGGGCATTTTATAAGGGATTAGTTTTGTATCCAATGAAATGAAAAATCACTAAGGATGAGAAATTATGTTATTTAAGTGTTTAGTCTACTTAATATTGTGTGAGCTATATATTAATTTGTTAAAGGGAATGTTTTAGAAAGTAATAATTTGTTTGATAAACAACAAGTATGCTAGAAAGATTTAATATGAAATACATTCCAGTTTTCAAGATAGTCATTATTTTAGTTTAATACTATTCAGTTTGTTTGTTAGTAAGTTTATAACAGGCTAAAAGTTCACATAGAGTTAACTGGTGAGTGAATTATATTGTAAATAAGAGACTGAATCTGCAGTGTAAATATTAGTATCAAGGGGATAAGGGACTATGAATATCAGATTTTAATATTTTAAACATTTTTAACGACATTCTTATGTTTAGAATATCTAATACTATTACATAAAATATATATGACATTAAATTATAATAATTTTTGATTAAAATGTGAGACTATTTTATAAATTATTATTTTCTAAACATATTCTTTAAAATTGCTCCTAGTGCACAACAAATAAACCCATTGCTTTAAATTTTAAATTTTATTTTTAGAATTTATGTAAAAACAAAATTAGTTATCGATGTTTAGTAACAGTAAATATTATATATCTATTGCATTAAGTTATACTATATTTTGACAACTGTTCCTTGCTGATTTATTATATAAAATCTTTGTAACTTGAGAAAAAAAACTTTTAGATTTTGAGAAATATACCCAGTTTTGTGACATATACATTAATCTCCAAAATTTTGTACAAGACACATTTAAAATATTTTAAAATTAATAATTTAATAAGAAAATTGTTTTATATATATATATATATATATATATATATATATATTAAATATATATATAATATATACATATATATATATACAAATATATATATTGTAACACATTTAAAATATATTTACAATTACTAATATTATATATAACAATATTTTATATATATATATATATATATATATATATACATAATATATACATATATATATATATATATATATATATATATATATATATATATATATATATATATATATATATATATATATATATATATATCTGTGTGTGTATTTTCGATGAAACCCAGAAAGTCTGAAACAGTTTATTATAGAACAAACTAACTAAGAGAAAAAAGAATATTGAATTTTAATTTAAAAAAAATTATATTTTTCAAGATTTTTTAAACGGAAATATGTAATGTTGTTACATGTAATATAAACGACATAACACTCTATAAAACAGAATTTTGGGTCAAATTACGAGTCTATATAAGATAAATTGAGTTGCACAAAATTGTTTCTTAAAAATTGTTTCATAATTGTTTCTGCACAGCATACTATTTAAATAGTTTTATTTTTTATTTTATATTTAGAACTTATATAGAAACAAAACTGGATACTCCTTTTCACTTAATTTAAATAAGATCTTTAAAGAAACACTATGAAACGTTATGCAATGTTTTAGCAATTTATTTAGCCGTTTTACGTTTTTTGATCCTCTATAAATAGAAAAAAACACTTTGTTATTTTAAAATCCATACTTTGTTTAATGTCCAGCACGTTAATAGAGAATCTCAAACATTTAGAACAGAAATGCATAAACGTAATACATCTGGAGCATTTCAAAATTACGAATTCTAAATAAAAATTATCCATCTGGAAATTGTTACTTTTATAAGTTTGCATGAAGAGTTTATGACAAAAACAAGTTACAAAGCAGTAAAATAACCGTGCTACTTGAAAAATATCTTTTAAAATAAAGCATATACCTAAATTGTTTTATCAGATTATGTCATTATGAAAATCCCTTGTTTCTTTAATGTCAGCCATAAATAAGACAAAAAATGCAATTATACTTGAAAAGTGGGATTCTAACAATTCCATTTTAAGAAAAGATTTTATTGTTGCCTATAAGCATTACATAGAACAACTCAAATTATTAACATATAGAAATATGTCAAGTTTTCAGACTATTTAATTTTATTCGCACTACAATACACCTTAAAGATTAATAAAATAATTTTTATAATACAATACGGTAAAATATACAATTTTCGAGAACTCTTATCTGTCCAACAATTTAAACTGTAATATATAAATTTGTTTACTCTCAATAATGGGTATTTCAAGCAAGTACAAAAAAATATTAATGAATAACATTCATTTCTATTTTTCATTAATTTATAAACATGAAACACATGATAGAAAATATCCACGTTAGTTTTAAAAAACATAAGAGAACTGCTTCTGGATCATATCAAAACTTATAATTCTATATAAAATTCATGCAGGAGGGAAATCTTTTTTTTAAATGTTAAAAATATGCATGTCACAAAAAAGTATTGTCATTGCAGTAATATAGCTATGTTACCTTAAAAATCTTAATAATAAAAGATATATGGAACCAGATTTTTTCAGAATCGAAAAAGTCCAATTTCTATGTCAAAATCTGTTATTTAAGATACCTTGTCTCCTTCATGACTGATACAAATGAGATAAAAAAAAAATTATGTTTGAAAGTTGTGTTTCAATTAATGAAAATTTCAGGAATTCTTTTCTTTCGATGGAAGGCTATACAGACATTATCCTGATCCCTTAACAATGCTTAGAGCCTGTAACCCAATTAGCACCACCTGTGGAGAACCTGTAGCTTAAAGTATCCTACGGATGTAAGTAAATTACCCCCACTGGATACTCGCCGTTTAGAAGCAGGTACCAAGCAAAAGACCACCCCAGGCTTGGTCTTCCACCCCCAGAGGTATCGTTGGAGAACTTGGAGGACTTTGTAACTACGAATATATTTTATGTGTCCCAGCCACTTTAACGAACAGGGCGGATCTTAAGCGGAACCAGTCCCGAACCTGCAACCTTTCATGCAGGGGAACGCTGCCCTTGCCGACTAGGCTGCAGAGATCCAATGCTGTTGTAGATGTATGTACGCTATAAGCAGTATTTCGGACAACAAATATGCTTAACATACAAGACAAATAAATAATAAGTTTTAAGATTGTAGAGTATTTTGTGTACCGCAATACACAAAAAAATAATAAAAACAATGTTTATATTACAATAAATCCCAATTAATTGAAATAAATTATTCTCAATACACAGTCAACTAAAAATTTTTCCAGACCTCTTTAATTTTTTATTATTCAAACGGTAATACATAAGCCTTTCTAAACTTAAATGTGTTTGTTTCATTACAAGCAATATTAATTAAAGATATTAATTTATATTTTTCTATTTCTTTTGTAAACATGAATGATATTTATATAATAAAAATAATCTATCAATCATTCCATTAAACTACTTATATAACCACGCATTACTGAAATGTATGGTCATGTTTCATTTCGTCGATGCAACACAATTAAGGGTTGATTTAATTATATCTGGCACTTTGTATTTAACCCCCTAAAATCTGGGAGACAACAGACGCCTGCGGTGCATTTATCACGACACGGGGGAAAAAGTTTGAGTAGATTTGGCGTAGGGAAGTGACAGAAACTCTGATATGGTAAGTAAAGCCGTGAGCGGGTGAATACCTTTTCTTTCTGAGATCAAGACTCAAAATTCTTTAAAAATTAGTTGATTTTTCGGGTGTTGAAGTGTAATTTATAAACACATCGTGACACACGATTACGCGCAAAAATCCATCGATATTTTAAATTTTAAACCTTTTCAAACTGCTTAAAGATACTATTTTATTCCACTGACGTGAAAGATCTGATTAAAAGCTTTTGGCTAACCGAAATATATAGACGGAGACAATCACGTTGAGGTAAATTTTCTTTATGGATTTGTGGATAACTACATTAACACACTGTGTGTGTATACATATCTCAGCGAAATTGTACAGGGAGTGGGCGTTTTGAGTGTAAATTTAGTTATTCAGTTAAATCTCAATAGATCAAAAATTATTTATTTTTTTACTAACTTTTTGTATTTTATATTGACATATAAACAAATATATATATATATATATATATATATATATATATATATATATATATATATATATATATATATATATATATATATATATATATATATATATATATATATATATATATATAATATATATATATATATATATATATATATATATATATATATATATATATATATATATATATATATATATATATATATATATATATATATATATACATATATATATATATATATATATATATATATATATATATATATATATATATATATATATATATATATAATATATATATATATATATATATATATATATATATATATATATATATATATATATATATATATATATACATATATATATATATATATATACATATATATATATATAATATATATATATATATATATATATATATATACATATATATATATATATATATATATATATATATATATATATATATATATATATATATATATATATATATATATATATATATATATATATATATATATATATATATATATATATATATATATATATATATATATATATATATATATATATATATAATATCATTCTTGCAAGGATAAATAAATGTTAATTTTAGATCTAAATTGATTTTTTAATCAACCTTCCAGTTCTGTGGTTCCTCATCGACTGATGTAAAAACTAGTTTTTATTTGTCTAAATTTTTAAAGAATCTATGTAGTAGACAAGAACATTCAGCTTCTCCTGTGTACACCGTTATTTTTGTACTCACAAGCAAACCATGTTGGTATACTAACCCGTCCTAGTACTTGACCCGCTCTCAAGTATCAATCTTCAGAAAAAGTGCTAGTACATGTCCCGCATACAATGTGTTAAGCGACTTGAAAAATGTGTACAGTTTTGGACTTTTATAATTAAAAGTAACTGAAATTTCTAAATTTTTATTGAAAAAAATTTTTGCATACTAATGCATCAACATTGATAATTACATGAAAAAAATCATGAAAAAATACATCCTCTTATTTATAAAAAGTTATAATATGCAAAGTATAATTTGAAGAATAACTAGTTTAAAAGCTATTAGAGTTAAATAGTCTAAAATATTTTTTTCCTTTCACGAAAAAGTACCATAAACACGAATACATTTCTAAACTTTTTATTAAAAATGTTTTTAATGTATCTTATGTATGTAATTACATGAATCAGTTATAAAAATGTATAACCTCTCATACATAAAAAGAGTAGTTAGACTACATGTAAGTAGGGTTGAATAGACATTATATTTTAATGAGAGCACTAAAACACAAAATGCAACAAACAAGAAACTATTATAAATTAAATACAAAAAAGTAAATATGAGGTAACAAATAATTCGAAAAATATAAACAATCTAAATGATGAATTGTTAATACTAAAATACTAAATAAAATACTAAATAAAAATAGTAGTATTATAAGAGAAAAAACTTCATTAGCAGAAACTTCAGAGAAAAATTTCATTAATTAAATCATTAACTGATGAATTAATAATTAATCATTAATTACTTCATTAAATTATCCCGATCGCAATTTGTCTACAATTAGTCAACAATACATTTATAAACAAACATATTAATATTATGTAAACAACAACCTAGCAAAATAAGTTATATTTATGAACCCTTAAATGCTTGCTTCACAAATAGAGTAATAATGAAAAAATAAGTACTTTTATGGTCGCTTTATTACCATGCAAAATTAGAATTAAATTTCCAAAACATTTTTTTTATATCCCAGATTTAAAAATTGCACTTTGATGTTATATCATGTTATCATAAAGAAGAAATTTCAGCATTAATAAAGTACATGACTGAATATACGAAAGATGTTATTTGATATATAAGTACTTATAAAGATGTATAAACATACAATTATATTGTAAAATTGCAAAATATAAAAGAAAAATTCTGAAAAAAGCAATAACTGATTGAACAACATTTTTAAAATAGAAGTTTTTATTTTATTTTAATACAATAGAAAAATCTTATTAACACAATAAAACTATTTTTGGACTCCTAAGAAAGTAGCAGAAGAAAAAAATAATTTTTCCTTTAATGGAAATCGCTTATCTAATGTTCTTACATTTCTTATATGAAAAATATACAAAATACTCTTAATAATCACAATATTTTATATATTAATAACCATATGTTTAAATATAAAAATTCTAAAGTAATATATTTAATAAAATACAAAAAATGAAAAAAATGGATATAACTTTTATTAATTATAAAAGAAATCTTAGAGCAAAACTAGTACTAACCACACTGGCAATGTTTTCTTAGTTAACATTTTTTTCCCTTTTTTTCCGACCAACAACTAAATGGTGACATAAATAAATACATGGGGAAAAAGAATTAAGCAATAACAACGGAAATGAAATAAATAGAATGAAAAAATAGAAGAGAAAATGAAAAATATTTTACGAGACTTACCTAATGCAAACTACCACAAAAATCTCGGTAAAACTTAAAAAATATGAAACGATTCTAATGGGGTAGATTTTATATCTGTAGCAAAATCTCGGGATAATATAAATTATCATATAAATGAAAATATGGAAAAATGAACTGCTACCAAAAAATAAAAAACATACTTTATAAAAAGAACAATTACCGATTCAACAGTATTTTTAACTTCTAGTCCGGAATTTTAGAAAATACCCGGAATTTTAGACACTATGTCATAATTTTATAAAGAGTAACATAAACTAAAAATAAAATTTTAGTGTAAATATTTTAAAAAATAGTTACATTTTTGTAACTAATTTAATACACATAATATACAAGTACTTTTATACTTTAATAAATACATGTTTAAACATTATAACTCTAAGGTAATAGAGTAAAAAAATTACCCTGAGAAATAGAAAAAAACCGTATATATAATATTTTCATTTTCTCAAGAGTAATATATTATTCTCAAAATCCAATCGGGTTATGAAATAAAAATGCCTGAGGCTGAAACTTGCAGGCAAAATATTATTGACTTCGGACAAGATATGAATGCGATTACATTTAAATATTTATTTCCCGATCCACTGCAGGCCTGAAATTTTTATATAAAGCTTTATGATGCTTAAAATATACATTGAAAAGCATTTTAAATCATTCGCACTAGAAATTTCATTTAAATCCTTAAATAAATTTGAGAATACAACATCACTTTTTGACTTGTGAAATCTTGCATTCACCAGTTTCGAAAAAGAATTTATCAGCCATACAATCCGTATTGTAAAAAAGACGAAATGGAAAAATAAATGGTTTATGAAACCTTTTGTGAATTTTGTCATCAATTTAGAGAATGCTGTAATATCCATCCATTCACTTTTAAAAATATTTCATATTTGACAAAACATATTGATGGAGCATATTGTAAACAGAGACTAATCTCGTTTATGCCTTTGACCGCTAGTTTCACCGAGGCACAGTCACTATCGTGCCAGACTTCAAACGGAGAAGTTCTTTGTTCAAATCAATTTAATTTAATAACCCTTATAAATCCTCTTTGGCCAATTTTTGAAATTACTAGAATGTTCTTTCGTTTACTAATACGGTATTCCAGGATGTTCCTCTAACGTATAATAAAGCAAGGATCCCGGTTTGTCAGTCAATTTTTAGTTCTTTCCACAAAGTGTTAAATACTAAGGGCCAATTCCAACAGAGTCGTTTAACGGCTAAACGCGATTAACCCATGGAGCAAACCAATGGTGAGAAGCAATTCTTCATTTCATCAGATATTAATCGCGGTTACCAGTTAAACGACCTTGGTGAGACTGGCCCTAAAATGTTTTAAGATCGATTTGAGCCTTGAAATCTCAGCCATGAAGACAGCAATCTCATAACTGGAATGTTACAGGGTCTGGGGTCGAGCTGGCTTAAGATCCTCCCCGTTCGTAAATGGTGACTGAGGCAGGTAAAATATGCTTGAGGTCCCAGTGTCCTCCAAGTTCTCAACCAATATCTGTGGGGATGGCAGGTCAAGCTTGGGGGAGAGGCTTTTGCTTAGTCTCTTCTTCTAAATTAACTCTTTCCCTGGCGGCAGATGGTATTTAAGTCATATCGTGGTCTAGAAGGCAATTTAACAATTTAGTGGCTGAAACGCATGGATTAAAATAAAAAATTCCAAGCTTGAAAACATGCCGTTTCCAGGTAAGAGTTGGATATGTCTTGTCATGTTATCGTGCCTACGCCAGGGAAAGAGTTAGGAGGACACACTGAGTTAAGACGTTCCTTCACCCTAGCCATACTCGCGAAACACACCCTTTTACCATAATTCGTGTGGTCTCGGGTGCACGTACTTGGCTCGTCAAAGTGGCATTGGCAACAACAACTTTCCAGCTCTTCGAGTATTCTCATTTTTCCAAACATTTCTGCTCCTAAACGCATCACACTTCATAATTCTACTGGCATTGCACCACCGAAACTAGTAAATATTTTAGCACGTGCGTTCACTCATGTCTTGCGAAAAATTCAGCTTTTAATACATTTTTCCCAATATCATAGCTGGGACATCATATAGTCATATTCTTTCCTTCTTCAACTCTTTCCCACATCATATAAATTGTATGCAGGAAATCACAAGACAATTTAAAAGTTTCATAAAATTTACAAGTACATGGTCGTAGATGAAAATTCAAAAACAAGTTTTCCTCAATTCGTTTGTAGTGTTTTGTTAATTATTGACAAGTGTTATTTTAATGTGTATTTCCTGTAGTGAATTTATAGTCAAATCTAGAATTTCTATATGGGTTTTCATAGAAAAAAATATGTACCACAAACGAATTTTCCAGAACTTTGTAAAAATTATCTGATGAAGTAAAAAAAGAAAGGTATTTTTTATGTTTGAAAGTGATAGAAATTTTAGTGGAAAATATTTCTATTTGATTATTCTGTCTTATTTTGATTTTTAAAGAAATAAATAGAAACGTTAAATTACAATTAGTTTAAAATGAGTCTTTTTTGTTATTCATGAGGTTTCTTCACTTGTTACATATAATAGTTACATGAATTTTATTCATGTTAAATTGCTGAGTGCTGGTGTCGGAAAGTCAAATTCTTCTTATAAGGTTATTACGAAATAGTGCTTAAAATTTAAAAATAAAATGTTATTTATGCTAAATTTTATTAATTTACTGAAAAGGTGTATTTACAAAAAATACTAAACGCTCATACTTTTTACAAATAATATGAGCAATATTATTTTACAATTTTCTTTTTAGGTCTTAGAATAAACTTTATCACGTTGATAGTAAGATAATATATAGAAAAACAGCCAATTTTTCTGTACAACATGTTTAATAATATTTTAAATACAGATTTAATGAATTTTGCGTTTTGAACCATATTAACTTTTTGTTTATAGATTTTTTAAAATTAAAATGGTATTGAACAGTTAAAATTTTGCAAAATTTTGTCCTTTTAATATAAAGAGAAAATAAAGTAAAACAGGTGTTTTTCATTACAAAATGTTTGATGATATTTTTAAATACAGAAGTATTGACTTTTAGTTTAGAAACATATTAAAATTTACTTGATAGATCATAAAATTTACTTAATAGGTATAGAATACTTTAAAATCGTCTTGCGTATTTTAAATGTTTATAAAAAATTGTGTTTTGAAAACGATATAGTTATTGGTAGTAATAAATTTATTAGATGTTGTAATAATTATATTCACTGGATGGTACGTATTACATAAATAGATTAGTTTCGTACAGTAACCCGTAACCATAACTGTCTTTAATTCCATTCTAGTTAAAGATTATATATGAATGAGCAAATGATTCTTAACCATAAATATTATAGAAGAAGGAAGAAAATAATTTCTGTAATTTGTGGATAGCAGAGATTAGGAAGGTGAAATCTGAATTTTATTAGATTTTAACTTCATTTTTTTTTTCTTAATTTCGTGAAATACGCTAATGCGCAGGAAAACAAGTCCAGCGCTTAAGTTTGTATGACAAATCATTACATTTTTTACAATTCTCTATATCGTATCCCTCAAGGCTTGACTTTTTACTAGTGTATGGCTGTACTTTTATCATGAAAGCGAGTGCGAAGCATATATTAGTGTTTCCAGTGTCTAATAAATCTTCAAAAATGAAGAGGAAATTCTAAATCTTTTATAAATCTATCATGAAGTATTCTGAGTCTTTTTCACTATTGTATGTATAACTTTCCGTT
The DNA here is from genome assembly GCA_032207245.1 of Pardosa pseudoannulata. Lineage (NCBI taxonomy): Eukaryota > Metazoa > Arthropoda > Arachnida > Araneae > Lycosidae > Pardosa > Pardosa pseudoannulata. The sequence continues at coordinate 17,503,668 of CM063508.1, forward strand.
TCTGTACTGTGTGTGTGTGTGAGGTTTGGAAACGTAAAATTAATAATTTATGTGTTGTTCGAGAGCAGCACACTCTTTTAATACAGGTGCATAAATTTTTAACAGCTCATTAGAAAAGCATTTGACGATTAAGGATTGAGAAAGAGAGTCTTCATAAAGGGTTGCTGCATGAACTCTCGATGATTGTAGATCCTTTGTTATAGTGTGGAACTTTAGCCAAGCGCTATGTTTGATGTTGGACTGTTAAACGAAGCAATATACTGGAATAAAAATCATTGGATATATCACATGTATTATGAGTGACATATATATATATATATATATATATATATATATATATTTATATATATATATCCATATATATATATATATATATATATATATATAATTTTCAGAATGCCACTTATCGTTATATGCTAGCTACTCGTTTCCAAAAGGAGTGCTTCAACTTTGGTCCCTTTTTTATGTTTCTGTGACATTCAGCATGTTTTCACACAAATTTTCAGCACAGTATTATAATTATATCATTATATCAAAATATTTATTATCATTATATTATCATTATATAGAAATGTATCATTATATCGTTATATCAAAATGTATAATATTATTATGCATTATATCAAAAATTTATTGTGTAGAAAGAAATGTGAAATTGATCTATATTACAACTGCAGCATGAAATCCAAGTAAAAACAGTGAAACCAACTAATATAATAAATATCTTATAGCAGATGGAGCATTTATTGCAACAAAATATTATAATTATAATATATTTTATAAATCTGATGACAATCTAAATTTTTAAATTAGATTTTCAGTAAATTCTCATCATTAGATTTTCATCATCAGATAAAATACTAATTATTTAAATCAGACCAAATGGTGTTGCTTACGTTCTTCGGTTCTTAGACAATTTGCAAATGTTTGCTTATTGCTGAAGACGAGTAGCACACATATTTTAAATCGATTCCCTATTAAATATTAGCGAATTCTGACCTCTTAACCTGACGAATATTTAATCAATTTTCATGGCCAAAAATATGAAGCTCTGTCAAATTAAGTTTCTTGAAACTTTTAGATTAAATGTTAAGTAGATAAGTTATTACTATCATTCTCATAATTAGATTTTATGCGGAGAATTACTTCAGGCAGCTGCAGTGTCAAATATGTTGATTAAATTTGTCCGGAGCAGAAGAGAGGCAAGTGTGGGTAAATTCTCAATAAATATTTACCTGAATGACGTTAAAGGCTCCGTATGCTACGATGGAAAATGAAATAAAACATATAAATCAATATAGCTATGTTTCATCAGAACCAGAAAATTTAATTAAAAATTTTCGTGTCTTAATTTTTACAAATACTTATCTAATAATGATCGAGATTTCAGAGCTATATCAACATTAACTGTTTACTTTTCATGTTACATACTTGTAAAGGAAATTTCCAGTAAAATTTTAAAAGTTTATTGAATTATATTTTCACTGTTTCTGATATGATGGAATGTGGTTCATTATATTTGCAGCCGGAAGCTTTCATAATATAACTTGGGAATAATTTATAATAATTAATCTGGAGGAAGTTTTATTTCAACAAATCGGTACATAGTGAATTTCGAAATATATACTATTCACTATAAAATACATTTTTAAAGTTAACTTAATTGCAATTTAACTGTTTCTTATAAGATGGAATGTGGTTCAATATTTTTGCAGCTGGGAGCTTTAATAATAGAACTCGGGAAGAGTTTAGCTTAACACATTGTATGTGGGACACGTACTAGTACGTTTTCTGACGACTGATACTTGAGCGCGGGTCACGTACTAGTACGGGTTTTACCGTGTCCCTTTTCATAGAGGACAATGCTTTGAACGTTACCACACTGTAAACCATTATTAGCTCTATAATTGCTCTTCACAATTTTTATAATATAAGAATGTTTATATATAACATAATTAAAAAAATTAAAACGTCATACTACTATTTCTATTTGATTATTATAAATTTATCCACTTATATATATATATATATATATATATATATATATATATATATATATATATATTGTTTACAAAAAATCTTATGGTTCTTATTTATATTTTTCTATTTATATATCTGTTTATATATTTCAATATAAAATACTAAAAGTTCGTTAAAATTTAAATAATTTTCGATCTATTGAGATTTAACTGAATAACTGAATTAACGCGCAAAACGCCCCCTCCTGGTAGAATTCCGCTTTGAAATGTATCCGCACACAATGTGTTAATTCAATCTGCAGGAAGTTTTATTTCAAATTAACGGTACAGAGGGCATTTCGAAACTTAAAATATTCACTATAACTTACTTTTTTCTATTCATCATGAAACAAGAATTTCTGATTCCCCCAGAGCAAAATTTTTACAATGTTTTTATTAACTCTTCATCTTTGTAAACATCACTCATCTCTGTCATTATAATTAGAGTATAATATAAATGATATAAGAAATATAACACCATGTAATAAATCTGAACTTTTATTAGAAAGATAACTTTTGTAATATATATTAGAAACTAAATTTTTATATAAAATTCAAGGCCTATTTTTTTAATTCTGTTAATTATTTAATTATGTGTACTTTTATGTATAAGTCATTTTACGTTGGTCGTTTGAAGCATGTTTTAACGCACGTAACTCAATAATAAATTTAAGGTTTTATTTTTATTCCTAATAACAATTCAATATCTTATTATATAAGTTCCCTAGGCATCTAAGATAATTATTAAATATGAAAAAAAATATTAGATATTAAATATTAAATATGACTTTTATCACTTTACATAAAATTGATTTAACAATAGAATAATCTAAACAATGTACCTTCAAATTAAATTCTTAATAAATCAATCAGTAGCAGCTTAATAAAGTTAAGATATGTTGTTAACATGTATTCTCAAATTACTAGTTTAATTAGTAAGAATATAATTTAATAAGTTATGTTAACTACTCAATTCAAGAAATCAGAACTCACACATTTAAAATAACTTGTTTGTAGAATTCAATGAAAAGATTTTAATAAATACATTATATGCATTTACATAAACAATTATTTTCACTTCCAAGCAAAGTGCAATACGTGTATTAAAAATTATATAAATTTTTATAGTTTAGATTTATTTAATATTTTATGTAAATTTTTGTACTTTAAATTACTTCCAAAGTGGATCTTCAGTTGAATGCATTGTTGAGGTAAGAATTTGTTATCTTATCCTCCTTTCTCCGAGGCATAATTAATTAACATAGCACGGCGCATCAAAATCAATGTTGATTGAGCTATAATTCATCAAGGTATTCTCGTCTCCTCGTGTATCAGGATCATTTATCTTAACTAAAGTTGAATAACTTCATCCGAGCTGATAAGCTGAGAACAAATGAAAGACAGGTTTTCTAGATACCAGAAAAGAAAATTATATATATATATATATATATATATATATATATATATATTTATATATATTCACACATACATATAAAATATATGTATATAAAGAGAGAAAAAAAGAGAAAATTAGTGGTATTTTATGTTCATTATCAAATATATTCATTATCAAAACACCCTATTATCAGAACAATATTAAAAACATTAAAGTATATAATTGTTTCATTATCAAAACAATTGTATACTGTAAGGGATTGCACCTTAAGGTAAAATAGAAATGGAATTTTCCTTTTTAAAATGTCTTATTTTAAAGTTCTTATCTACTTATAGCATCTACAGACAAACAATAACCAAAAAAATAATTTTATATTGTACTTATAATCATAATATCATGACATAATGTGTATACTGGCTAAAGTATAACGTAATTGGAAATAAGCACCTCATCTAAAAGAACTTTACTCCAAAATTCACCAGCACTTCATCGGAAATGATTTCCGTTAACAAAAGGGAAACTCTCCCAAGTGACAAAAGAAAAACGAATAACTCTCAGATGTAACATTGGTAAAGTAACTCTCTCCAGAAACACATAAAAATTCCAATATATATCACTGCTCTCGGAATATGCTGATTGTCTTTAAATTCGTACTCCTCCAAACCAGTATGGGGAGAGGATATATATATATATATATATATATATATATATATATATATATATATATATATATATATATATATATATATATATATATATATATATATATATATATATATATATATATATATATATATATATATATATATATATATATAAGTTGTAAATTCAATAGGTTCCAGGAAAAACACAGCTATCTAGAATTTATTTCCGGTAGTGTCGGCGTTAGCTACAAATCATTTCTTATACAGCGAAATTTTTCATTCGTTTGATTTAGAAGAGTAGTCATTAGAGCAATAACATAACATTCTGCTTTTTGCCAGAGAAATTTCCTTCTGAGACAATCAAGATGCTAATGAAAGCTTACGGAAACGATGCCATGAAAAGAACCTGCTGTTTACAAGCGGCGTAAGTGTTTTCGTGAAGATGGCACAAACATCAAAGATGACATTCGGAGTAGACGGCCATCATCTTCTACCATATTTGACACTGTTAAGTCCGTTCGAGAAATTGTGCTTGCAGACACACGAATAACCATTGGTGCTATTGTCTCTCAACTTGAAATATAACATGACAATGTTCACAGCATTCTTCATTATTTTCCATATTATCAATAAAGAACTTTACCCGAATTTTCTTAAATGTCTCCAAGATGAAATCAGACAATACCAACCTGATAAAGGGGTTTCATTTACATGGCAATGCTCCACCACACCGAGCTGTGATTTTGAAAATGTACCTTGCCAGACACAGTGTTTGTCACTATGGAACATACTCCGTACTTTACTGATCCTGCTCCAGAAGACTATTTCCATGGCTGAAAATAAATTGTAGGAACACATATTTGAGGATTCAGATGAGGGGATCGAAACTGCAATGCAGCAACTGATGGAGCTCTCAAAAAATGGATTCCAGGATTGTTTTGAAAAATTATACAAAAGATGGAATGAGAGAGTGAATACACGAGTGCGCTATTTTGAAGGCCAATAAAGTAAAATTATTGTCATACGTTTTAATATTTTGTAATTTACCTATCCCGGAAACTTTTCTATATATATATATATATATATATATATATATATATATATATATATATATATATATATATATATATATATATATATATATATATATATATATATATATATATATATATACATATACATACATATATATATATATATATATATACATATATATATATATATATATATATATATATATATATATATATATATATATATATATATATATATATATATATATATATATATATATATATATATTATATACATATACATATATTCATTTATGTGTGTGTGTGTGTGTGGAGAATATGTGATAAGTTATTGATTTATAGCATATTGTTAGTATAATAACGCAATTTTCACTGACTTAATTAGTTTTTTAACTAGCATGCACATTTAATACACATTTACTTAGTTAATATTAAATCTTATCAATATTTTGGAAATCCAGAATCGCTGGAGAAGGCGCGAAGTCTTATACCGTATGTTAATCAGTTTTGATGCTAATAAATCTCTAAATATGTTCGAAACATGCAGATAAAATTTCGTAAGGAAAACAATATTAACTTCTGTCCTCGAAGAAATCAATAATTCTCCCTCTTTAGTATACACTAGTCTTCGAATCATTCATTATCAATTCGTTCCATCTCCTCGATAACTTGAATCTCTATTAAAGACCATCCATCATAGAAAGGTTGAGTCCCCATTGGGCAGTCGATCTTTTAGGTAAGCGATAACAGAACGTATGTAGAACAAAAACAAATAAGAGAATGCCAAAATTAAAATTCTTGATACCTTATAGTGAGAACATGTGTGATGCAGAGTTTGAAATCTTAAAAATGTTCGGCATGATACTATACTGTTTTACATGCATTGAAAACCCTCTTTTAAGATCGATATAAAGCATGATAAAAAGTAGAGTTAACAGGTAGTTTTAGAGTATATAGTTTTCATAAGGCCTTCGTTTTGAAAGCCTATATGTGATTCAGTTAAAAACAAATAGTTATGTTGTGCTTAAAATACAATTTTTCCGAGATCATTATTAAGGATCTACCTTTATAAAACTATTTAAATATTTAACATAAAGTAACTAGATGACCAGACAGAAATTGTCCTGTTTTAACGTTGTAAATCCAAAAAATGAAAATGTGTTTAAATAAACTATAAATTTGACCGTTTTCATTAAGAAATAAGGAAAAAATATTTTAAAAATACTTGACGAAACCATGCGTACAGTAATGACAAATATAATTATATTAAATTAAAATTCTCACTTCGAATGCACGGGGATTTGATCCTGGTGCTTCTCGCACGGCAACCCATTGCGGTGACCACTGAGCCGGTAGTGAAGGTTTCAAGCGGCATTATATTAATTTCAATAAGCGGAATTCTGGATTTTTAATAATAAAAACCTGTTCTATCGGACCAATTTGTGAATCTAAAACTTAATTACATGCACAAAATTTCAATATCAGTCTAGCCGTTTAGGAGAATTCTATTATAAAAACAAGGATTGAATAATTATATATATATATATATATATATATATATATATATATATATATATATATATATATATATATATATATATATATATATATATATATATATATATATATATATATATATAAAGATAAACAGTCTTCAAATAACAAGATAAACAGTCATCTGAAGCAGAAATGTTTACATTTTTGCACTTTCGTCATTTATGAGTGGAAGTGATGATACATATAATAAAAATGACAAGGTGTTTTCTATTACTATGATATGTTAAATAGAGTATGAGGGAAAGTCAAATGGAATTCATTTTGGGGTCCATTGGGACTTGTGAGATGTTAAGTTTTCCATTAAATTATATAAAAATATGTATACATGAAAATATAGCGGAATCAAGTGAAATTTATTTTACTGCCATATATATATAGCATGCACATTTCTTAATTATTCTTAAATCTTCTCAATAATTTAGAAATGCTGGTTTCATCTTATTAACATCCAAGTATATGGTAGGTAATTTATAAAAGCACATTAATAAATTTTATTTACATGCTAATAAATCTTCAAATATGTTCCAAATATGTGTTATCATTTACCATTTCCAGTAGTATCATTATGTGTTATTTTTGTCACCCGTTGGCAACGGTGACTTTCTTTGTTACCTGTTGGCCCCGGTCACAAGCACTAGTAATTTTGTTGTGATGTAAAATTAAAGTGTTTGACGTTCTAGGATGATGTGTACTCGATGTTTTCAAAGTTTATATATGCAAGATGAAAATTAAAAAATAAAAAGAATATTCATTTTTGTCCTCGGATACTCAATAATTCCTCTTCTGTGTACACCAGTCTAGAGTCATTCATTATAAATTCGTTCCAACTCCTCGATAATTTGAATCTCTATTAAAGACCATCCATCAAAGCAAGGTTGAGCCCCCATTGGGCAATCGATCTTTTACGTACGCGATAACAGAAAGTGTGTACAGCAAAAACAAATAAAAGAATGTCGAAATTAAATTTTCTGATAACTTCTAGTAGGTATATGTAAGGTATAGAGTTTAAATATATAAAACTATTCAGCAAGACATTATCCTTTTTGACATGTATTTGTTTTGAAATAAGCTGATGAATTATTGTGCTAGATCTCAATCAACATGTGACAAAAATATAGGAATTTTATATGAAAGGTTGTGTAAGGGAACATAATACAATTTAACCCAGTTATCATCGTAAGAGCAAATGTTTCATTCAGTTGGAAACAAATAGTTTTCCTGTCCTTAGACTAGAATATTTCATAGATCATTAATAATTGTCTAACTATGTAAAAAAATTCCTTTATCTTTACTGTAAAAAAATCTCTTTATTTTTAAAATATGAGAAAATTTTTGAAATATAGAAATTAATTTTGTACATTAAATAGAATCTAGTTTTAGAAAAAAAAAGATATATTACAAGACATAAAGAAATCATATTTTAAAAGAGGTTTAGTCATTTTAGGAATCAAAGGGTTTCGTTATGGAAGCCTTTCTTTGGATTCATTCGAAAACAAAAAAAATTAAGCTGTTTTTGAAATAGAGTTTTTCATAGATTATTAATAATATTCTAACTTAATAAAAATATTTTATTTTGTTATAGGAAGCAATAAATTTAAAAATCATAAAATGTATCAACCAATTGAAAGAATCCATTTCCTGCAAAACAATTTTTGAAATATATAAGTTAGAAACTAATACTGTACAGTAAATAGAAACTAATTTTAGAAATAGAAGATATACTAGACGAAATAAATTAATCATATTTTAAAAGATAGATTAAGGAGGCATAATCATTTTCGAATTCAGTGTTTCTTTGTTATAGCATCTTATTTTGGATTCAGTTGAAAACATAAAGTTATGTTGTATTTAGAATAGAATATTTCATAAATTATTAATAAGCTTCTAACCTTTCTAAAAATTACTTAATTTTGTTATATGATGAAATAAAATTTAGAGCAATACATGACATATATACACCAAGTAAAAAAATCATTTATTTTCAAAACAACTTTTGATATAGATAAGTTAGAAATGTTTTTGTACTTTAAATAGAAGGTAATTTAAGAAAAAGAAAGATATCATAGAAGGAATATGGAAATCCTATTTTAGAAAGTAAATTAAGGAGGTGAAATTAAGGAACTTTGTCATGTTTATTGCCTAATTTTGATTCAGTTTAAAACAAATAGTTCTGTTGTTTTGGGGAAACAGTTTTTCATAGATAAATAAAAATCTATTTAATTATTATTAAATAATAAGATTAATAAGATTAATAAAAATTATTTAATTTTGTTTAAGAAGCAATATATTAACATTAAATATATATACCAAGGTAAACAATCTATTTAACTACAAATTAACTCTTGAAATATAAAAGTAGAACCTAAATATGTTTATTAATCAGAAAGTATGTTTTTATTTTCTATACTTCATTTATATTAATGCGAACGATTTATTTTATTTTGTAGCATATTAAAAACACTTTTATTTATTTTTTATTTTCTTAAGAGTTTTCAAACTTTATTAATTTTTAAAAGTCGTAAACCTCTGTAACATTTGGTTACAAGTATAAAAATATATGTAAATAAAGCAAAACATGAAAATTTAGTTTCTCTTTAATAGTAAATAAGCGAATAACATTTTTCCATTATTTACACATATTTATCTTTTTTTTAAATAATAAGTAAACTAAATAAATGATTTTTTAAAGCTACAGCATCATTAAAATCATGTAAGAAATGTGTTCTAAAAAGAAGCAAAAGTCTTTATTCTATAACGAATCAAATCTGTTACAATGCAGATTCTAGGAAAAAATGTCTGATATATATGTTTAGGGTAATAACAATTGAAACTTAATTAAACTTACTGTTAATATATGAATATATGTGTAATATACTGTTTAAATGCTTAAAACATATTTAACATGATATCATTATTTTAGACATATTTTGTTTTTGAAATGAGCTGAAATAAATTCTCTTCTGAAAGATGAAAAATAGTGATAGATATACAGGAATACAATATCAAGTTTGTTTTAGGTATGTAATTACTTATGAAACTTAATTAAACTGCTGGTAGATATGTGTATGTGAGATATGGCATTTAAATATACAAAACTTTCAGCCTTGTATTTAAAATTTCTGCATTTATTGAAGTTAAAATGTCCTAGATATATTTGTATTAATGCTCAAATAAATCATAATATAAGTAAAGTAATTATATGTATAAATATTTCAATTTAAGTAACGACCATGTTAAATTTCCCATGGGTTAAAGTTCTATTCTCTACAAACATTTATTCTCCTTTTATGAAATTCATGGAAATTACAGAATTTAAATGCTTAAAGGTTTTTTTTTTTTATATTGCTCTCTAAATGTATTAGTTATAACATTGGTCTGTAAATTCTATAATTAAAATTCAAATCTTGACAGAAGTAGAAATTGCTGTTTTAATTCTTCAGGACATTCAGGATTCTTGCCAACAAGATTGTATTGGGGTTCCCCGTCAATCCTGAGATTTCATCATCCAGTAAGTAATAGTAACGAGACAGAGAAATTATGAAATCAAAATATTTGAAAGGATAGGTGAGAATTTATTCAGGACATAACTCATAATAATTAGATAGGAGAGGAATTAGGGTAATACATAAAGATATATTATTGTGGTCAAAGAATCCGTTCACGTGGGAATTTCCATAAATAATGAGTAGTTTAGTAAATTTTAAGATTAGAAATTGATCTCAACAGCCAATGGAAACTGGACATACCGACCAATGAAAGTTATTTTTCTCACAATGTCCCTATTTTAAAATTATTTTAAAGTACATAACTACACGTAAATAATAAAAACATTTTACTAATTTAATTCATCTATATTCCTCTAACTAAAATTTTATTAAATGATTAGAGCATTTTAAGAGAAAGTTCAGATAGATTAAATTGCTTTTCCTATTGTTTATTTGAACATATGAATTCAAATAATGCTTTACGCAAGATTGAAAAAAAAATGTTAGTATGTTTTAAAAGTTTATGCTTAATTAAGTGCAGCTAATGATCCTATGTCTCATGCCATAAGGCGTTTACTAAAAGGTTTATTTCCTTTATTTACAAATCTGTTATTATGAGTATGGG
>CM063508.1:17516926-17519426 GCA_032207245.1 Pardosa pseudoannulata
TAATGAAAATATAAAAACTGTTGCTAAAACATAGTATAATTTGAAACGATTGTTCTATATTCCCAATACGATATTCCCAATATTTGACATAAATAGAAATTGATACTCAATTTTGCTTTGTGTAAATTCTAAAAATAAAATGAGAAAAATAAAAGTAATTGATTAGTATGCCATACTTTATTTGTAATGGATTTCGTTTATGTAATATTGAATTTTCGCATTTTAATAAAACAAATTATTTACTTATAGATTTTAGTTTCTTGTATATATTCCATGTAATGCAGTTATAAATTCATATTATAAGTATGTAGTTCAAAATTCTATATCTATAAACTGAGTTTCATGCACTATAAACAATATTTCAAATTCGATCTGGGTATTAGAAGTTGCCAAAAGAAATATTATGTTCATAAAATGAAAAGCACAGTTTGTTTAAATTTCATATCCTTCTTTTAATTTTAAATATAAATTAATGAAATAAACTGCTATGTTTGGCAATATTTGACGATTCATCTTTACATTTTACTGGTATAGAGAACAAAAGAAATATGTTCATAAAATGAACACCAAATTTTGTTTCAATTGCATATCCTTCTTTTAATCTTAAATATAAATTAATGAAATAAACTGCTATGTTTGGCAATATTTGAAGATTCATCTTTATATTTTACTGATATAGAGAACAAAAGAAATATGTTCATAAAATGAACACCACATTTTGTTTCAATTGCATATCCTTCTTTTAATCTTAAATATAAATTAATGAAATAAACCGCTATGTTTGGCAATATTTGAAGATTCATCTTTACATTTTACTGATATATAGAACAAAAGAAATATGTTCATAAAATTAACACACCATTTTGTTTCAATTGCATATTCTTCTTTTAATCTTAAATATAAATTAATGAAATAAACTGTCATGGTTGGCAATATTTGAAGATTCATCTTTACATTTTACTGATATAGAGAACAAAAGAAATATGTTCATAAAATGAACACCACATTTTGTTTCAATTGCATATCCTTCTTTTAATCTTAAATATAAATTAATGAAATAAACTGCTATGTTTGGCAATATTTGAAGATTCATCTTTACATTTTACTGATATAGAGAACAAAAGAAATATGTTCATAAAATGAACACCACATTTTGTTTAAATTTCATATCCTTCTTTTAATCTTAAATATAAATTAATGAAATAAACTGCTATGTTTGGCAATATTTGAAGATTCATCTTTACATTTTACTGATATAGAGAACAAATACGAGTGCTGAATACAGCTCAACTTGTCGTTGCAAACCAGTACTACTTGTTTTCATTCTAACTTTTGAGTGTCGATATGGATCATGTATACAATAAAACTAAATTTAATTTAAGGGAAGGGGAAGGAAAACATTAGAAACTGACCAAGTAAATCAAAATAGATTTTTTTTAGCACTTACAAAATTATATATATTTTTTAGTTAAATACTTTACATAGTAGTATTCAACATCATAATCAAAATATAACTCCTTTGATTATGTTAACAGGCATAATTAACTATTACATAAATAAGAATCTAATAAAAATGTACAAAACTTGATCATATTAAGGACAAAAATCAATTACATTTATAGGTACAGTACTTTTCAGAAAAGCATAAAAAATATATTAGAAATATGAAAAAAATAGTAATAATAAAAAGAATTCTTAGAGTATAATAATTTTATATAATCTATTACATTACAGTAAGGTTAACGTTTTATTAACATTCTGAAAATGTTTGCCGCACATTTTCGAAGAAGAACTTTGAGTCCAGTCTTACCTTTTCAAGCGTTTATCCAAAACAGTCGCAATGTAGAATCTTTAGGAAAGCAATAAAATCCACTATTTTCACCTTTTTTGAAACGCTTACTACAGCCATACATACAATAGCTTGTTACTTTTTTCAGAAAATTGACTAAATTAAAACAACAATAACAAGCACAATCCGTAGGAAATTCAAGCGTTTTGCCTACTAGGAACTTAAGCTGCAATTTTTGCTGCACCTGACGTCATGCGCACATTTCCTATAAAAGTAATTACGCTTACGGGGAGATTATTTTGAGAGAATATCAAAAATTAAAATATCTTTCACGTGACAAGTAAGTTAAATATTACATACTGTCAATTTTGCTAACTACACGTTACTCATGTGTTACTCTGTCAAAAGAAGAGAATCGAAACACTCAGAACAGGTTTACACAAGTAAAGTGAAGTATTTAACTTCGTAAACATTTGCAATACGATTACCAATATTTCAGAAATATACCTTTTTATCGAAATACAAATAAAACTTTACGCTTTGAAAATTTCCAACCCATATATAACATCCATATATACCCATATTTTATTATTTGGAAGAATTAAATACCTATGATGATTTTTTTGGAAGACTAGAAATTAGATCGGGGCAAATATTGCGTTTCAAATAGCTAAATAGGAAAAAAATGTTTTATAAATTATGTATGATTTC
>CM063508.1:17524426-17546728 GCA_032207245.1 Pardosa pseudoannulata
CAAACATTATTTAATAAAAAAAAACATTTTTTTCCCCCCAAAATATTTACCTTAAATAAAAACCTTATCCTAAGGTAAAAACCTGTTATTTAGTCTAAAGAAAAAGTATTATTAACACTTGAGAAAAAATATATTTACTATGTTCGAGTATACAGTGATCCCTCGTTTTTCGCAGTTAATGGGAACCAGAACCTTCTGCCAAAGCTAAAAAACCGCGAAGTGGGATTTGCCCCTAGAAATTTTCGTGTATGCGAGTACACGAATGTTTTAAATATGTAAACAGTATTTATGCTTTACACATTTATGACAAAAATTACAACAGTATACGTATTTACTTAAACTTGTCAGTGCTATTTAATTAGGTTAATTACAAAACCTTATAGAGTAATAAACATTAATCGACATTACTTTCTGAGAGAGGCGAAGAGTCTTGTGTTGGTGATGGAGGAGAAGCTCTCACTTGACTCGTAGAAGTTTTAGGATCAATCGGAGATTCTTCTGCTGGAGAAGCTGACGGTAGAATCAGGGGCTTTACCTTGGAGAGAAACATGGTGGGTAGTTGTTGTCTTTGTTTTTTCTTTTCCTTCTAAATTCCCTGTACAAGGACATTACCCCTTCAATGCGATTGCTGAACTCGACAGCTCGAAACATATTGGCGTCAATGTCTTGTGAATATCCTTGTTATGTTGCACAATTGTTGCATATTCTCCAGGATAAGGCCATGCTTTTCAGTTTGTTCTTCGTCTTCCTTTTCCTTTTCTTCCTCACTTGCAGATTTTGTCATTTCAAGAGCCCGTGGTATGTACTGTGAGTCAGCTCATCTCTTTGTTTTACATGCAGGAATCCTTCTCTCTGGTCCATACACATGAAACAACTCTCCTTTCAGCAATATGACTACGGACATGATTGTATTTTTTCATTTTTATATTTTGATGAATATTTTGAGAAATCCACGAAGAAATGAAGCCCAAAGCATGAAGCGCGAAGTGGCGAGGGAACACTGCATAAAGTTTCATTCTTACAATTTTGATTAATATAAGGAGTTTTCAAAATTATAAAATTTCAAAAAAACTTTTTAAAATGAGATCATCAAACTAAAGTCATGCGAATTTTGTCTGATTTTTATTTTAAATATAGAAATTTTTAGTTTACTCGAAAACTTAGTGTTTTGCAGAATGTTTGCATTTTTTTATCACACGTAAATTATTGAAAATGAATCACTGATACAAATATTTTTATTTTAAAGCAATATATAAGATTAATAAATATTCATTTTAGAATAAGCAATTATGCTTTTAGAAGTTATGCAAGCACGTAAAAAACACAAACTTTATTTATTTAAAAATATATCATTTATATAATGATATAAGAAAAATAAGATTATGTAAAAATATTTGAGCTCAACATAAATTAATTTTATTGTTTACCCAGTCATCACAAATAATTCTAATTTAGAGCTGGGATAGAATCCCCCGGAATTTTATTTTAATATACAATTATAATTGAGTTGGGTGGTTTGGGTAAAAATAATATATATGTCAGGTCTAAAAAAGGGGTAGTTGGAAATTACGTGAGTTAAAAACGACTTTAAAACGGAAACTCTTTTATAATAATAAAATAAATGAAAAAGACAATATATATATATATATATATATATATATATACATACATACATACATATATACATATATATATATATATATATATACATACATACATACATATATACATATATATATATATATATACATATATATATATATATACATATATATATATATATATATATATATATATATATATAGATAGATAGATAGATAGATAGATAGATAGATAGATAGATAGATAGATAGATAGATAGATAGATAAATTATTTCACTTTAATATCCGTTTAAAAACCTCATCTCTACCATTCTAAATCCTTCAAATCTATTTTCCCATGACACAAAATAACGTACTTAAAGGAGTGTCCTAGTCTTAAAATTCTTTCATCCCATTTATTATATTTCTCTCTGCAATAGATGCAAATTTTCTGTCCACTCACTGCATTTTCCAGCTGTCGCTATCAAATGGCTCATTTTTTCCCATGCCATCTAAGTTACTTTTTATTGTTAGATTCACTGACAACGTTGGCCGTCTTTTGGGAAAATTACATTCGTCGCTGGCTGTGGGGTCTAACCTTATTCTAGCACGTGTTTTGATGGTCACCTCTCTTCTGCCTTTGATTGAAACATAACAGTTTTCGAGCTGAAAAGCATTATGTATAACGGCCTATATTTTATTAAGTATTAAAAAAAAGAGGCTTTGAGCTATTTAAAATAAATTTATTCCTGGATCGTCATTGGTAGTCTAACTTTAATAATAATTTATTTGCATTAAACAAAACAGTATATCATTAAATAACTTAAAATATATCTATATTAATTAAAAGATAAAAATCTACCTACCAGCAAAATTAATTTTGAAATTTGTAAAAAAACTATTTATTTCTCCGAAGTTAATTGTCCCTTTTCATTCTGTAAACTTTACATAATTATGAACGATATTTTTATTTTATAAAACTATAATGATAATGATAATTATAGATTTTTATGTTTGAAAAAATCGATTAAAATAATTATTTTCTTTACAGTTTTTAATTTTAATATATGAGAATTTTTAGTTAACAAAATTAAATGTATACTGTTCTTTAATATGATATGAAAGTTTAGTTTTTATTCTAAATACTTCAAACATTATTTTGAAGGAAAGTGATTTAAAAATTTTCAATTGGTACAATTTTTAATTAAAAATTATACTGCAAAATAATAATGTTTTCTAATACATAATTTAAATGCCAAGAGTAATTAATAATTTAAACCTAGAAAATAACTCTTTTTGTCAAGTAGGAATTTTGATGCCTTTTCTTTGGTAAACTTAAGTAATGAAAGTACGAGCGGTACATTTTATTTTATAAAATTATAAAGCTGTTACTTTACTAATACTTTACTGAATACTTTAAATTTTATCATCAGACAACATATCCTACGGGAATACAACAAGAAAAAAATTATTTTTAAATTTTAAAGGTAAACTTTACGTTTTTATATATTTGTTTCATTATTGGAATATTAGCGTTTCAATTGTTCATTTTTCATTTATGTCAAAGCATTGTATAATATTGCAAACATTATTTTCTTTCCCATTTAGATAAGAATAGCAACTTTTCTAAAGAAAATAAATAGATAAAGTTGAAAATGGAAGATATAATACATCAAAAGGATTATAATATTGGCCCTTGACATTGATGTTCACTTTAGTTAATCCATAATAACAGAAAAAAATTATTTTTGATATGGTGGCTGAACATGTGTGTGTGGGGGGGGGTCTTCCCCCTCTGCCTTTGGAGACAAGTGCAATTTCAAATACAATGTGTCTTATTGTATATGTTTGCTGAAATAGTTATTAGTTTTTTTTGAGATAAAGTTTTTCTTATTAGTTCTGTTTGATAACAGTGAAAAAGGTGCATGTGTGCTTTCTATGTGTTTCATTTATAAAGTTTTTATAAATTTAACATCATGTATGAAAGATGATTTGAAATACAAGATGCTGTGTTTTTTCTAAAAAACTCTTTTGGATTCTGAGTTAGAAGACGTCAATATTTGTCAGTTAGAGCCCGATGAACCTGGTGACATAACCGATGTAGAAGATATTGATAAATATAATTTAGACGCTCTTATGCCATTCGGTGTGTGTGGAATGTTCGAAGTCATGTTAAAAAAGATGTAAGTACTCCAGATGGAGAGAAAATTCAGAAACCGAATCCAAAGGCCAGGAAGAAACGAAAACTAAAAACCCTGGAGTAAAAAGGGAAAAAATGACATTCGATAATCCAACACAAATGGAAAAACCGGTACCAATATTGAATAAATTTTACAGTTTCATAATATTTATCAATTGTAAATTATTTAAAGATAAATAAACAAAACAGTTAATATTAAGACATTATAAATATTAGATTTAAATATTTTCATGAGCTTTTAAAAATATGAAAAAATTAATCATGTAACAAGTAAATGTTCCAATAATGGAACATGGTTAAAAATACCCTCAACAATTTTTTAAAATTTTATTCTATTTTTATAAATTTTAATTAATATAATAACCAAATTTCAACTGATTGGGACAATTCTTTCTTATTCGACGTTTAAACGGATAAACCAAAGGTCTTTAGTCTCTTCCGTTATTATGTCGACTTAAAACAGCGTTATTTGCTGCTCGCGTGAGCCAAGAAATTTACTACACCTTAAAAACAACAATAAGATATTTTGAAAATACCAAATAACACTTTCAGATTCGTATCAGAAAAATTGCCCCAGATGTGTTATTTACTGGTTGTCGTCATAATGAGAAATATTATGATTTCACCCAATTGCTTCATTTATATAAGAAGGAGGACAATGAAATCATCCTGTGGGACCATATACAGTGATAAAACTGAGAATTCATAATATGATTGTGTATTATTAATTTACTGTGAATGAAATTAATTCTGTGAATTAATTTTCTGTGTAAAATGTTGAAATGTATAGAAAGCTTTTGCAAATTTATACAAATAGTAATTTTAGATTAGCTCAAATTGCAGTCATCGTTGCATTGTGGTATCACGGCTTCATCGGTTAAGCTCAGATATTTATAATTTTTATTAATTTCTTTACCTGTTAATTAGCCTTAAGTGTCAACACATCAAATACACCTGCGAGAATTATGAAATTAAATTTTCACATGAACTTTGAGTTGTCATGTTATACCTAATAGTACATAAATGGAAGTCGATGATTGTGATAATTTTAGTACCTATTTAAATAAAGGGGGTACAAAATCCCATTTTTGAGACATATGTACTTTTTATATAGTAATTTCCAAAATTGATATTTTAAATTCTAAAGTTATGTTTCGCATTTGAGGCAAGCTCACGTATCGGCAAGAAAAATGGTGCAATATGTAGCACTTTATTTCCTACTCTTATGTTGATTATTTTAATTGTGAACAGGCCAAATTTTCATAATTTTTTAAATGCTTAAATTATATAATAACTTTGCTGAAATGAATCGAGTAATTAAAAGCAATATATTTTCAAAATCATATTATTTTAAAACAAAAGTTTTTGGATTCATATTTTTTGCAGCAAAGTAAAAACTATCTCACAATATAAACATCATTGGAAATTGCTTTAACCCTCCGAGTGGAAACACACCGAGGAAAAAAAGTCTCCAAAAATACGCTAAAGTTTTATTGTGTCAGTGAGCAAAGTGTTCTATGATATTTTACTTCACCTTTTGTCGACTAGATTGGAATACGGGAAACCCACCCTCGTTATTCTCCCTTTACTTCCGGTTATAAATAGATATATAAATAGACATTATAGATTGTTAACTTTTAATACACATAAAGCTCGTCAAGTCTCGAAGATCATCCCATAAGAAATGATGGATTCTAAAAGTACAAAGAAAAATATTCTTAAGAGAATGATTTATATATATATTTTTTTACAAAAGTCATCCAAGCTATTTAAGTGGTGCAATTAGAGATACACCTGTTACCGCAAACGAAATACTTCGAAATAGAGATTTACAAAACCATGAAAAGTTATCAGCATCTTTGTGCCTCAGGGAGTAGGGGTGCAGTTCCTAAACAATCGACCTGACCCTCCTACCTCAAAACTCATTGGGGGATACACTGGCAGAAATGTACAATACATCCATTTTCGGAACGGTTTTGGAAGTCGAAAATTGTACGTGAAAACCACTTTGAAGACATCATCAGTTTGGCGGAATTGTACGTGCGAACCGCTTAGAGGGTTAAAACTAGGATGAAAACATATAGTAATGAAACAAACTAATTGACACCCTAACAAGCATTAAAACAAATCATTTGTTTCCAGTGAATTAATTAAAAGTAAAATACAAAATTATTTAAGTAACCCAAATACCCTAAAGGGTAGCAGGCAAATACATATGAAAATAATTCACCATAAATTATTACTTTATCTCCCCGAATGAGAGAGAATGACAAAAATAATAAAACTTATTAGTTTCTCGTTCAAATAAACACCCAAAAATATTTGCAAGGTGTAACACTAGATGGTCAAGTTACTCCTTATAATAACCAACGGAAGTTAATGATTATTGATCTTACCTTTTTCCGAACAGAAAGCTTAATCCCATTCCATTTACTAAACTGCTCCGATGTTTGAAAAAGGTGAGATCAAATAGCTACGTGCACGGAACTTGTAATTGAATTTGGTTGTCACGAAAGAACAGATTGTTTAAATTGCCTATGATTTGTTTAAGAATGTTTTGTGAATGTTAAAGAATAGGAAAAGCCATTATCAAAATATGACTAATGGCATGCCCACTAAATACAAGATATTTACGTTAAAAATTATGAGTACAATGAGTGTGATGATTATTCCCAATGTTTCTGATTTTATCATTACTTCTAAACGCGTGTGAAAAATTCATAAAATTTTTCATAAACAAATCAAATATTACTAAAGTTTGTATACTAATATCATGTTGTCCGTTTCAGTCATTAAGACTTTCAGTCATTTAGAAACACACACACACACACACACATGTATATATATATATATATATATATATATATATATATATATATATATATATATATATATATATATATATATATATATATATATATATATATATATATATATATATATATATATATATATATATATATATATATATATATATATATATATGTATATGTATATGTATATGTATATGTATATATATATATATATATATATATATATATATATATATATATATATATATATATATATATATATATATATATATATATATATATATATATATATATATATATATATATATATCAGTTTAAAATACATAGATCATTAAAATAGATAGAAACCAAGTTTTTGAATATTTTTCAGGACTTGTTTATCTTGGTACAGATAAACAAGTCCTAACAAAAATGGAAAAGAATTTCATAAAAGTAATATGGCCAATGTAACGGCATGTTTGTATAGATGCTTGAAAGAATCATACTGAAATATGTTTTTATATTTATATGATAATTTCCTGCATTTCGTGTTGCTATATTTCCATACACCAGTAAATTGAAATCTTATTTTGAACTCAGTACATTTTGTTGCAGGATATTTTCCTAAAGAAGTTGTTAAGAAATCTTCCTGAAAATAAATTTGCTACAAAAGTATATCATTATTTGTACATGGAGAATTTAAATTGAAGAATTGCAAGTAACATGAAATTGTTTTTGACATGAAAGTCTTTTCTTGAATTCAAATCTAAATGAAAGCTATTAAAAGTCATTGAGAGAAGTTTAAGTTTTGTAAGAAAACAAAATGGTCATATAGAAGGATTAAATCCGATTTTTTTCAAATGTTGTTTTAACGTTTCATTGAAATTATATTATAAAACGTGAAAAACTATATGTACGATATGTAACACGATATGTACTTGTACTCTTTTAATAAATTAAAAAATACTGAAATAAAATAGTTATTTTTGCTTAAATTTAAGTACTAGATTAACCTTATTTGTCTTGTTACCTGACCCATGTGGCGTAACATGATATAAATCGTCTGTTAAAACACCTTCCTTGTTATTATCTAGCAGTATATACCAAAAGTGAGGAACATTTTAACCATTAGGGGACATATTTAAGTTAGACTGTTATAAGGGATACCACATAACTTAATATACGAATAAAGAAGGCATTTATGAATAGTTTGTGTAGTAAAACAACGCTACATCTAATTGCCATGTGTCACATACATAACACATGGTACTGTTATGGATACAGAAAGTCTTTAAAACATCTGCCATTACCTAGCATCTTATACAATAAGTGCGGAAATTTTTAACTAGTAAAGGACATATTTAAGTCAAGCAGTAATTAAGGAGGCCACTTAACTAGATGAATTCACAAATGTAGCGTTTGTGAATTGTTTTGGTAAAGTAAAACAACACTAAATTATACAAGGCGAATCCAGAAAGTAAGTTTACCTATTTCAAAGAAAAAAAGAACTCACGTTTCACGGACATATTTATTGGCAACATGTACAAAGATTTAAGCTTTTTTTCATCATAGCCACACCATTCATTTTAAATTAATTTAAATTTTACTAATAGCCTTAGTTGATTTCTAAAACTTTTACTCTCTGCCTACGATTTAAAGTTCTTAAATTGCATTCATGTTTACACTGAGGAAAACTGTTTACTGATTTTAAAACGAGAGTTTATTATTTATCAAACAACTTTTACAAATTTACAACAGAGGAATTCCAGCTGTTTTGGTACCTAACCTCATTAACCTTGACGTACAAATCCATCTCTATTCACCCATTCCTCAGAATTTAGTGACATGCTTTGCTTAAATGGTTTAAGTGCAACTCTCTCCTGTATCGTATTAGTCATGTTGAGTAAGCTTTATAACAAAGGCGTGAAATTGTCACAAAGGAATATGTACTAAATTACAGTTTCTAAGCTAAATTGGAATAAAACTCATATTGTGGAAGAATCACATTAGTAGAATATGTAAGTAAAAATGAGACTTGGATAAGAAATCAGAAAGGTAAATATATAGCGATAAAATCTCATTTTTATCATATTTATACTTTTAATATATGATATATACAAATACATTTCAATGTACTATATTCATAGCAAGAACATTTAATATATATATATATATACAGAAAATATGCTAAACTTTATGAAAAATAAAGATACACGAATGCAAGATCTTTAAGCATAATTATAATACTGTTGAAAACTTATAAATGGTTTTTTTTATAAATGAAATGATCCCTTTACCACAAATCTGAAGAAGTGTAGTTATATGAAATTAGATTGGTAATTAGAAGTATATTCTAATTAGTTGCTATGAGCACTTTAAATGAATAAGATTAACATAAACTAACATCTAAATTTGTAGACGAATGAGCTTAGGTCAATTTCTACTTTTTTTAGGAATTAAATAATAATTATTTACAAAGATGTAATGATCATAACAAAATTGCCTACATAGTTAAATTCTTTTCTTCATTATTTTAGCTTTAGAGTCAGAAAAAAAGTAATTGTTTAAAGAATAGTGACATTTGTGACTGTTCAATAAATAAGCAATAATACCTGTAAGATTTCTTTAAATATATGCGTGGAAAATCCTCCAGAAACATAAAAATAAATAAAAAAATTTAAAATTATCGAAACTACACATATGTGTTTATATTAAATCAAGATTAATTTCATTACTTATCTGTAAACCTTTTCAATTTTGAAAAGAATAAATTTTTGCATGCGATTTTGTATATTTGCTGCACCTGGTAGCTTGGCGTATGTTTGATGTTCAGGTTTGAGATTCTTATCAGCTTATCGAAAATCAGCTTCTTATTCTGATAGAAAAATTATCTTTAAAAAATCAGTTTCAAGAAAAATATCATAATAATTCCTTTAATGTTTTTTTAAATCATAGTAATAATAGCACAAAAATCATCCATATTATGAAATGATGTATCTCCTACTTATTTATAATGTATTCGACGGGTTATGGTAATCCTACGTTATCAAAAGCAAGCATTATTTTTGATTGAGTAAGGTAAAAGGTAAGGAAAATGAAGATAACAACAAGCCTAATTTATCGGAAGCTTACCAGGTAACGAAGATATGATGATATGGAGGATATATATAGGGAAATATAAGAGTGATTCATATAAATTACGAGTGAAGCGTACCAAAGGAAATTCCGATTAATGATCTTCGTCCTTCATTCCGGAAAACATCGATCAATCACGTGTTATACACAAGAATAAAATGTGTTCCTTTAATCATATATATGTGTTCACACATTTTTCATTCTATTCTCGAAAATGTCAGGAAGCATACTTTTATGATAATAACTAGAAATATATATTCAACCATGAACTATTTAAATCTTCAGTATAAAAAAAATAGTGTTGAAACAGTAACCATAAAAATACCATACCTTATTTATATAGATTGCTATCAGAAAAAATGTAAAAAATATGCATTAAAATACTTTTATCTCATAAGATAAAAATGTATAACAATTTTTAGAATTTTCTCTATTTAAAAAATGCTTATATATATATATATATATATATATATATATATATATATATATATATATATATATATATATATATATATATATATATATATATAATTATATATATATATATATATATATATATATATATATATATATATATATAAGCACCTTTACATATACACCTTTACATATCAGTGAATTATAAAGTGTGGTGAATGGAATAAATTAAGATTCTACTAGTTAAAATAACAAAACATATTATCCTTACATAGAAATTTTGCCCGAGGTCAACGATCCTCTTTCTGTACTATTTAATTTTTCCTCTTACAACTCCATTTAGTTTTAACTAAATTCTCGGTGTAACGCACACAATTTTGAACTTAATTATAACTGGTACTATTAATAGTAGCATAAAACTAATACAAAATTCTTACATATTTCTTATATAGGCATTTGATCCAGTCTCCTAGAAGACCATCGGCTGAGTAAAGATCCCTTGTTGTATGGCCCGCATCAGATTCATCCAGCTTTTCGAGGGTTTAATAATTATATATCTACCTGAGAGCACATATTTTATTATTTTTAACGAAATCTGTTTTAATGATATAAATAGTGTGATAATATTCGAGTTTATTTTTAACTCGGGGCATTTATCCATAACACGACAAGTGTTGACCATAAAATGACAATTTATTGACCACTTTGTATGAGTACAACATATTCCCGGGAGCAACGCGCACAAATAATGGGAATCCTAATAATTTAGAAGCAGTGCCTAAGTAGAAGACTCCCAGTCTCAGAATGCCACCTCCAAAGGCATTAGTTGGAATCTGCTAACACATTCCAACCATGACCCTATTTTCAGTGTTCCAGCAACCATTAATATGATCTTTGGTTGGATCAAACCTCGATTCCACAATCCTCCGATTATGAGATCGATCCATTTGCCAATTGATCTACCTAGGATACCATTTACACCTAATCCAAAAAGATTACACATATTTTGGTATAAATATTTTCAACGTACGATCGTTCGTAGGTAGACTATAATGAATATTTATAAAATCACTAGGAAAATAATGTCGCATTCTCCTGTTCTTTTATCACACGATCGGTCCAGGATTGCAAACATACCTTGTCAGGCAATTGATATTATGTAGTAACATCTGATCATATATATTGAATTAATTGGTAATATGACACACACACACAAACGTATATATATTTATTTATTTATATATATATATATATATACATATATACATATATATATATATATATATATATATATGAGTAACCTCCGGCATAATCATGTTTGGTTCAACCATATGACTTACAACAACAACAACCAACTCTTTAAATAATTTCCGACCTGATCCATCTATTTCTTGATCTTCCACTGTATTTAAATCTGCTTGGATTTTTTTTAGATATCTTGTAGTTCTGCTATGCTCTGCGCTACACGTGGCCTAGCTATTGACCTCCCCTCTTTTTTACTTCAATAATAATCAGTCTAACGTTTTGTAGATTTCACGCATTTCTCTTATTGTTTTAGTTCTTCTTTTACTATAAGTTCGTCAATTTCCTTATACAATTCCTGGTACATAACAGTATGGCAATATATCAGCTTAATACTAAAAATTGCTATAATTAGATAAATTATCATAATAATTTCAGAAACTTATTTTTTTAACCATGAATACTTGAGTAAATTAACATCACAGTTGAAAAGAATTCAAACCCAAATTGTGTTTAATTCTTTTCTCAATACTATAAAAACAATTATTTTAATTATAGAAAATGCTATACTTAGATAAATTATCTTAATAATTTAAGGAAATTTTTTTATTTAAATATATGAAAACTTGAGTAGATTAACTTTAAAACTGCATAGTATTGAATCCAAAATTGTGTTTATTTCATTTCTCAAGATTATAAAAAACAATTATTTTATAATTGAAAAACAATACATCTCCATCACTCACCTTAAAAATAATGTACAAACATCATACAAAAATCAATAGGTTATAGAATATTCTCGGAATGTGATTAAAAAATGTTTTCTAATTAAAACTTTAAACTAGCAGCATCCATATTTAATCACATCTGGTTCTTTTTAAGCACATATCAAATCTTTGAGGCATAATGCATACAAATGACTTTTAAAAAAATATGGAGCTCAATTATTCCAGAAACTTCTT
Source organism: Pardosa pseudoannulata (assembly GCA_032207245.1). Taxonomy (NCBI): domain Eukaryota; kingdom Metazoa; phylum Arthropoda; class Arachnida; order Araneae; family Lycosidae; genus Pardosa; species Pardosa pseudoannulata. The sequence goes on from CM063508.1 coordinate 17,536,753, forward strand.
TCAAGAAAGTTCTTAAGTGAACTCTAAATCCACTGAGATATTTTTATTTTTACATGAGGTACATGGAAATTACAACAAAATCTTATAAAAACGAGTATTTGATTTCTGAGAAAAACTGTAAAAAAAGGAAATGTGTACCTCAAAATGAATTGAACAAACAAATGCTTGAGGCACTATCAAATGCATGTTTAATTTATCACAGAGGATATAATTAACTTATTATAGAGAATTTGTTTATAAACGGTAAACACACACACACACACACACACACACACACACACACACACACACACACACACACACACACACACACATATATATATATATATATATATATATATATATATATATATATATATATATATATATATATATATATATATATATATATATATATATATGTGTAAAATTTAATACTTTAGTCTTAAACTATAATTACTAACTCCTATATTAAAAACCACCAAATCCATGATTTCATCTTCTTAGTAGCTTCTTGGCGTTAAACTATTTTGTCTTCGAAAAATATCCTTCCTGTTAGCAAAATTAACTACCCAACCTACTTTACTTATTAAGCACATTCCTTTTCGCAAGCCTTTGGCGTCCCGAAAGTTATAAAAGGATGCATGACAATTTTTTATTGAATTTTGCAGTTGGACGTTCTTAAATAAAGATGCTGCAAAAGTTTTCCTGATAAATCGTATTCTTTTCGCCTTTGACTACACTCCTTCGACCACGTTACATCCCTGAAACATAGCATGCTAAGCTAAGTTTCATATATATGTTTGTATGTATATATATATATATATTATATATATATATATATATATATATATATATATATATATATATATATATATATATATATATATATATATATATATATATATATATATATATATATATATATATATATATATATATATATATATATATATATATATATATATATATATATATATAATATATATATATATATATATATATATATATATATATATATATATATATATATATATATATATATATATATATATATATATATATATATATATATATATATATATATATATATATATATATATATATATATATATATATATAGTACGTTCTTATATTTATATATATTATCCTTTTACTCAACATTTACTGTAGTTAAAAAAATTATTAAGAGACATGTTCAACATGATTGCCTTAAATTTCAACTGCAATTTGAAATATTAAGCATATTGTTTAGTTGATTACAATGTGTGCGGTGAAATGCTGAGAATATACGTTGGATGCTGTCTTTCAGATAAGGTGCAAAGGTGTCTCAAGGTTTATCAAAACTGTCTACATGTTTCAAATGACTCCAAATTCAAAATTCGCTGAGTTTGTTTTCTTTTGAAGAACTACGATCTACTGTTTAGATCACGATCGGTAATAAGACAGAGATCTACTGCTTAAAGCTGATTTCGTTCGGCTAAGAATATCCATGTCAACATCAGGATTCGAATCTTCGAACTCCAGTACCAACAAAATAAGGATTGGTTGAGGTCTGGAGATCGAGGTTACGCTTTATGAAAGTGGTGGCAGAGGACACGTTCTTCTGTAAAGGGATTTTTTAAAATGTTCTTAACAGGAAGACTGAAGGAACTCCATCCAGTATAAAAATTATATGTAAAAGTCACTCACATGAATGCAGATTTAGAGCAATTTCGTTCAGTAACAAGGATGGCATTCTAAAATTTTAAAATAGTGTCAGAAAGTAATAATTTTTAAATAGACTAAATGTTTGCTAAATGTGTAATTCAGCCAAAAACGCTTTCTGGAAATGAAATTTTAAACTTATATTTCATTTCAATTTCTTTTTTATCGTATATTTCCAATCTTTTATCATCATATTTAAAACATTATAAATAATAGTTACAGTTGTAACAATAGTTAAGGTTTAATTATAGATTACCTGTATGTATATGTATAAATATTTGGGTGTATATATATATGTGAGTGTGAGAAAGAAAGACAGCGACTGAGTATATGAATGTTAAAATGTTTATGTTAGCTTTTATGATTTTGCTTTTTAAAATATTTGACTGAAATTGTAGGAAAAAATGAAACCAACTTTTTTGCCTCACATAATATATTTCTGCTTTTCCAGTCAAGGGTAGATGTATAGGGTAAATTTAATTTTATTAAACAAATTTACATTATTTGTCCTTATTTACATACTGATATATAGTTTACAATTTAATTATATTTCTTAAATAAGTTAATTGTATTAAAACAAAAATATTTTACCTCCCTCATTTTCCGAAAAGGTAGCTTTTTCAGTTTCACAATCTTGTTCTGAAATCAGTAAAATAGTTTAATTTATTGAAGGAGGAAGTGAAAGGCCTTCAATAAATACATCATTGTTCGATGATTTACTACTTCTAGAATGCAGTTACCCGAAAACAACGCTGTTGGCCATATTTTTATCTTCCTTATTACATGAACTTCTTTCAAAGTTCTTAAATGATCACTAAAGTTTTAGCTCTTTAAAGCAAAATTACTTCACTTAAAATTACATTCTTTCCTTTATCTCGAAAAGTTTTAAATAATGTTTAAACAAACAACAAGGATAAGAAAGTAGTAGATTTATCAATAAAGTACACCATTAAGTTCGTTAAGGCGATAAATGTGCTAAATTTAAAGAAAATAAAATGTAACAGTAAATAACTTCCTTGTTATTTTTAAAGTTATGCATATATATATATATATATATATATATATATATATATATATATATATATATATATATATATATATATATATATATATATGTGTGTGTGTGTGTGTGTGTGTGTGTGTGTGTGTGTGTACATACATGAGTATGCGTATGCGTGTGTGCTTGTGTTTATATATTTGCATACATATATACATACATACATACATGCGTATAGATGTATATACATATATTGTGACGCCCTGAAGTAGGGATAGGCGAGGTCGTCAATGATACAGGCTGGACAACTGTTTACTGTGGATTAAATAATTTTTTCGAGTGAATAAGTTATGTACAGCTATGTACAGGTTTCAGTAGATTCTAAATCTTCTGAGATCTCGTGCTGAGATAACCTTAACACAATTACAATACGTGGGTACAGTGAAGCTAGTTCTTCTCGATTACTGGAACAGTCCGCTAATTAGTTCCGGCACGAAACGCTGAAACTACCTCAAGGCTGACGATCAGTACAGTCGGCTTCCACATTAAGGTTCAAACGCTCAGAGTATTATCGCGCTGGGGTTCGTTGAGGAAACTCAGAATGCAAGACATCCAAATGAGAGTAACGGTCACTCTCAGCGACCTACTTCCATGCAAAGTAGAAAATAATATTACGATAACGGGAATGAGATCCCAAAGTCAAAAGTCGACTTCCTATCAAAAGCAGAGACGCTGGCGGTCTCTAAAGCAAAGCAAGCTATTGAAATCGGAGAGACGAGTGGACTCATCTCGAGCACCTCAAAACAGCTCCAAAGCAACTCTTAAAGAAAAGGCCTCTTCTTAACTCAGCCAATCTTCTTTTATAAGGATCTCGGTTCCTTGCACGTGATTCTTCCGGAACCTTCCAGATCCAGGGTGATACAATCGTGCGCCTGGACTCTCCGCCTGGATCATCTTATCCGTTTCCAGATGTGGCCGAAGGTTTGTCTTTAAGTCAAACGACCAAACCACCTTAAATTCCATTTGCTATACTCTTAATTTGTAACAGATGCGCACTACAGCATTGCTCGATTAATAATTATTACTCTAGACTTTTCACTCAAATAGCCCTCACAAAGGCTCAGACGCGATAACTCCAGCGTACCGACCATTTTCCATTACGTCCATTTAAGCGTGTCGTGGATTTATTGTCGGAACCTGGTACACAAACGTGTACTGTTAGGACCACACGCATCTACCTGCCGCAAACTGTAATTGTCCTCTGCAAAAAGTCACCTTCTGTTCTGCTAGGGTCATGTAACGAACCGTTACAATACACACACACATACATATGTACATATACATTGTAGTGTACTGGGGCTATAAGTGAGCCCGAAAAAAGATAGCAGAGACCTACGTACAGTCTACGATATTTATTAAGAAACAAAATATTGAAGTGATGATAAAACACATGAAACGATGAATATCTACAATAAAAAAATGATCGATGCAGGAATCAGCTTCCTAAGAGAAAAGGGAGGAGGCGGACTCTCTCAGTCACTCCCTGGAAGTTCTGGGCCGATGAGTTCACAGGAGACTCAATCGGTCAAAAATCCTCTCTGGGCCTCGAACTCTCTCTTCTTATATAGTCGTCTCACCGCAAGAATGTCAGCTGATCGGACAGCTGGTTGATGACGTGGTGGGGAAAGCGAGCGTAGCTCCACAAGTAGCCAGTAATCGGTTTGCCGAAATCTTGAGCAATCTCGCCGGTCATTAATCGCCGTCCATGAACAATCTCTTGGAGAAAAAGATAGTAAAGTATTGTTGCTTCCCTTACAATGTGGAGGATTGCTGTCGTGTGAAACTCTTTCCTGCCGTTGAAACTAACACTGCGAACACTTCGCCAGCATCCTAATGAAGTACTCCGACAGAATGATTGAGGTGGTCCTCGGTGTCAACAATCCACCATCAGTATCCCATTCTGTGCGAAACAATGTCCTTTCCCTAGGTAAAGAAGAGCTCAGTTCAAATGCTCACAAAAGGCTCGGTTGCCATTCTACTGCGTTATGCCGTCTTTTCTTACGGTTTTAGTTAAGTCTGTATCAGGAATTTAATGTAACGAGGATTCGTTATAACATACATATTATATATATATATATATATATATATATATATATATATATATATATATATATATATATATATATACACACACTCATGTCCATAAATTAAGGATAATTCAGAATCAAACAGAAATTGAGCTCTAAAATAAAACTTTCACCTGTAGAATTATCACACACATCTTGAAGAATATGCAAATTGCAGGAAACCTCCAGATGGCGCGGATAGTACGTCACAATGACGAGAGTGTATGAAAGAGGTATATAAGGAATGGTAGCAAAGAAGTAAAATTGTTCACAAGCGCTTTAAAAGCCTTTCAGTGCAATAACCGCATAGTTATGGCACAAAGGAAGCATTTGGATGATTTTTTACGTGGTAGAATTATCGGACGACTGGAATGTGGACGTACCCAGCTGGAAGTATCCGAGGAACTTGGAATCGCACAGAGTGTCATCTCCAGGCTTTGGCAACGATTCAAACATGATGGTAATGTGAGTAGATGTTACAGCACAGGTCTCCCCCGAGTTACTACGCCGAATGATGACCGGTATTTGGCAGTTACTGCCAAAAGAAACAGACGGAGCATAGCATCAGACCTGTCTCGTCAGCTCTCTTCAGCTACCGGTACGACAGTTTCAAGGCAGACCGTGTACAGACGCTTAGGGAACATTGGTCTATATGCTCGTAGGCCTGTCAGATGTGTTCCTATTACTCACTGTCGCCTGCGATTATGCTGGGCTAGAGAGCATGCATTGTGGACACCGCAACAGTGGTTTTGTGTGATGTTTTCCGACGAGTCCAGGTTCAGTTTACATTCTGATTCTCGCCGGACTTTCATATGGAGAGCGCCAGGTACCCGTTACCACCAAGAGAACACCATTGAACGACACCGTTACGGTGGTGCAGGATTGCTCGTTTGGGGAGGAATTATTCTTGGTTCCAGAACTGACCTGCATGTTCAGAGTGTAACGATGACAGGCCACATCTATCGGGATGTCATTCTGGAACAACATGTACGTTTGTTTCGGGGCGCCATGGGTCCTGAATTTCCTGAATGAGCATGTGTGGGACATGCTTGGCCGACGAATTGCAGCCCGTCAACCCCCTCCCAACTGTCTATCGGAACTTCGGAGGGCATTGCTTGATGAGTGGTGTAATTTTCCCCAAGATCAGATTGATAATCTGATACTCAGCATGCGTAGGCGTTGTAACGCTTGTATTGCATCGTCCGGAAGACATACTACGTATTAACCATCATACTAACCATGTTATACTGTTTTCTGTAAATAGGTTCTTTTTTGAAATTTGCTCCATGGAGTAAAAATCGCAATTTTTATTAATTATGTCAAACATATAGCATCTTTTTTGCTCTTTACCTGTTGTTTAATAAATAGACTTTACAAATAAGTCAAATTTGTTTTGCTTTTGTCTCTTTCATTGCCTGAACTTCATTATCCTTAATTTATGGACATGAGTGTATATGTATATATATATATATATATATATATATATATATATATATATATATATATATATATATATATGTATGTATATATATATATATATATATATATATATATATATATATATATATATATATATATATATATATATATACATATATATATACATATATATATATATATATATATATATATATATATATATATATATTATATATATATATATATATATATATATATATATATATATATATATATATACATGCTTCAGAATTACAAGTTTAAATTAGAGGAAGACTTTCATATCTTTTAAAAGGTGTGACGCAACTGTGGGTACATATATAGTTTATTTTTTCTATATTTTCCTGTTTGAAGAATTCTAAAAACCGTCACATATAAATGCATACATATATATATAATAATATTAGGGGTTTAAAATTAGAGTTATTAAAACGATCGTGACTGTACATCGATTTATAATTGCTATAAATATTGCACACACTCTTCAACGTGAAAAGCATAGCCCTTACATTGTTTCTGATATAAAGAATGTTTTATTGGTAGTAGAAGTTAATGGCCTGGAAGACACTAAAACCCGCTAATAAAACAGGAACATAATTTACGGTATCATCTTCCCTTGATAAATATGAGGTTGATTTTATAAGATTCCAGATATGAATAAGGTAAATATTTGGAAATATCTATAAAACATAAAATATATTTGCGTATAAAGGGATATTAAAATGCCACAGTTCTGCATGATATTAGCAAAATATAATTACACTTGACTCATAATAAAGGAATTATTACTACTAATAAATAAATTAATCATAATTAATATACTTGAATATACTATCCTGTGAATTATAGATTCACTATATAATGCATTTATATAGCCTGTATATATATATATATATATATATATATATATATATATATATATATATATATATATATATATATATATATATATATATATATATACATATATCATTATCAAGATAATCCAAATGCTGCAGTACATAGTCAAAGATATTATATTATCTAAATATATTCAAAGTAAGCAAACTACAGCATGTTAATTAAAGATCTATATAATGCAAATAGTAAAAAGGAATGAAATGATGTCAATATTTCTTAAGAGACCAAAGTTACTGAAAGCATTGAATAATTGTAAGCGAGCAACACCTACGCAAAATATTATTTATAATTAATCGATCTTTATTTATAAAAGTATACCCTGCTTTTTTTAATACATTTTTATTATATAATATGTGTATATACGCATATATGTGCTTATAAAATGAGCCAGTATGACAAGTTCAGTTACATTTCATTAAAATAGAAACACTCTCTTTAATATTTACTAAGCTATGAAAAACAATTTATCGTGATAGAAAAGGCTATTAGAGTTTGAAATATGAACAGACCTGAAAACATATTTTATAAATCGATGACTACTTCCTATCGGTATTCTTTTTGAAAGCATCCCATTATTAATAGAGGCTATTTTGTGTTTGGAGGTGTCTGTAAATCGAATGAGATAGACAGTAAATGCCACCAAAAAACAAGTATATAACTGCAATGAAAACACCATCGAATACTGCATTTATTTATGTGGAAATTATGCCTCATGCATTTGAAGTTATATCCTGTTTTAATTACATTGGTTCTTTTGTTAACGCAAAAGAATGACATTATGATTTAAATACAGAAAAATAGAAAATTCAAATTTTCAAAATGTTGTGCCTGAAAAGCATCTTTGGTGGTATTAAAGTGAATTCACAATGAACTCGGAAATTTATAGAACCTTTAGAAAGCCCAATGTAAGCTTGACTGAAGAACAGGGTGCCCCAGTCCACTTAGCGATAAACCCCTGAGCATGGTAGCCTAAGACTTTTATTCCTGATCTCGCCTTATTGAAACGATCTGTGTCTATATTTTAATTTATATTATATTATTATCCATCTCTCCTGGTGTAATCAATTTCTTATATATTAAATGCTTAATGTTTAAAAATATTAGATAAAACGAACCATTAACGGTCTACTATGACTAATTTTTAATAATTTGGAGCTGTTGGATTTGTAAACTGTAGAGGAATTAGTTTCCCATAAATATAAATGTCCGGTTTCTAAATGGTTTTCGCTAATTAAATAAAAGTATAAAAATCTATTACAGTGACGCACTCTACATCAATTAATGTCACCCCAAAAGCAAGAAATATAATGTTAGAATGGAATTATTTTGTGTTTCAGTAAACATCGCCAATAATCTTGCCAAATATTCCAAGGGGCACCTTCAGTATTACCCCTAAGGTAATACAAACTATTAAAATTAGAAGTATCAGCATATCCTAAGAACGAGCGAAACAAATTCACTGCAAACATTTTCCATAGTCCTTTACATCCCGTAAAATAAGAGGTAAAATAGATTTTAAATCAATCTGAGTAATAACTGGCCAACATAAGGGAAGACAGGGGAGTAAACTGTCAAGGAAGAGCTTGCAACAGAAGACCATTGCCCACCTTGCGCTGCCATGTCAATTATAATTAAGCTTTATTTTTGACTGTACTGTTTAAAGGGAATATTAATAAAAGGTAAAACTAGTTGTTATAATTATAGTTGACGTATTTGCCGTAAACAAAAATCATGTTAGAGGTTGTGAAAAGAAATCCATTTCAATCTAAATAAGCAAATAATTATAATTAATTGCAGGTTTCTAAAACTATTAATTATTTAGATATAGCCAGCAACGTATGGTAAGAGAAATCTTGTTTCAAAAAAACGTAAAAAATGCTACAAACCGTTTTTAGCTGCCTGCAAATGTAACGCTATAGAAAATTATGTTAAAATTCCGAATAATAAATCATCCAGTTCATTTAGAAAATAAATTTGAATCAAATTTTAAGTATTGAAAGTAGAAGTTGAAGTTATGAAGCTAAGAAATGTTTTTATTAATAAAAGATCCAATATTAGAATAACAGATTAGAAAATACTAGGAAATGTTAGGATATTCGAAAATATTTGGTATAGTAGTTAATAGGCTATGAGAAATACTATAATAAATTTGCTTCTTTGTATAAGTGGAAGCAATATAATTGATGATGTATTAATACACCAACATAAACAAAAAGAAAGATAATAACAAAGAACTGTAAAAATTATAAAACCTACAAATTTCTTTTTTATTGCGATTTTAAGGCGTTGCTCAAAATCATTAATTAAGTTTCAAAATATCAGACTTGTCGATTTCAAGAAAATTTATATCTGAAAACCTCATTTAAAATCTTTTATTATAGGTCATTGCATTTCAAGGCTGTCATACATTGTAACATGGATTGTCTCTTTTTTTCATTGCAAAGTAATGAAATGGGGAAAGATGTTCCAAATTCCTATTATTTGATGTTAGTTATATGAAAAACAAAACACAACTTCAAGGCTGCAGAGGAACAAATACAGTTTGAAATAAATGTTAAGAAATAGCTTCTTTTTGCAACTTCATAAGAAAATAATTATTCTGAAAGACTTCATATACTTATTTTGATGGTGTTTGAATATGAATGGCAATACACAAATACTAATATGAAAGACGAAAACAGACTGTGAGATGTGGAAATGAAAAAATCTTGGAGTAAATTAAGAAACAGTTTTTTAAAGCTTATATTAACACATTGTTTGCGGGTACATTTCGCAGCGAAATTGTACCGGGAGCGGCCGTTATGAACGT
>CM063508.1:17549328-17561828 GCA_032207245.1 Pardosa pseudoannulata
TGAAGTTTTTATTTTTAATTAGAAAACATTTTTTCTTCACATTCTGAGAATATTCTTTTACCTATTGATTTTGGTATGATGTTTGTACATCATTTTTAAGGTGAGTGATGCAGATGTATTGTTTTCAATTAAAATAATAGTTTTTTATAATCTTAAGAAATGAAATCAATACAATTTTGGTTTGAATTCTATGCAGTTTTACTCTTTATCTACTCAAGTTTTCGTATATTTAAAAAATAATTTGCTTAAATTATTAAGATTATTTATCTAAGTATAGCAATTGTTCTCCAATTAAAATAATTGTTTTTATAGTATTGAGAAATGAATGAAACACAATTTGGGTTTGAATACTATTCAACTGTGCTGTTAATCTACTCAAGTTTTCATGTTAAAAAAATAATTTTCTTAATTTATTAAGATAATTTATAGGAATTTATAAGTATAGGAATTTTTAGTATCAAGCTGATATTTTGCATTACTGTTATGTACCAGGTATTATATATGGCAATTTGTGGAACTAATGGTAAAAGGAGAACTAAACCATTAAGAGAAATGATTGAAATATACATAATGTTAGACTGATTATTATTGAGGTAAAGAAAAGGGGGGGGGGGTCAATGGCTAGGGCACGTGGAACGTAGAGCGTAGCAGAACCACAAGACATCTACAAAAAAAAACTAAGTAGATCTAGACACAGTGGAAGACTAAGAAACAGATGGATCAGGTAGGAGATGCTTTAAAATGTTGATATTGCTGTTGTTTTAAACCATTTAGTGTAACTAAGCATTATTGTGCCGGAGGTTACTCGTATTAAGGCAAAGGGGTGAGCCTTTCCTTTTTAACTAGCATTACAAGAGTGAAATTACGACTTATACTCAAGTGGGTCGTCTTAATTTAGAAGCAGGCATCAAGCCAAAAACACATACGCTTGTCCTGCCTCCACCAGATGTATTGATTGAGAACTGGGAGAACATTGTGACCACGAAACTATTTTATTTGCTCCAGTCACCTTTGACGAACAATGCGGACATTTGGCTGGCTCGGGCTCCGGACACGCAACCCTCCAGTTACGAGAGCGTTGCCTTTGCCGACTGAGCTACCTTGGTTACTTTAAAGAGTTGGGAAATCACCAACTGGAAAGTAAAGGTATTTAGTCGGGTGAAATGGTAAAAACTCTTAAAAGAGATTGGAACGCTCTAAGGAAGGTAGTAGCATTTATGATGGTGAGAAATATCTCAAATTTCTATTTTTATTTCAAAATAAAAATCCGACTTACATACTTTATTTTTTTTCTAATTATGACAACAAAACTGTCAGGTTATTTACGTTTTAAGTGATAATAAGTAAGAAGTTATCTGGTCTAAATTTTTCTGGATATTTAAGACGTTTAATAGTTGGATTTGACGGTGAGATCTGAAGACGTCCAACTTATGGAGCATATCTAACTCGCTTTGTTCTCTATAAGTACAAATCCTGTTTCTGAACTAGTGAGTCTAGTTACAACAACTAGTCTTAAATTTCTTTATTTTCATTGTGAAATCAAAATAGGACTCATGTAGGTCACTGATTAAGCTTCTGTAATGCGTAACTGTCTACCTATATATTTAATTAACATTATCTTAATTATTTCTCAACATCATATAATTGTAAAATGTCTGTGTACTACATGAGCATTACACTAATTTTAAGCAAATTATAAATCCTTGGGCACAGCAATATATATATATATATATATATATATATATATATATATATATATATATATATATATATATATATATATATATATATATATATATATATATATATATATATATACGTTTGTGTGTGTCATATTACCAAGTAATACAATAAACATGAGGACATATTGCCACATAATATCAATTGTCTGACAAGGTCTGAAGTCCTGACCAGATAATTTGATAAAACAAGAAGAAAATGTGATATTATTTTCGTGATGATTTTGTAAAGAATCTATAAAACATGGAAGTTAATGTAAATTTAAAAATTATAGCCTACTTACGAACGATTGCACCTTTGAAATTTATATACCAAAATATGTATAATCCATTTGGATTAGAAGTAAATATTACCCTAGGTAGCTCAATTGGCAAAAGCCTTGATCTCATAATTGGAGGATTGTGGAATCGAGGTTTGATCCAAACAAAGATCATATTAATGGCTGTTGGAACACTTAAAATAGGATCATGGTTGAAATGTGTTCCCAGATCCAAACTAATGCCTTTCCAGTTGGCATACTAAGACTGGAAGTCTTATACTTAGGCACTGCTTCTAAATTACGAAGACCCACATTTTTTGTGCACTTTGATCCAGCAACTAACTTGTTGCCCACATACAAAGTGGTAAAAAAATTCCTTGTCTTTTTATGGATAAACGCCCAGCGTAAAAAATAAATCAAATATTATCACACAATTTATCTCATTAAAACGGATTTCGTTAAAAATCAGAAAATCTGTGCTCTCAGGTAGATATATAGTTATTAAACCCCCTGAAAACTAGATGAATCTGACGTGGGCCATACAACAGGGGATCTACTCTCAGCCGATGGTCTTCTAGGAGAGTGGATTTTCAAAGCTGGGTCAAATGTCTGTTACACTTTTATTTAAATTTAAGAAATATGTAAGATTTTCGTTTCCGTTTTATATTACTATTAATGGTACCAGTTATAATTATGTTGAAAACTGTGTGCGTTACATCTTGAATCTAGTGAAAACTAAACGGAGTTGGAAGAGAAAAATATAATATAGTAAAGAAAGAGGACTGTAGATCTTGGGCAAAGTTTCTAAGTATGGATAATGTGTTTTATTATTTTAACTAAAATAATCTTAATTTATTCTCTTGACCACACTTTATAATTCACTGATATTTGAGTATATATGTATGCATACATATATATATAAATATATATATATATATATATATATATATATATATATATATATATATATATATATATATATATATATATATATGTGTGTGTGTGTGTGTGTGTGTGTGTGTGTGTATATATAGTATAAAATAGAAACCAACCACAGAATGTGATGTATTAAATAGACCAGATGGGGGTTGCGACCACCAGAAAGTTTTACACTTAACGTTCCTGGGGTCTATGTACATCAGTACCACCTTAACATAAAGTTAAAAGTACAAAAGAAGCGTAAGAGAATGAAAAAGAAAGAGAAGACTCAACAAAACCTAAATAATAATACTAAAACACACACACACACACACACACACACACACACATATATATATATATATATATATATATATATATATATATATATATATATATATATAATATATATATATATATATATATATATATATATATATATATATGTGTGTGTGTGTGTGTGTGTGTGTGTGTACATATATATACATACATATGTATACATACATATATATGTGCATATAAATATATATATATATATATATATATATATATATATATATATATATATATATATATATATATGTATATATATATATATATATATATATATATATATATATATATATATATATATATATATATATATATATATATATATATATATATATATATATATATATATATATATATATATATATATATATATATATATATATATATATATATATATATATATATATATATATATATATATATATATATATATATATATATATATATATATATATATATATATATATTTATATAATCATATATATAAGCATTTTTTTTTCATATTTAGAGAAAATTGTAGAAAATGTTATACATTTTTATCTTGTGAGATAAAAATATTTTAATGCATATTTCTTATATTTTTTTTTTATATCAGCAGTCTATATAAATAAGGCATGGAGTTTTTATGGTTATTGTTTCAATACTATTTTTTTTCTTTTATAGTGAAGATATAAAGTATTCATTTTTGAATATATATATTTTAGTTGTTATCATAAAAATATGCTTCATGACATTTTCAAGAATAAAATGAAAAATGTGTGAACATATATATATGATTAAAGTAAAACATTTTATTCTTGTGTAATATTTGATTGATCGATGCTTTCCTGAATGAAGGACGAAGATCATTAACCGGAATTTCCTCTGGTATGCTTCTCCCGTAATTTATATGAATCGGTCTTATATTTCCCTATATATATCCTCCATATTATCACCTCTTCGTTACCTGGTAAGCTTCCGATAAATTAAGCTTGTTGTTATCTTCTTTTTCCTTATCTTTTACCTTACTCAATCAAATCTAATTCTTGCTTTTGATAACGCAGGGTTACCATAACCCGTCGAATACATTATAAGTAAGTAGGAGATACATCATTTCATAATATTTCTATTTTTGAGCTATTATTACTATATTTGAAAAAAAAAATGTTAAGGAGATTTTTACAATATTTTTCTTGTAACTGATTAACTCCTCTTATTCACAAAAATTAAAAAGTTCATTTTTCTTTCAGAATAAGTTGATTTTCAATAAGAAATTAAGAGTATCAAGCCTGAATATCAAGCACTACATTAATCTAATAATAAAATAATATATAAAATATATAAAACAAATATATAAAATCGCATGTGAAAATTTGTTCTTTTCAAAATTAAAATGGTTTACAGATAAGTAATGAAACCAAACTTGATTAAATATTGACAGATATTTGTATTTTCAATAATTTTTAAATTTTTATTTCTTTTATGCTTCTGGAGCATATATTTTGTTTTGCTTCTTCATGCATATATTTGAATAAATCTTACAGATTTTATTGCTTATCTATTGAACAGTCAGAAATGTTACTGTATTAGGTTCTTAAAACAATTATTTTTTCTTAAATGCTAAATTATTTGAGAATGCATTTTAATTATGTACTGACAATCTTATTATGATCATTATACCTTAGTAAATAATTATTGCTTAATTCCTAAAAAAGCAGAAAGGGACCTACGCACATTCATCTAAAAATTGAGTCTTTTTTTCATGTTAATCTAAAACATTTAAAATACTCAGCAACTAATTAGAAAATACTTCTAATTAACAATTCATATAACAACATTTCTTCAGACGTATGGTAAAGGGATAATTTAATTTATAAAAAAAATCTTTAAAAGTTTTGAACAGTATCTCAATTATGCTTAAAGATCTCGTATTCTTGTATCTTTATTTTTCATAAAATTTAACATATTTTTCTATGTATATATCATTAAAACTTCTTCCATTAGTAGAATTTCCAATTTTTTACAAAGTAAACTAAATTTTATTTTTATATATCATTAAATAAATAGTATAAATATGATAAAAATGATGAATGTGTTTTATCTCTATATATTTTCCTGACTCATTTGTTCTCCAAATATGTTTTTCAAACAAGAAATTTAAAAGTTTATGCTTTAATTGAGTTAGTCTCTCTTTTACTTATATATCCTATCAACGTGATTCTTCCACAATATGCGTTTAATTCAAATTTAGTTTAGAAACTGTAATTTAGTATATATTCCTTTGTGACAATTTCACACCTTTGTTATAAAGCTTACTCAACATGACTTATAGGAGAGAGTTGCACAAAGTCTGAAACCATTTATGCAACGCATCTCACTAAATTCTGAGGAATGGGTGAATAGAGCAGGGTTTGTACGTCCGGGTTAATGAGGTTAGATGCCAAAGCACCTGGAATTCCTCTTTGTAGATTTGTAAGAGTTGTTTGATAAATAATAAACTCTCGTTTTAGTATCAGTGAACAGTTATGCTCAGTGTAAACATGAATTCAATTTACCAACTTTAAAATCTTACGCACAGAGCAAAATTGAAGAAGTCTAGTAGTAAAATTTAAATTAAATTGAAATGAATGTATTTGTCTATTTCTAATAATAAATGATTTATCCCCAACTGCCAAAATATAAATATTTGTGCTTAGGCTTTATATCTTCAGTGGATATATATATATATATATATATATATATATATATATATATATATATATATATATATATATATATATATATATATATATATATATATATATATATATATATATATATATATATATATATATATATATATATATATATATATATGTGTGTGTGTGTGTGTGTGTGTGTGTGTGTGTGTGTGTGTGTGTGTGTGCGTGTGTGTGTGTGTATGTGTGTGTGAATGTATTGATGTATCTATATATGAAGTCTTCATCCCTCTCCGAAATCTTTTTTATCAATTTATATATATGCATACGTATGTCATTATTTCCTTTACGTCAAATTGTTATTTTTACAAATAATACATAATGCATAAGTGTTTCATTTTTCATCCCTTTAAGAATTATCCATTGAGAATTATTTTCTCTTTAACTCTCTCATAATTCTGCAGATAAACCTTCAGATTAGTCTTCGAATTCACGATTCATTCTTTAATTGATTCATGATTCATTGTTCTTGAATTCATTTTTCAAATACATTTGTAATGGTTCAGTATTCAGTAATAGATTTAATTTAAACATTAGTGAATGTAGACCTTGTGTAGAGACACCCCAGTGGGTGTTATCTATCATTACAAAACAATAGTGTATTAAAGACTGTGATAAAACCAGATGACTCCATTACAATTGAAATATTTTGCATAAAATTCCTTTCTTGGGGATTACCTAGCTTTTGAAACAAATTAAAATTCTTATGAGGCATTAAATAAAGATGTATTGTGTTTCATATTTAAAGTATATGTCTACGTTCAGAGAACTCTTTTCAAACGTTGAAACTATTTCATGTTTTTACATTTTAAGATATATTTTTTATATTATCATAGAGAATTGCACTTAAAAAATTTATTCCTGGAGAGGTTTTTACAAAATTTCTAATAAAACAAGAAAATTTAGTAAAAAATCGGGATTTTAAAAAGGTCTAATTTTTAATAAATTAAATTATTTCAATATTTTTTGATGCAACAAATTTCTTATACACTGGACTAGTGAGTCACCTAAAATCTTTGCTTAGTTTACATTTGGTAAAACATTTTGGTCATTCAAAATCATACACATTGAATTTTTAATGAATTTTCATTACTTTTATATCTAACTATGAGTGTAACATCATTAAAAATTATCCATAGTTAAAGCTTTTAGGTTATGCACTAGTAAATACTATCAAAAGTATTCATAATAATTTTCAACAAAATATTTTAAGAACTTTTTGAGAAATCACATTTCAAGTTTCAACATTTTATTAAAAATACCTTTCTGAGAAAAACGCATTGGAAGTTTATGAAAGCAACTTTAACTATTAAAAATTAAAATACATGTTTAAAATTACCCACACTTTCTTTCTTCAAAACTCTCTATTTGCCAAGTTGCTAATTATTAAAAATACTATAAAAATGTTTAAACTAATCTTCATGAAAATTTAAAAAGTTTTGTCCAAAAATACACTTCAAAAGTCTATAAATTTAAAACTTCCGGTTACGAAGCAGGTACTTCCGTTTTGGTTTGACAGCTGTCACTGACGTTTAAACAACTATAACTTTTCTTTAAAATGCAGTAGGGAGAAAAAAAACAGATTTAGAAGCCTAAAATTTCAACTTTTACAATAGAGAATTAAAAAGAATTATGATTTTTGGAAGAAAATGATGTTTTCAACGTAGACGTATACTTTAATAAATATGTTAGATAAGCTACTTTTTTATTAAATACTGTTTAATTTATGTATTGTATTTTCGTATACCTTTGCAAGACATTAATACCCTACTTGTATTTTAATTCATTTCGAATTAAAAGCATATTTAAAGATATCAAAATACATTTGATTATTATATCTGAATTTTGCTGTTACCGTTTAGTATTTCTAAGCATAACAGAATATCAATAATTCAGTCAATTAAGTATTCCTCTTTATAATGAAAAATCCAACTATATTATCTATATCTTCCAAAAAAAAATCAGAATTATTCATTCGAAGATATTTGTAACTAGATTTCTCAACCGAAACACGAAAGGAAATCACAACCATGTGCGGTGACACTCTCAGTGTGAATCATCGATCAGATGATAACAAAAGTTCATAAGTTACAGTGTCAAAACCAGATGACTCCATTAGCGCTCACATAACTTCAGGAAAGATTTTCCCGACTGTTTATATAGATTTGTAAAATAAAAACAAATTCAAGTTCTGTTAATTTGAAACAGCATAAGAGGTAGTGAACTGAATCAATTACGCGTATTATTTTCTAATTTCCTTGGAATATTTTTCTATACAAGCTAGTTCTAACGGAAAGTTTTCCTCGGAAGAAAAAACTAGATGCAAATTCGATTTCAATAGAATTGTAATACAGTAGAATCTCGGTATAACGACCCCATGTGGGAACAACATCATATGGTCGTTGTAACGAAATATCATTGTAACGAATTGAAAAAACAATAAAAATAATTGAGTAAAGAAGTAATGCAACAGTACATACCTAGAGAACACTTCTATTTATTTGTATTTCCATTACTGAATTTTTGAATAAAAGTCTTTGATTGACGCCTGTTTCAAGTTCATTTGGGAATTTTTCATTATCACTGATTCCATATCCGTTAGATTTTGAAGGAAATCTTCAGAATTAAATTGTCCTTCAAAATATTGACGAATTGCATTGATTGCATTGAAGGCTTCTTTTTCATTCACTATTTAAAAAGCTTAGAAGATTTCTTCTCCGTCGTCGGAATCACAGATTTCTTCATTTGCGATAATATGTGCAATAAAATCGTCCTCATTCTAATTTTCTCTGCAGCACTGTAAAGTTTCGTCTACCGCAACAAACTCATCGAAAGATAATTGAAGATTCTCCCCTTATTGTCACGCCTCCTCCCCTCCTTTAAGCAAACACAAAGAGATGAGTACAGGTTTCTTGAAGTTGTACCACAGAACAATAATTTTGAAATAGACCACTTGCTCATGAGTTCTGCGGACTAAAATTATCGGTCGTTCTAACAAAAAATAATACTCTTGGGGTCGTTGTAATGATTCAAGATTAACATTAATCCTAGGTTAAAATAATTGGGACTTTTTAAGATGGTCGTTTTAACGAAGGGGTCGTTGTATCATGGGGTTGTTAAAAAGAGGTTCTACTGTATATGGTTGATATTCTATGTCGTTTTTGTCTGTTAGATATACTTCTGTCCATCATAAACACATGAAAGCATGTTTGTTAGACGAATATCAGAAACCGCCTTCTCAAATTTTATACATACTTTTTATTTTGATGGCTGCACATTAATGCTTCTTTGAGCTAAGGAAAAAGACTATGATTTCAAATTTCGAAATCATATTATATGGAGATATCAATCAGGTTAGCGAGATATCAATCAGGATATGGAGATATAAATCCAATTAATTGATTAAATGGAGATCATAGCGATATAATAACGTTTATTTCCAGTAAAAATCGAGTAACTAGCAATATATGGACTTGAATTATAATGAAGTTTAGCCACAGGTTGCAGATTTCAGCAAACAAGCATTCATTTTATCACATGACACTGGAGGATAACATTCTGTACATGCCACCCCTTCAGTATTCATCTTAATATAGAAATTACCATTAATTTTACTACATAGAAATAATTATGATATAAGTAATAGTTAAGCAATAAAATGAAACTTATTACATAATGAACAACCTACGTTTGTCTTAGAATGCTGACAATTTGTGGATCACAGTCTTTAGATAATTATTCTTGTGTTGCAGCGGTTGTAGTTTAGTTTATATGATGTTCCTGGGCCGAAGACCTTATTCATGAGAGATAGAAGTTCATAAACTAGTGTCCTTCTTTAAGTTAACAAAACTTTATATAAGAATTCAGGTCTGTTAGATAAAATAAACATAATTAAAGGTAAAGATATATATAAATAAAGGTAAAGAAAAGTACATATAAATAAAGGTAAAGAAAAGTACAAGATATAATAAAAGAAAAATTTAAGAGAAAATTAGGAATAGCTATATAAAATAAAAAAAATTAGGGATAGCTAGATGGTTTTTGTTTACTCTCTAAAATATCTCTTATATGTTAACGCATTCTTGCATATTTAATGCATACTTATAGTGTTAATTTTCTGTATGCGTAAATATTATCTAAATATAATACAGGTAAATCATAAAAGACAAAAGTATATTTTTAAAATACCTTATACGTTCTAGGTATTATTTAAATCCCGCTTCAGGAATCACGTACCTCGCGAAATTTTCTTTCCTTAATACTTACACATATCACTCACGTCCTAATTTTTGATCATTTCTTCACATTTTTAAAATACTGTGATAAATATCCCAATCCGCCCAAACCTCTTCTTAGAACGCTGAATTAACTGGTTTCAAACCCATTCGTAATGCTGTAGATTATTTATAACGCTTATTGCCAAATTTGTAAAAGCAATCTACATTTTCAACAATTTACCTAATTGTAGCAGAATATTTGAATTTGATATTATATGTTTGTTCCATTACTAATTACATGCTCGCGAAACCCATAAAGTTTAAGCATAATTACTGCTAGTCGACTAAATTGTAATAACCAATTAAACATCTGGCCAATATTTTAAACTATTCATCCAAATAGCATTTACTAAAACATTAACATAGCTTATCATTAATACTTTTATTTCCTAATATAAATCTTCAAAACCTAAATTGTTTATTAAAAAACGTGGAATATGTCTAAATATAGAATCCCAGACTCTAAATAGTATAATCAAATGAGTGTTTTAAACTTAAAATTCTTAAAGCTTTCTATCCTATAAATGTAAACTTTCCGTCTATACAACACGTTTGCCAGCTGTCGCCGGCAAATGGCTCCTCGTTTATCACGATCTTGCACTTAATTCGCGGAGAAAGTTTTTTTTTTTTTTTTACCTTGGGAAAATTTTTTCTATCTTCGCTCTTGGGTGCACATATGCTCGAGCAGAGCGATTTTGTGGCTTGTTCTTTGTCTGTCGTTAAGTAGAGCAGATGTCCATTGTCGCAGATCTGGACTAAAGTTTCAATTACACTTGTGCCGTTGTCTTCCATGTCGGCTAGACTGCATTTTTTTATTGTTTTTTTTTACTAGCTTGTCAAGGAGTTTTATAATTAATGGTTTACACACACACACACACACACACATATATATATATAATAAAATTAATTTTTATCTAAAATTTATATACATGTATATATATATATATATATATATATATATATATATATATATATATATATATATATATATATATATATATATACATGTATATATATATATATATATATATATATATATATATATATATATATATATATATATATATATATATATATATATATATATATATATATATATATATATATATATATATATATATATATATATATATATATATATATATATATATATATATTATTTCAAAAAATGTAATTAAAGTAATTACTGATAGCAGTTCTGATCCAAGACGTAAAATACAAAAATTGTATTTTTCATTTAAAATATTTATAATATTGTTATATTTTAACATAACATATAACTCAGAAAAAGCAAAAATATTTATCATATTTTTTACCATTAATATATTTAACCTTAATATTCCGTATTTCTAAATTCTAAATATTAAGTAGTCAGAAAGTTTAAATGTGAAATCTATTATCTCAAGATTTTCCAATACATTTACTAACTGCCCATCTGACCTTTTTAAGGCACCTGTATGATCAATAAGCGTATTCACTCAAATGTATGAAAGAAGTTTTCCTTTAAAAAATAACTTGAAACGTATATTTATTTTAAATGTTTTAACTTTTTCACTTATTATATTGAACTCTATTCAATACCGATATTCAATATAATATTAGAAAGTTAGCTTCAAAAAGAAACTATGCATGGGTACATTTCTTTTCTTTTCTTTCAATTTTTTTTTAAATATTACTTGAAATTAGGGAAATGGTGTGTTTTACTTTGAAACAAAACTGCAGTTATGTCTGTAGTTAATTGTCTAAGATCTGAGACAGATATAACGTATTTAAACGTGTATATAAAATTTCAGAATGCTAAAATATTTAATATGAAATATGTGGAATTGATATTCCAAAAATAATATCAAGAGTCATGTGTGTTTTAGACTAATTAGTAAATGTGTCATAACTGTGATTTTTAAATATCTTCGTTAAGTTTATTTTATGTATCTAAAGAATAATTTTAGTAGTATAGAACTGACTCTTTGCTGCCTAAAATTCCAGATATCTGGAATTTTTTGACAGCAAACTTACTACTTTAAACACAATATACAGGAAATGCTGTACATTTTATTGTAAATTGACTTCATAGTCAACATAACATAACGATTCTGGACCATACAAAATTTAAAACTCTTCAGTGATTATTAGCTGAACATTATATGAAACCCAGCATTGTTTAATTTATTTAGTAAGGAAACACATAAAGTTAATGTAGTTTAACACTGCAATTAGAAGTAGCTTTATTACACGATGGACAATGTTAAATCCATA
>CM063508.1:17571828-17604328 GCA_032207245.1 Pardosa pseudoannulata
TTGCTTAAAATGTCTGTTGGTTTTTAAAAGAAATAAGTGATGTTAGTAATTATTCTGCACAAAATTTGAGTAGAAATATATATATATATATATATATATATATATGTATATTTATATATATATATATATATATATATATATATATATATATATATATATATATATGAAAGTGTCTAAACTCTTCATGAAGTATATATTTTTAAAAATTTTGATTATAAATCATCTCAAATATAGTCAGAAAAAACTCTATGTGTTTTACTTTTATTGCTAATGTAACCATTTATAACCTCTGAGATTTAAAATAAATGGTATTTATCATTAGTAGTATGGCATTACACGTTTGGTCTCTATATGTTGTATATCTATAAATCTCTCTCTTTCTTTCAAATGTGAACTTTTGCGTTACAACTTGGTTTGGTAACCTAGTATCTATGTACTTAGAGGTGATCCCTTGGTGAACAGCTGTAGGGCAAGGGTTTCCTATTTTCGACTGCCCTTGTAATTTAGTTAATGCCAATAAGGGCCGGACTGTCCCTAGATACGTATAGGGTGGTCTTGGGACGTCTCGCTTGGTACCTTATTTTAGAAATGTTATGTCCTTTTTATGTCCACTCTTATATATCCTCTCTACTTGAATAGTCAGTCGGATTCATTTGTCAGATGAATTAAGGAAGTAATGCGAATATCGTACTATTTGATGAAAATGATCCTGACGAATGTATCATTTTGCACTGCATATTTTACTAAGGTAAACACAGGTTATAATATTTTGAATAAATTAATACGGATAAGGAATAAAGTTATTGAGCTAGTATTTATTATTGAACTGGACTTATCAAAATAAGACATGGACTATCATTTGAAATCTTATCTTTAAAAAAGATCACATCACTAATTATACCTTATACATGATTGATCTCTTTTAAAATTCTACTTAATTTCTTTTATATTGAGTGCAATATTCTGCATATTATTTTGAAATTCCTCTAAAACAACATTATATTATCGTAATCAATTAATCGGAATTAATTGGAAATATTTTTAAGAAGTTATCAGAAGTTCTATAAATTTTAATATTTTCAAAACTTGTGCAATGTAATGAATATGGTTTTAAAGAAATGTAAACACATTATATCAGACTTAACAGTTTTTGATTTTACAGAAATGTAAATACATGAAATCAGTCAAAACTAGTCAATGAAATACTCTTGCAGCATAATTCTATGTCAACAGGTCAATCGACGTTTGATTACATGAAATGCACCATCCACTTCGCACATCTGGGATAACTGATGGTCATTTCTAAATCACCCTTCTCTACATCAAGGGAATTTGCAATCATAAATTTTCATGAACATTTATATTTTTAGCCGGGCTCCTGAAGTTTGTGGTAGAAGGTAAAAATTACGACACTCAAGTGGTCGTTGTTAAAAATTCAGAAAATATTTTTTCTGAATTATTTTAAATTTTGTGATAATAAACGAAGTATTTCATTTCAATTCGTATAATTTTATTGAATATAATTCATTTAGTATCATCAATAATTTTTATAATTGACAATATATATATACATACACACACACACACACACACACACACACACACATATATATATATATATATATATATATATATATATATATATATATATATATATATATATATATATATATATATATATATATATATATATATATATATATATATATACATATATATATATATATATATATATATATATATATATATATATATATATATATATATATATATATATATATATATATATATATATATATATATATATATATAATATATATATATATATATATATATATATATATATATATATATATATATATATATATATATATATATATATATATATATATATATATAATATAAATATATAAATATACTTATATATTGATATATATATATATATATATATATATAACCCATCGTATATATAATTATATAAGGATATATATATATGCATGATATATATATTCTGTGCACATATATAATGACCAACGCCATATTTTCTTAAGATGTGCATAGTTCATGTTTTAAGATGAAATATTTCATAATTATCTGACATTTCGTGTCTCAGTATATATATATATATATATATATATATATATATATATATATATATATATATATATATATATATATATATATATATATATATATATATATATATATATATATATATATATATATATATACATAAATATATATATATAGATATATATATAGATATATATACATATATATACATAAATATATATATATAGATATATATATATATAGATATTATATATATATATATATATATATATATATATATACATATATATATATATATATATATATATATATATATATATATATATATACATATATATATATATATATATATATATATATATATATATACATATATATTTATATACATATATATATACATATATATATATATACATATATATACATACATATATATATACATATTATATATATATATATATAATATATATATATATATATATATATATATATATATATATGTCTATAATATAATTATATATTATCGATAAAATATATATAACTCTTTGATTTGGAGGGATTGCGATTTCACCAATGTGGGTTTCTATTATATTATATTTCTATTTTTAGAAATATATATAAAAGTATAAACATAGGTTATACATATTTTATGATAATTAATTTTCTTGACTTTATTTCATAGAAGTATACTTCTTCGAAGAAATAAGTAGTTTTAAACCTCTGTTTTTTTTCCTTTCTAAAATGAGTGTATTGTTCATACTTGAGTTTAAAAATTACTAAACTGTCTTGGATTTTCAAATATTATTGTTCAATAATAAATTCTATATTTTATATTAGTAAAATACATCATTGCCTTTATACTTGACTAATACGAGTATTTAAAAATAGTTTAATTATTATTTTTAATTTGATGTAATTTGTATTTTGCATTAGTAAAGTAAATTATTTTTTATTTCTTAGCATATATATTGTCAGTATTTATTCATGTCTCTCTTTTTTCGTATCCAAGACGGTAATGCAACAGGTGTGGAAAATAAAACGA
Organism: Pardosa pseudoannulata; assembly: GCA_032207245.1. Taxonomy (NCBI): domain Eukaryota; kingdom Metazoa; phylum Arthropoda; class Arachnida; order Araneae; family Lycosidae; genus Pardosa; species Pardosa pseudoannulata. The sequence goes on from CM063508.1 coordinate 17,574,944, forward strand.
CGCGAGTGCTCTCATGTAAAATTCAAGAAGTAAATTTCATGGAAAATTGATAGAAGCAAATATATTTGCAGAATAAGAAGTGCTAAGGCTATATTTTTTCTTACCAAGGGGAGTGTGATTTATTTTGGTGTACAGTAATAAGAGTAGTAATAGTAGCAAAATTTTAGATAAACTATTTCAGTATTTTCCAATTATTAATAAATATGACAATTTTCTACAAAATCAATAAACTGGTTTACTCCTGCATGCAAAAATCAACAATTGACAATATATACGTGTACCGAGGTACTTTCCCACGGTGGTCTGCACGTACAGGCATAGCCGCTAGAGGAATTTAGGACTCCAATTGTTCACGTCAAGTTTAGGGACCCCTGCAGAGAAGATAGATCACGGAATGGCAGCGTAACGGTCAAGCTCGCACAGAGCTGTAAGCGTGAGTTATGAGAGCAGGGGCTAAAAAGTAATGTCAGCTTGAACAAAAAAGGGCTACTTTAATGAGCCCACCTGCACTCCCGAAGGGCATTAGATATGGGAAAATTTCCCGAAGACAAGGGATAGGATAAGAAGAAAAAAGGGGCGTTGGGACCGAGGTGAGGAGTTTGGAAAGCGAAGCGAGTTTTGTGAGAGCGAGAGTCGAAGAAGAAGTGAGCAGTCGAGAGAATGGAACAAGGATCCACTAGCACCAGCTCGTCCCGTGCGCCCGGACCGACACCGCCCAGCTCACCATCACCAACTCGTCCCGCACGCCCGTGAAGAAAGCCCCTGCCTGCTCCCCTGTGACTTGAATGGAGGTAATTTATAAAATAATATTTACAGTCATTTGACTTAGGCCTCTGTTAACAATAATAATTCCTTATAAAGAGATGTGTGATAATGATAGTGTAAATAGAAGATATAAATAATTGATGATTATGATAACCAAGGATCTATTTGTAAATGAATGTATAGAATAAATGTCTGAATCTCAATATAAAGTATTATATTCATTCTGTGTTTCCCCCTTGTAAAGAACACTGGTGTATAGGTTGTATGTACATTACAACAATACGCATTGAGGGATAATAGGTGGTCCTAAAATATTAAAAACTGACGGTCAAGATATTTTTAATTAGTTCATAAAATAATATTCTATTAGTAAATCCGAAATAAATTATTAAAACTATGTTTGAAACAACTTCATTCATTTCAAATTAAGAGCTATAAAGCATTAGCTTTTTTTCTGTTTGATTTTTTTTTTTAAAAATTTCCAAAACCAAAATTTTTTTATTTATTAAAATCAATATAAGTTCTATCCTAATTGTAAAACGAAAAATATTTTGTCAGTAATCAGATTTTTTCCCTTTGCGTTTTGGAATTTCTGTATGTTATATCTTTTTCTCTATAGATGTCCTAGTTCCCTATAATGAAATCAAATTTTAAATTAAGAAATACTCTCTCATACTATTTTTTAAATATATTGCTTTGAGGTACTTATGAGAAATATCTGAGTGAAAAAATCAGTTAAAAAATATATAGAAATATTTGAGAAAAGGATTCTATAACCTTGCTGTGAAAAAAACCTTAAAATGTTTCTTATCACGGGAGCGTAAAAATCCCTTTGAACTAATTTAATGCTTAATTTTTGCTGTGTTAAAACAAAAATCTTAGGTTTGAAAATCAGAAGTTTATTGAATTGTTTCTTAGTATAAGTTCTAACAGATCTCACCATGTATGGAAAACACATACATCTGGTCTAGAGCAAAGTTTCACATCCCACAACTCACACTAGTACTTTGTATGTACTATTATATTATTATATTTTTAAATTCAGGAAAGATTTCCGAAAATTATGAAAGATCAATAGCAAAAGATGGAAGCTGTTTAACCTTTTCGTGGGTAGTGGGAAGATTAGTTTTCACCCACATGATCTTACATAATACACCTGTGCGAAGAGCATAACCCTTTATAATATATTGGTCTTGATATTGAAATGACTGGAAGTCTGATTCCAGCTTTGATTTTGAACTGTCATCAGTTGTTCGATCGATTGAACAAAATTATCAGCTCTGTTTTGAAAGTTTGGAAACGTGGAGTGAGAAATAAATGGCCCACGAAAGGGTTAATTTATCTCTTATGACATGCGACGGCGACTTTACGGATACGAATATAACGAAATTATGACATGCAAAGCCGATTGTATTAATACAGATAATTAATTTATTTTATCAAGTATGAATATTAATGTAAATTCTGATAGGGGAAAGTAGCTTTACAAAGGCAACATAAGGGCAAATAACATTGGCATTCTGCAAAACACCACTACACCCCCATTAAACATATCAGTCAATTTCATTTGCTACGATAATTTAGGTTGATGCTATTTTATGTATTACATCTTGGAGAATCTAATCCTGAAATCCACGTAAATATATTTTACTGATATTCCTCAGTTATTAATTTAAATATCAATTTTGCTCACGACGGATAAAATTTAGTGTAAACATTTGATATTCTTACTACTGCTAGCAACAGATATATTTAAAGAAAATGAAAATAATATCTTAAGTTAATTACAATGCACTCCTGTGAAAGTCCAAACTTTAAAATATAACAGACAATCAAGCAGAGGAACGAATTTCGACCATTTCTTTTTGCGGCTACGAAAGCCTTCCGAATTCCGAATACTGATTCTGTCCAAAGATTTTCTTTTCGTTTTTCTTTTTGAGGATGTCCAAATTTGAAATATTATCGTCTGTACTCTTTGGTAAATTTTTGGTCGACACAGGCAATTTTCACTCTCCCCCCCAAACACATATGAACCTGATCTTATCAGCTCCATTTAGAAATGTAAAGCCTGGATACTTTAATTAAAACACTAATACAAAGTAGAATTAAAAAAAATGCTTATAAGTTCGCTGAGTGTTTGCGATGTCCAATGTGTGGTCTGGTTTTTCCTAGTGATTTCGGGTACGACCTAGTATGGAATTTTAGCAAGAAGGCAGCCTTGATGTAAAGAAATGAGATAAATATGTTTTGATGGTTGAAATATGTACAAATGAATTTTTGTTCACAAAAGCATGATGAAAAAAATTAAATTGCGGGTGTTCACGAAACAACATTCTCACTACGCAACAGTCGTAAGGTATCTCCCAAATAGAAAACCACCTATCTGTCCAGAGTTCAGACGGGAGTGCCTCCCCTGCTTTCTTCTCCAAACAGGAAAACTGGGTTTTATGTAAGATCACCCCCCCGCGCCTTTTTTTACCTTCGTCCTTGGGGTAGCCGAAGTAGCCTTGGGTAGCCTTTGGGACCTGGCGGACTCGGTCACACAAAGCATACTTCCTTTTCTCTGTCGGTAAGTTGATAAACGACCCACAGACACCCCCAACAGCTCATGCTTCAAGAATACCAATATTGGTCGTTTTCAATTGTTCTACGTCTTACAATGAACAAAAGTCCATTTTAACAAACGCTCGTCTTGGCCACCTACAGATATTATCACAGGAAACAAAAGTCAGCAGAATTTAAAAAAAAATAAATAGAAAATTATATTAGTGTTTATTTATAAGTAACCGTATTATCTATGCTTCACAGTTTTACAAATTCTAGTGAAAACTAGTAATGCAGTTGGTCTCCACCATAGTGCAGCCATTATAGCAATTCCACTTTTTTGATAGACGTTTATTTGCTATACCATATGTGAAACGGCAAATTTGAAAGTGCTTCCAATTTAGAATCTGTTACGAAATACATATTACACTCACCGAAACATAACTCTGTGCAATATTTCAGATAAACTATCTCATTTTCTATAAAATAGTAATAAAGAGCTTAATGTCAGTACTGAATTATTAAGTTTCACTTAGCAGCAACATAATGAATATTTTCAGACTTATTTAGTTTTATTAAAAAACTCCAAAAATTTTTGATTAATTTACATTTATCACACTATATATTTTTATTAAATAGTTTTCCACTCTATTAAAATCTCTTTATCTATAAAGACACTTTAAATAATTTAATTATGTTTCTCCTCTTTACTGTATGTTACTAAGAAAAGTTTTCTGAGAACATCAATCACTTTTTATTAGAAATCTTCCTTTCCAGAGTCACTTCTCTAATACAAAAAGTATTTGTTTAAGTAATGGAGAATAACTTAACTTTTTCTAAATGGGAAAAAATGTGAAATTAATTTATTAATTTTTTTCCGCAGATATTTATCAATTAATTAATATGCAGCTATTACTCGATGTCATTAATTATTAAATACAAGTAGGAAGCCTAAAAGCTATAAAGGGAGAAAAAGGATGATGTATTTTATGTTTTTTTACATTCAGCAGTATGGTCGCTTAGAAAATCTATCTTAAAAGCAAATTATAATTATTTTATTATTTATTGTCAATATTTTAAAAACAGCAAATATAAATTTTTAACAGTTGTAATTTTGACCAGTAATTATTTATAATAAATTAATCAAAAGTAGATCAAAAGTAGATCGCTACAAACAACATTTTTCGATATTCATTTGATAACATTCTATTTTCAAATCTAAAAAAGAATTATAACAAATACCTACATTTTTCCTGTGCATAAAATCTATATTTGCTCCATGCTTGCTCTAGTGTGGTTTTTCTCTATATATTTCAGGCACGTGTCTCTATGTTTAATTAAATATATGTTCGTATCACACGACGAAACTGAATATATCAATAAACTATTTACAGTTTTCTACGTATGTAAATTCTACATCTAGTTCCATGCCTGCTCTTGTTTGGAACTTATATATATATATATATATATATATATATATATATGTGTATCTACGTAACCGTACCCATCACTGAGTGCAAGAGAATATATTTGTCAACGCCTTCGAATTTAAAGAGAGAAGTATTATATCTCTAAAATATACTAAGACTTTAAAATAAATAATATTTATATATATATATATATATATATATATATATATATATAATATATATATTTTAAATATATATATATATATATATATATATATATTTTATATAATATATATATATATATATATATATATATATATATATAATATATATATATATATATATATATATATATATATATATATATATATATATATATATATATATATATATATATATATATATATATATATAATATATATAAATATTATATATATATATATATATATACATATATATATATATATATATATATATATTATATATACATATATATATATATATATATATATATATATATATATATATATATATAATATATATATATATATATATTTTACATAATATGTTATTATAAAATAATATTATATATTTTTTATTATTTTAAAGAGAGTATTATATCTCTATAATATTTAAATGTATATTTATGAAAATAATTTTTTTTAAAATATAATTTTAATTTTTACAACATGAAACAAGTTTAAACAATATAGTTTTTTTACATTTATATATATATTTATATATATATTATTTTTATAATATATAATATAATTTATAATTAGATATAGAAGAGAAAAGAATTCATTTTTACATATATTAATATAATTTTATTAAATAATTATATATATGTCACATTTATATCATTTGTAAAAATATACTCGAAATATAGTCCGATTATATTATTTTCAGGTATACTGTAAAATAATTTCATTTTTTATTATATTTTAATATATTTTTTTTATAAGTCATTATAATTACAGCTTTATAATTTTTTACAGTTATGTACCTTTTAAAGACGTAAATATGAAAGAAAATATTTTATTTAATAAATCATAAATTCATTCAATTCTCTAAAAAATACTAATGTTTTACTTACATTTATTCTATGGTAGTACTTTCTGATTCCTACTTTAAAATTTTAAAAGTAGTCATTACAGAAAGGTTCGAATCCCCCTTGTTTCTACACGGGCACCATGGAGTGTGGTGTTTCCTATTTTATGTATATTAGAAGAGAAGCTACCATGACCAGTTAAAAAATAATTAATTACATGATTTTGAAATTTCTATTTATAATTAACTGCTGAACAACTGTTATATCTTCCCCGTTTTTCTAGGCCCCATTTCTCCTGGCATTTATCTCAGATATTATATTTTCTAGCTGTTTTAATTATTCTCATTTTCGTTTACCATTTCATCAATATGTGTTTTAGTCCAATTAAATGCTAAATAATTGTTACTATTGTTGTGTTAATATTTTAGACTAATCGGTGAGTTTGGCATAGTGATTTTTAGGGGTTTATTTTAGTACCGCTATCCTTTCCTTGCTTATTACTATCAGATTTTCCTTCTTTTTGAAAGACCAGGTCAGGGGGCTTAAGACATCCAGGACTTCACCTTGGTAAACAGAGTTATTGTAACTGAGATAAATGTATAAAGCTATATCCTATATTATATTTAAATGGTAAGTGCAGTAAACTGTTAGTCCGCGATTGATGGAAACTGAAGCAAAAAATCAATCGATTGAATACAGCACTAGCTTTTAATGGAGACAAGAAAGATCTCTGAATTTACCATGTGTACATTGATGACGCAGAAAACAAATAAATTTGAGAGAAAAACCATTTTAATCGATAAATAAAACTTTAATCATGTATGATATTCTACAATACCATAGTTACAGAACTACATACCATTGTTTCACAAGTGCTAAATGTTAGTTATGAAAATGGTGCAAAACATAAAAAGACACAGTAACAGAGCAAAATATTCAGATCACTTACACGCGCGAGTATAATCGCGTGGGTAACTATTACTTGTATATGTGCACATATTTTATACAGAGATATTCATTTATTTATATGTAGGTAAATAAATAAATTATATACAAATACAAAAACTATATGTTATACTTTTGGTTCATACACACGTGAATACGTACTTATATGTATATGCACATTTATATACTCATGTACATAAATATATTTTCTTATAAATTAAACAACATTTAAGTAAAAAAAAGTTATCTTCGTATCATGAAACAATTTCGTAATTCAACACCAATAGAACAATAACAAGTACATTTAAGCAGTAATAAAACTTTTAAAAACAACAAATTACTGAGCAACAGTATTCAAAGTAGAAATGCGATAATATTTGTTTTTTAATGAAAAATAAAATTAATTGCATGTTCTAAGAATTTTCTATGGAAATTATGTTGTGTAAAGAGCATGTCTCCGTGTAGTAAAAGAAGCCCCTTTGTTTTTAAAGCTAGACTAATATTTCGGCCTCTCGTTTCATTAGTCTGCAGTAAAAACGTACAGATACTACAAAAGAGACATTGATGCATACTTAGAAATTTACATTATTTGTGAAATTTAAAAATATTTTTATCGTTTGATAAACATATGTTCTCCAGAAGTATTTGGAAAAATAATAGAAAATATTTCACTTTGTATTAAATTTATATAACTATATTATTAGTTAAGTCTTTATATAAATTAATTACCTTTACATTACCTTTCTATAAAATTACCTTTATATAAATTAAATTTATGATTTCCATTTTATGCTGCTGAATTCCAAGCATTTAACTTCTCTTATATTTATTGCCATATTTTGAGATCATAAAATAATATTATTACTCTCTGTATTTTTTAGATAAAGATATTATGAAAGAAACTACTATAGCGATGAAAGATTTGAAGAGTTCAGTGCATGTAAGCTTACTGTTTAGGACCCATTACTTGCAGTTATATATGCATACATATTTTAATTATGGTTATCTTAAATATTTATAAATGTTTCTTTAAATACTGTTTCTGTACTAATCTCCTTCTCATATACAATTACGACACATTATCAGATTTAAGACAGTAATTAAATACTTGTTTGTTTATATTTAAAACAGGACAAAACAATGACTAGCAGCACGTTTATTCTTATAATTAACATGTAAGGTACATGCTGAAAAGTCTACTGCCTAATTAAAGTAAATATTTTATCAACGTAATAAAATATAGTCTGGCTTGTAACTGTAGCTGACAAATAATCTTTTCCAAGACATTTTTTTTCTTCATTTGTATGATAGTCTATTGTAAAATAAATGAAAGTTTTTTTTAAGGAGGTGAGTTACGTTTTTAATAACATTAGTGTTTATTTCTATTAGCTTCTGTAATTTAACATACATGATAACGCTTGCAGAAGCTACTTGATATAACGAAATACTTTAGAATATCGTTTATATTTTAGCAAATTCTTGGACTTGCTATTAGTAAAAATCATTTATTTATAAATGCCTTATTATTCCACGAACTGCTTCTAAAATAGTCTTTTCTCTCTATTTTAAGAGATCAATTTATCATGTTACATTTTCTATACAATGATAATAAATTACAGTCCTCACCGAGTGATTCTTTATCACATCTTAGCATCTTGTTCCATAAAGTACAAATGTTGAGCATTGTATTTGACTGGTCTGCTAAATGTCGATCCATACCTCGAAAGTCCTCCTAAGTTTAATCTTTTATTTATATTCAGTATTTAAAGCCTCTGAAAATTGAGGAATAACATTTACTTTAAACCTATAAAATTAAAATATTCCATCAGATTGGATCCAAATCGTTGCTGGTAACGTTTATTCTAACTGTTTCCGTAACTGAAGTACTGTTTTTGGTAGCAGCAACTCGATCTTTCTGGAGTTTCTTTTCTTTACCTGGCATTTCCTTCATGGGAAGAAGTGTAACATTTTCATGGCCGTTGCAAGATTTATCGGCCTTTCCACTTACTCCTCTCTTTTGAACTTGATTTGGTCCAGCATTTGAGGAATTGAAACAGGGTAAAACAATCATGAACTCTTTCCTGAAATTTTCATTCAACCAAGCGTATAAAAACGGGTTGTAGCACGTGGAACTCATTGCAGCAGCATGAGAGATGAAAAATATGACATTAAGGAATGGCCACGAGGCAGCTGGAATGTAGAAATCGATTATGAGGTTGTATATATTTATTGGTAGCCAGGATGCACCAAAAATAACCACCATGGTAATAAGCATTCTGTTTGTTCTCCTTGTACGTTCTCTTTCCATCTCTTCTTTTTTCACTGATTTGGCCCCGGGTTTGGATTTTGCCCGATTCTTCAGCTTGATGCAGACTTTCAAGTAGCAGAATGTGATTATGATGAATGGAACTACAAACTGAAGTATAGATGTCGAGAACCCAAATGCTTTCCTACTGGATTCATATGGCCAAACTTCATCGCAGTACAAACCGCTCTCTGTTGGGATAAGATCCATGAAAATGCCATAGGGCAGAGTAAGTAAACCAGCAAGCACCCAGACTGAAAATATAATTATATAGCAATATTTAACTTGGAGTCTTGGCTTGAAAGGGTATATGATAACAAAGAACCTGTCAATAGCAATTGACATCAATGTAAATGCGGATATATAAACACTTACTCCTTGGGCATAGGGTACTAGGTGACATAGTACTCTCCCAAATACCCACTGTCTCATAAACATGTAAAGGGGTGTGAATGGTACAGCAAATGTACACAGCAGAATGTCTGAAAGCGCTAGATTGGTGATAAAATAATTTGTTACAGTTTGCATCGATTTGTTTCGAAACACTACATAACATACCAGCACATTTCCACATATTCCTATAGCAAATATACATATGTAAATTGCGTAAAATATTGCTTTTAATCCAGGCAAACTGGTGAAAATATCAGGTTGAGAATCATAATATTCTTCTTCTCCTGTAGAGGATCCATTATGTGTGATATTTTGCCAGTCCAGAGTAAAGTTCTGCATTAGAACCGCCAAAGCGGCATAGTTACTCATATGAAAGCCGTTTGCGATATGAATCGACATAACGTCTGACAACATGAACACTTTGTTCTTCATCGGTAATTATAAAGTCAACTGCAATGTCAACGGATATTTGAATATTTCTTAAGAAGTAAACTGTTGTTTTTAAGTATATTTATATTAGTTGTATTTCAGGATACTCCGCCATAATGGAATCCTGAAAAAAAAAGATGGCATTAGTAAATTTTATAAAATGTATAAATATTTTATTAATTATAAAAATGAGTAAAACAATACATTTTGAAATACTTTCAATCAAATCTACTGGATAAACATTATTCAATAAATATTTAAACATTATTCAATAAAAATAAAAATAAAAATTATTATTAAAATATATATAAAATATATTCAAATTTTTGAATAAACATTATTCAATAAAACAAATACTCTGCTATATATTTGCAGAAACATAATCTCAAAGAATAAAAACTTTGTGATTGAGAAAATTATTGTTCTATTGAAGGATATAAATTCCTTTCAATATTACTAAAGAAGTAAAAATATAGAAAATAAATTATGTTTGAGAAAGCTCTTCCTTCAATATTTACAGCAGAGGAATCTATATTGTCCTTTTATCTCAGTCTTGGTATATTATTCATGTTTGAGTATTTGCAACCGATTATTTCTGATTTAAGTCCACCGAAGATATTCAGAATTATTTATCTTACAGTTTTTTTTTCTATATAATCTAGAATACCATTTAAAGAACAAAAACTAACAAAGCTATTTTGTTAAACTTCTGTTTAACAATATAACGAGAGAGCGATCTACAAATGAAACTGATCATTAATTTTGACTATAATATAAGAAAAATAGCCTAAGAAGTGGAAGGAAGGTATTTCGTAAGATACCTGCATGGAATGTAAATGCTATGTCTTAGTGTACAGTCAAATAATGGGAGGGAAATGAGAACATAGTAAACAATAAAGCAAATAATACTAATAATAGTACTTCGTAAATGTTTAAGTGATCATATTAATTTCAATAATCAACTAAAAATCAGAAATAATATAATTAAAGTTTTTAGAAATAGATAAAATAATATTTTGCTAGTTAAAATTTATAAAATTTTTGTTCTTAAGCTAGCATAATTGCTAGGGCTTTTAGAAATATGGCGTTTTAAATTTTGTAACTATTAAAAGAGATTTATCATTTCTTCTAAACTTAGATAAATCTTGGATGTGAAATATTCCCTGTGGTATAAGAAATTTAAATTTAACAATTTTAACACCTTCTAACGAAGCAATATAATTTAATGTATATATGGTATTTTATCCCTCCGAGTGGAACACACCGAGGAAAAAAATCTCCAAAATTACGCTAAAGTTTTATTGTGTCAGTGACCAAAATGTTCTTTGATTTTTTACTTCGCCCTTTCTCGACTAGATTGGAATACAGGAAACCCACCCTCGTTATTGTTATTTTACTTCCGGTTATAAATAGATATATCAATAGACATTATAGATTGTTAATTTTTAATACACATAAAGCCCGTCAAGTCTAGAAGATCATCTCATAAGAAACAATGGATTCTAAAAGTACAAATAAAAATATTCTTTAAGAGAATGATTTACATTTTTTTACGAAAGTCATCCAAGCTATTTAAGTGGTGTAATTAGAGATACATCTGTTACCGCACACGAAATACTTCGAAAAAGACATTTGCGAAGCCATGAAAAGCTATCAGCGTCTTTGTGCCTCATTAAGTAGTGGTGCATCCCTCAATAAATGTCAGTCAAATAGTGTAGTTCCTAAACAATTGACCTGACCCTCCTACCTTAAAACTCCATAGAGGAAAGCACTGGCAGAAAAGTACAATAAATCCATTTTCGGAACATTTTTGGAGGTCGAAAATTGTACGTGACAACCGCTTTGAAGACATCATCGATTTGGCTGAATTGTACGTGAGAACCACTTAGAGGGTTAAATTCATTAAATTTATTTCTATATTTATTCGTATAAGAAAAAATGAATAAAAATTAGCTAATTTACTATTCACATATGAGCATAAAAATCTGATAGAACTATTATAGAACTGTACACCTTTTCTAGAACAGAATTGGTCTTATTATAAGGTCTATGAAACAAATTAAGGCTTACAGAATCTCCAAGAATCAATACACTAAAATATGCATCAAGAGAGAGACGCCGTTTATTCCTAATAATTAATGCAATTAATTGGTATAATATTAATAAACAGCTAATAGAAAAAAGCGTGTCATATTAGAAACATTTTACTACAAAAGACGATGTTTTTCGGTAACCATTAGTGATAGACATTAAGAAAAACTTTTACTCAGTAAAGGTCTTGTTAATTAGAAATACAAAAATTTTGCCATTCGTGATCAATCATTTACTCCTATTTGCTGTTTTGTGACGGAAAAATAAGTCTTGTATAAATGAAAGCATCCAATAAAAGGAAATGTATAATTATATCAAAAAACACCTGTTGCATATTTATAAACAGATAATATAGTTTTCTCCACTGAATCTTAATGATGAACATAATTAGATTGTTTCGGATATAATTGGAGTTTTTGAGAGAAAAGCGAAACCTGTTATGTTTCCCATACAATTTAGAGCTATATGAAAATAAGTTATTATTTTGCAGGCTTTGATCATATTTATTTTAAAATTGCTTTAAATTATGAGCATTCGTATGTACGGGCTAAAAATATTTCGTAGATCTATTTTAGTTAAAATAATGCGATTTCTAAAAAAATACTTTTGCCTTAACTTAAAACCTATTATTCTGATTTTACAATGTAGCTCATTTATTACTCTGTTGTACTTACAATTGTACTCTTTGTTTTATATATTGTTATATTTTAAATGTAAATGAGTAAAAATGTTTTTCTAGTACACTAGAATATTAGTTTTAAACTGATTTTTAAGAACCTATTATACTGATTTTACAATGTAGCTCATTCATTACTTTGTTGTACTTACAATTGTACACTTTGTTTTATATATTGTTATATTTTAAATGTAAATGAGTAAAACTGTTTTTCTAGTACACTAGAATATTAGTTTTAAACTGATTTTTAAGAACCTATTATACTGATTTTACAATGTATCTCATACATTACTTTGTTGTACTTACAATTGTACTCTTTGTTTTATATATTGTTATATTTTAAATGTAAATGAGTAAAAGTGTTTTTCTAGTACACTAGAATAATTTTTTAAATATTTTTAAGATTTTAAAAACATTAGTTTGAAAAAAGAAAAAAAATATAATATTTAAACGACATTAATTTAAATCAATAATCTCATACTATAAATCATTTTTTCATTCATTTAATAAAAGTAATAATTTAGCAAGTACCATATAAGTAATGATTTGTAATAAAAACAGTAACATTTATATTGCTATACATATTATCAAATAACTAACTTACATTATTAAAAGTCTCTAATTCTACATTTTATTACACTGCCATAGCCTATTTTCTCAGATTGAAAGAAGCATTTTAATTTATGTAAAATATATGGGATTGCAGCTTTCTGCTAATGTCATTTCATATGAATATTTTGTTAATCTTACACATGATAGTCCCTTTAAACTAGAATATAATGATGAAGAGACATTATTAGGGTAAAAAATTCGGTACAAATTTACATAATAAAAATTTTTTGTAAATACACTAAAATCAATTTTACAGTACGGATACAAATTTGCTTACACCCAAGCGAGGAGAAAATGTGCTTAAATTTACTGCATTTACTTCTTTATATTACGAAAATAAGTTTTATAATTTTGCAGAGTTTGATCACTTTAAAATCTTATTTATTATGTACGGCTAAAAAATATTTCGTAATCTATTTTAGTTAAAATAATGCGATTTCTAAAAAAATACTTTTGCCTTAACTTAAAACTATTTTTTTTCTGTTTTTAAAAAATTTTTACTCTGAAATTGAATTTTTAAAAATAGAGTAAAAAAATCTTTTTTGGTTCTATATATTTTGTAATCAAAATGTAACAATGATTAAAAAATGTTTTTCTGTAGTATCCCTATATAATAATAGCCTAGTTGTCTCTGAATTTATGAACGGTTGTACCTGGAAAATGTAACATCCATATTGGATTTTTCATGAGTTAGGGTTAGCAAAATTGAAAGCGAGTTCGAAATCCACCCCATCCCCCCTTTTCGAGCGTTTAATGCTATTATTTCAAGCCTTATCCTTCCTCTTATTCTATACAAAATTCATTCTTGATAGGATGGCAAAGGCAGAGAGTAATATTTAAATTTCTGGACTGTTTCTACTTGAACCTTCATATACTCTAATTAGTTCGCTCACAACGTGCAGGCGTTGTACGTTTGGTAGAATGTCATTTGATCGTCGTACTTCTCGGGTTGACGGTTCTATCCCCGACGCAGCCTTTTTTTTTTAAATTCTAATAAATTTAATATTTTCTGCTTTTTCTTTTAAATTCTTATTCCGAAAGTTGTTTTATTATTTTGAAAATCGTTTTGGTATTTTTAAAATAAATTTTTACTATTTTTTCAACTTTTTATAATTTTTATTTTATTAAATTCACGTATTGCTTTACGGATGTCCCTGGCCACATAAACATTTCATGTTGTGTATCCTTAAACTTTCTTCTCGTAATGTAATAATAGCCTAAGTTATCTGCCGTCTGTCCTCGAAGTTATGAAGCTGTTGGACCTGGAATGGATAGAGCATCCATATTGGATTTTTGATGAGTTAGGGTTTGCAAAATTCAAAGCGAGTAAAGTTTATCTTTTCCTAAACTATAGATCCGATTCTGAAGTAAATTGGTATGAATAAGCTTCGTATCACAGCGAAAAATACTGTCCTCTTTAAAACGTTCGAAATCCACCCCGTCCCCTTTTCGAGCGTTTAATGCCATTATATCAAGCCCCATTTTAAGAGCAAGCGATTAAATTTATCAATTTATCACATAATAAATAGGTAAAAATAACAATTTTTTTCTAGCATTATGACGTCATTCCTTTAACCATCTCATTTAATCATTTCTTATTTTAAATTATAATAAAAGTCAATTTTTATTTAAGCTTTTACAAGCAATAAGAGATAATTAAAAATCAAAATATGTTAAAAGTACTATATATTTTTTTCTTTTTTAGCATTAAAACTTTAAATATCGAATACGAAATGAATTTGGCTGATAAAAATAGAGGCAAAAAATAAAGTATAATATAAAGACTTGGCCTCTATATATTTTGTAATCAAAATAAATAACAATAAGTTAATAACAAAAATGCTAGTTATTCTGAGTATCGTATACTATTTAATGTCATAGTCCTTACACCGGTTTAAACGTTTTTCCCCCTACAGCAATAAATTTAAATTTTGAATCTTTTTTGGTAGAATCTGTTTGACTGACTAAGAAAACAACCTTCAGTTTTGCTAGTGAATTGCTCTCATTTCAGAAATTTCTTCAGTGAACGGAATAGGTTGAAATCACTAAAAGGGAGATCTAGACAGAATAGCAGGTGGTCCTGATTGTCTGAGTGAAAGGATCAAAGTTTATTGGTAGTTCCGATTACTGTATGTGATTTTACAGTCAGCCGAATGAATTCTGACAGAGGAGTATCTCAAATCTTTTGCCCCAATGGGATAAATGTATAAACTGGTGTAGAGATTACATGGAAAATTAATGTGAGGTGAGTAGAATAGTTTATATATTTATAATTGCTTGTGCGAAACTTATTTTAGCTACTAAAAAATAGGGGTAAACTCTCTTATACACAACGTTTTTCTTTTTGTATGTTAAAAAAAGTTAATATTATTACAATTAGAGTATAACATCCAAATTAATATTTATATAGACTATTACTCTGTTCAGACTACAAGATATAGTTTAATCATTATCATTATCATTATTATTTTTACAATGAGGGGACACTTGATATTATAGAATTTACCTCTAGAAAGAAGAATTTAGTTGTTTTATTAGGGTAGCATCATATAGAAGCCAACGTTACTTTCTAAGACAGGATAGTACAAACAAAGAAATTTGGTCACTGTAATTAGGGAGCAAGGACCAAGCAGACTTGCCAGTCTTGACTTCCTACCTCCAGAGATATTATCTGGGAACTTGGAAGAGATTGTGACCATGAACCTATGTTATGTGCTCCAGAGACTATTAGTAAAACAGAAGTTTTTGCCGGATTGAGCCTCGGTATTGCAAAATTTCGTTTCTCAGAGCTTTGCGTTTTCCGAATTAACTATAGTGGCCCTTATAGCTTAAAAAGTTGGGTAATACATTTTATACTTGTACCGATGTACTTTCGCACGATGGTCAGCACGTGCATACAGATATCTGGAATAAATTTCTAAGACGAATTTAGACATAGCTGTTTACTTGGAGTTTAAACAGGGACACCTGCGGAGGAATTAGAGCTGATGGAGTGGCACAAGTGTAAAGGTGAAGCCCATGCAAGGATTCAGCCCTGAGATATGGGGGAGGGACTAGGCAATAATGTCAATTTTTACCAAAGAAGTCATTTTAATTGGCTCACGTGCATTCCCGAAGGGGGTGCAGATGTGGGAAAATTTCACCAAATGTGAATGGAAAAGAGATAAAAAGGAGCTCTGAACATATGTGTAAAATTCTGGAAAAAAATTGGCAAAAGAAGTGGAGGTCGGATGTTCAGAGAGAGCTGGTGCATCCACAAGCCAGAGAGCTTGGAGCACCAATATATTCCGATCCTGCACGTAAGCACCGAAATTAAGCCTGCTTACGGCCCCGGTCTCTATTTTTGTAATTACTAAAGGTAACCAGACTAAATAATCATGCTTATTACCTGGGTTTCGTAAAAATTTGATAAGGAATATCGTTACAAGAATATTGATGAATATAGAAACGAAAAAATGGCAAGTTATGCCATACATTAAACAAGTAATGTATTAATTTGTAAATATTGTACTTAATAAATGTTTTATTTTAAATATC
This sequence comes from Pardosa pseudoannulata, assembly GCA_032207245.1. Lineage (NCBI taxonomy): Eukaryota > Metazoa > Arthropoda > Arachnida > Araneae > Lycosidae > Pardosa > Pardosa pseudoannulata. The sequence goes on from CM063508.1 coordinate 17,591,701, forward strand.
AAGTATATAACTTTAATTCCATAGCTTATATTTTACTGTGTTTCCTCTTTGAGAACGAATATATGTTATAAGTATATTACAACAATGCTCACGTGCAATACTATTATGTAGTTAAAATTTCATGCTACCGATAACAGAATAACAAAAATGAAGCCATATTCCTATAAGTTTATAATAAGGAGAATAGAGGTTTAAATTAACTTAATATGCCAGTAGATAAAGAAATTAATTAAGTGTCAAAATGTCTTTTAAAGGTAAAATTACCAAAGATGCGATACATTAAGGCACTTGGATTAAATTCTTTAATATGCACACAAGTTCTTAAATAGTTAAGTTTAATGCTGTAATTTGCTCGTCGTCATTTTCTAGCTTCTGAAAATACTCTTTTATTAACGGTCTTCACTTTAAACTTGGGGGACTTTGATATGCGGAAGGATTTACGACATCATTCTCGCATTAACAATTTACTTACGCATAGTTCCTTCATAATTTATTAACTTTTGTCTCCGTCCTTATTTTGTTATTTACTGTGAGAAGACATTACGAGGGCCTTACACTCTTCTCTAGGAAAGTATTCCCTATCAGTTTACAGGTGGCCGAAAATATATATGAAAGTATAGGTTATATTCTAGGTTTTCCATTTGAATTATTTTTAAAGCTAATTAAAAAATCTGTGACAATGTCTTTTGTCTTTTCGGAAGTGATATTCAATCCAGTAAAAGATTATTTACAAACCATACTGGAACATAAAATACATAAAGTTTTGATAAAGAATGTTACATTCTAATCGAATATACACGTCATGCATATAATAAGAGCTGGTTACCATTATATGCATGCAACTAAGCCACTTACGGCTACAAAAGACCTTTTTAATAAATTATTTATTATGGGAATAGAATATTAAAAAAAATCTAAAATGTCTATCCGTGAAATGCAAGCCTACTTAGTTAAACATTATCAGTGTAGGCTTCTTTAACCCTAGAATGCTACTTTTTGAAACACTTACGGGAATGGTAACTAACACAACACACACACACACACACACACATATATATATATATATATATATATATATATATATATATATATTATATTATTATATTTAATAAAAATATATAATTTATATAGTATAATTAACTTTTAATTATATTTATATACTAAATATAATATAACAATATATATATCATTTATATATTTTGTTTATTAATAAATTATAATGTTATTTATATAAGCAATAACTTGTTTTACTAACTGTAATAATATATTAGATTTTTTATAATTTATATATATATATATTTTATAAATAAAATATTTATTATTTATAATATTATATAAAATATATATACAAATATCAGTCTGTTTCATTAACTTAAGAATTTTTCTTATAAATATATCAATGATTATTTTTTTTATACTTACATATGATGAATAAGTATATTCTAAAATACAAAATTATACTAAAAACTACTTCTGGTATGATATTTACAGATTTTTCCCATCTATCAAAAGTACACCAGAAGTAACTTTAGGCTTTCTTTCAATTTATAAAGATTTGGATAAAATACTATTGAACAGAAAAAATTAATAGTAAATACCACTACTACAGCTAAAAATAAATAAACACAATTTCTACTAGAAAAACAAAATCATATCTAAAAATCAATGAATGTTTTCAAGTCCTGTTTTCTTTAAAACTGTGATTTCTGAAAAACCAATCTATATATTATAAGACGACTAGACAAACTTTATTCTTGAATAGATTGTTTGCATATATTTAAAGATTATTCTTATCTATGTATTATTTTTGATTTCTTTCTGTATTAAGACCAATAATAAAAATAAAAACTTTATTTTAAATATTTTTATTTTAATAAAAATTATTTAATAATTTATTAAATAGGCAGAGAAATACCATGCTTTAAAATAAACATTCGAACAGATATTTCTTTTATGCATGTTAAAAAACAAAACTCCTTTCTGAATAACTGTTTAGTTTTTGACATGTAAATTCGTAATCATTTGGAATCAGCTTTAAGCATTCAAACCCGGGTCTGTTTAGTTCCCATATAGCAAACCAGTGTACCATAGCGTGACAAACCAAAACAAATTAAACCTTTATTATTAACATTTTCACAAGATACCACCTGTGATGTCTCATCAAAATATTTCATATTCCGAGCATTTTCACGTAGAAAAATATAATAAAAATAACTATTTATATGATTAACCATTATTTTAAATCTCTAAATGAAATTCTGTCTGTGTAGCTAAAGACAGGGTACCTGCAAAAATAAAATTTTTCAAATCCATGACTTTTCATGATTTTCCCTGATTTAGCAGATCATTTTCCATGACTTTAAAAAGCTTTCGTTAAAGTATATATGAATAAAACTTCTGATGTACATACAAATAAAATATATGCTTTTAGAGAAATTACAGGAATTTTATCATAAAAAACTATAAACTTACTTTATAAGTGTTAATAAACTCACATACATAAAAATAAATTGTTGTATCTACATACCTAAGTTTAATCATATAGCAATTTTTCAATCAAAATGTTTCCAATTTGAATTCAGGGTACTTTGGTATTATCCAGGTGACCATGAATAATAGCCAAATATAACCCTATATTGTTTATATACAATATCCCTAGAGATAAACTTATATTTTGTGCAAAAATCTTAACTAATTTTTATTAAAAATAATTATTATTATATTAATAAAATTTTAATCTATAATTTAAGAAAAAACCAGAATAATATACATTTACCCACCCATTAAGCTTTCTTGCTTTGAGTTTCCTTGGTGAACAAATTTTACTTGGCAATATGGTCAATAGGATAATATATAAATACCAAAATCAGTAATTTCAGCCAAATTACATTTAAAAATGAAATTAAATAATTCAATGCATTTTTTTAATCGCTACTTTACCGGATCCAGGACTTTACATGAGTTTTACTAATTTTACTTGAAAAATCAAGACTTTCCATGACAAAATTAATACATTGCCTAAATCCATGATTTTCCATGACTTTCCCTGAATTTCTAGGTGCGCTGAAACCATGTAAAGAATAGATAATAATGCATCAAGCCAAATAAATCCAAACCTTTGTGACTACACATGCGAGAAATACCATCCTTATCACATTCTACATATTGAGTTTTTTACTTAAAACAAAACATAAATTACATTAACTATGGTTATGATTATAGATTATATAATTATACACAATTAATAATTATGAGCAATATAATTATTATACACAGTTATCAGAACAATTTTTGAAATTGAATTCTGATTCTGAATCGGAAATTTTGTTATAATTATACACAATTTCAACAAAATATAAAGTTTTTCTAAAATTATGTCTAAATTTATAGAAATTGTATATATACATTTTAAACCTAAAATGCTGCCGTTAAGCTTCGGAGAGTTTTTGTAATGCAAGTAATGTATGCTTAAAGATTAAAATTACTAACAATAAGTAATTAAATATAAAATATCATTTTATATATTAATATAACGAAAATTTTATATATTAAATGCTTTTCTTGTCTTGCATGTTAAAACATTGCATTGGATATATTATTTTATAGGATAATAATAACTATTTACATAAAACCATTATTTTATATCTCTAGATGAAATTTTGTCTGCGTAGTAAAAAACATATGTGAGTGCATCAAGCCAAATAAAACTAAACATTTGGGATTACACATGCAAAAAACACCATCCGTATCACATTCTACATTTTGAGTTTTTTACTGAAAACAAAACATAACTATGGTTGTGATTATAGATTATTTAATTATACACAATTAATAATTATGAACATCATAATTATTATACACAATTATCATAACAATTTATGTAATGGAATTCGGATTCTGAATCTGAAATTTTGCTATAATTATACACAATTTCAGCAAAATACAAAGTATTTCTGAAATTGTGTCTAAATTTATAGAAATTGTATATATACATTTTAACCCTAAAATGCTGCCGTTAAGCTTCGGAGACGTTTACTAATGCAAATAATAGATACTTAAAAGATTAAAATTACTAACAATAAGTAATTAAATATAATAAATCATTTTATATATTATTTTAATGAAGATTTTATATAATAATTGCGGTTCTTGTATTGTATGTTAAAACAATGAATTGGATATATAATTTTATATGGATAATAATAACTATTTATATGATTAACGATTATTTTATATCTCTAGATGAAATTGTTCCTGCGTAGGAAAAAAATAGATAAAAGTGCATCAATCCAAATAAAACTAAACATTTGTGACTACGCATACGAAAAACACCATCCGTATCACATTCTACATTTTGAGTTTTTTACTTAAAACAAAACATAAATCACGTTAACTATGGTTATAATTATAGATTATTTAAATATACACAATTCATAATCATGCAAAATATAATTATTATACACAATTATCATAACAATTTTTAAATTTGAATTCTGATTCTGAATCTTAAATTTTGTTATACACAATTTCATCAAATTACAAAGTTTTTCTGAAATTGTGCCTAAATTTATAGAAATTGTATAAATATATATGTATAAACCCTAAAATGCCGCCGTTCAGCTTGGGAGACGTTTTGTAATGCAAATAATAGATAGTTAAAATAATAAAATTACTAATATTAAGTAATTAAATATAATAAATCATTTTATATATCAATGAAAATTTTACATATCAATTGCGTTTCTTGTCTTGTATGTAATAACATTGCATTGGATATATAATTTTATACGGATCCTAATGTGGTACTTATAGATTTTAAGAAACGTAGATCAGCATTGTCTAGGGCGAAAAGTATTTATCCCCACACACACTCTTGACAATTTTTATATTTTCTTTTATATATCAAAGGACTTTTTACTTCAAAAATTATGCAAAAAAAATTTAAATAAAAGACAAAATAAATACTTAAGTTCATTTGACATTACAATATTGAAAATAAATAAAAATTTTAATTGAAAGATGAAAAAAACTCAAACTGAGAATGCCAGAAATATAAATAATTTAAAATTGGTTAAAGATATTACAACTATAGATCGTTAATCAAATGATGATGAAATATGCATATATAATATTATTACACTTATGGATAATAAAAGATGTATATATATATATATATATATATATATATATATATATATATGTATATATATATATATATATATATATATATATATATATATATATGTATATATATGTATATTTATATATATATATATATGTATATATATATGTATGTATATATATATATATACTTTATATATAATATATTTTTTTTTATATTTATATTTTTACGTATATTGTATATATATATTTATATACATACTAGCAAGTGTGCCCATGCTTAACTTAATATATATCTTTTAAACAAAGATTTTTTTTCGTGCATAACTCTCTAAATTCGTCACAGTTCAGTTCGAGTCATTGGCATATTTATATATTTCTATTATAAGCGTTTTATAACAATATTCAGTTTTTATAATCGAATTTGTGTCATATTAAATTTGCTGGAACTTTTTTTATGGTAAAATATAAGTTTAACCCTAAATTACATTACTGTATTACTACTGTACGTTGATTAGCAACGTTAATAGATCTTGCCATATTACGTGGTAGAATAGGAAGCAGAGGTTTTGACAGCAACAGTGCTAATTTTGTTGGTGTTAATAAATGTTTTCTAAAATTAAGGAAATTTATGACAAACCACATGGTTTTGTATGAAACAGAAACACACATTCATAGTAACAACCATATGAATGTTCGTAGCTGTTCGGAATCGGCTTCAAGCAGTAGGTCCCGGTCTCATTAGCCCTCGTGTTGCAAAAAGTAGACCGTAGAGCTCCAAAACCGAAACCAACCATATGAATATAAAGATAACTATATAAAATGATAGGTTTTTATTTGCCCATGAGAGTCACTGAAATTTGTACTTTTTGTTGTTAGAATATTGTTGATAAACATTTCATTGTAACCTAAAAATTAACCAAGAATTAAATTCAAAATTAGTTCTTATATAAAAATGCTATAATTTGCGTCACATAGGAACGAAAGTCAATCACTTTATATCTAAATTTCCAGGTCAAATCGGATTGATACTACGCAGACGATGTTTAAATAATATAAAATAAGAAATGAATAAATGAGATATTTAAAGGAATGACGTCATAATGATGAAAAAATGTTATTTTCTCCTATTTATTATGTGATAAATTTTAAATTTTAATCTCCTGCTTTTAACCGAGGAAAACGGTGCTAAAAACAATTACATAGGATTAACGGAATAACGTCACATTGCTAGAAATATCGCTTCTTTCACTTAGTTATGATGCCATAAATAAAAAAGTTATCTTTTGCTCTTAACCGGGGAAAATGCTTGGAATAATTAAATGAAACGCTCGAAAGAGGGGGAAGGAATGGATTTCGAATGTTAAAATTTTTCAAAAACATTCCTAGGGATGTACCTAATAACTTTTCAAATTTTCACGGTGATTGGATGTATCGTTTTTGAGTCTATTGAGTACAGACAGACAGACGACAAGACATACATATATATATATATATATATATATATATATATATATATATATATATATATATATATATATATATATATATATATATATATATATATATATATATATATATATATATATATATATATATATATGTATGTATATACATACATACATACATACATACGTACATACATACATACATACATACATACATACATACATACATATATATATATATATATGTGTGTGTGTGTGTGTGTGTGTGTGTGTAATAAAGCTTTTTTCCTCATTAGGAAGTGAGGTTCCTGGATGTTTCCACCGCCCAGCAGTCGTAAAACAGCGCAATAAGCACGCAATCTAGACACTCGAAAATTCAATCTAACTTTGTTTATTCATAGACATATCAAATGATCCTCATGAAACCTTATAAAAAATAAACCTATATGAAAACCTCCCGGAAAAAATGAAATCCGAGATATTTGGTTAACTAATCATTTTTGCCGACCAATCAGGCATTACTAGCCGTGTAAATATATATTAATATATGCCATGTAAATATATAATTAGTTGTTTAGATAAGAGTGGAAGGGGCAATTAAGTACTCTTAATCCGTTTATCTTATGTGGTGGATAAAATTACAAGGCATCGAATTTCAATAAATATTTTTTAAACAAGAGTAAGAAATCTTTATTGCTAATTTTGGATTGATGTGTAAATATGGATATTTATATTGAAATAAGGATGTAAAGAACAATTAATTAAGTGCTATTAATCCACGTACCTTTTGTGAGACTTACGTAAGGTTTACAAGAAAATTAATGTTTTTAAAATGAGAATAAAATATCGTTTATTACTAATTTGAAATCTAGTTTTAACCCTAAATTACATTACTGTATTACTACTGTACGTTCATTAGGAACGTTAATAGATCTTGCCATAGTACGTGGTAGAATAGGAAGCAGAGGTTTTGGAAGCAACAGTGCTAATTTTGTTGGTGTTAATAAATGTTTTCTAAAAATTAAGGAAATTTATGACAAACCACATGGTTTTGTATGAAACAGAAACACACAGTCATAGTAACAACCATATGAATGTTCGTAGCTGTTCGGAATCGGCTTCAAGCAGTAGGTCCCGGTCTCCTTAGCCCTCGTGTTGCAAAAAGTAGACCGTAGAGCTCCAAAACCGAAACCAACCATATGAATATATAGATAACTATATAAAATGATAGGTTTTAATTTGCCCATGAGTGTCACTGAAATTTGTACTTCAGTTGTTAGAATACTATTGATAAACATTTCATAGAAACGTAACAATTAACCAAGAATTAAATTCAAAATTAGTTGTTATATAAAAATGCTGTAATTTGCGTCACATAGAAATGAATGTCAATCACTTTATATCTAAATTTTCAGGTCAAATGGAATTGATACTACGCAACGATGTTTAAATAATATAAAATAAGAAATGAATAAATGAGATAAGGAATGGCGTCATAATGATAAAAAATATCGTTTTCACCTATTTATTATATGATAAATTTTAAATTTTAATCTCCTGCTTTTAACCTAGGAAAACTGCGCTAGAAAAACAATTGCATGTGATTAAAGAAATAACGTGACATTGCTACAAATATTACTTCTTTTCCTTAGTTATGATGCCATAAATAAAAAAGTTATCTTTTGCTCTTAACCGGGGAAAATGCTTGGAATAATGACATAAAATGCTCGAAAAAGGGGGAAGGAATGGATTTCGAACGTTAAAAATTTTCAAAAACCTTTCTAGGGATGTACCTAATAATTTCCCAAATTTTCCCGGTGATTGGATGTATCGTTTTTGAGTCTATTGAGTACAGACAGACAGACGACAAGACATACATATATATATATATATATATATATATATATATATATACATATACATATATATAATATATACATATAAATATATATATATATATATATATATATATATATGTATATACATACATACATACATACATACATACATATATATATATGTGTGTGTGTGTGTGTGTGTGTGTAATAAAGCTTTTTTCCTCATTAGGAAGTGAGGTTCCTGGATGTTTCCACCGCCCAGCAGTCGTAAAACAGCGCAATAAGCACGCAATCTAGACACTCGAAAATTCAATCTAACTTTGTTTATTCATAGACATATCAAATGATCCTCATGAAACCTTATAAAAAATAAACCTATATGAAAACCTCCCGGAAAAAAATGAAATCCGAGATATTTGGTTAACTAATCATTTTTGCCGACCAATCAGGCATTATTTCTTATCACGTAATGTATCCGACGTGTAAAAACTCTATTTTTAAATATGGAACGGGAAGGATTACAACTAGCAAGAAAATATTAGACAATTTTCGCTAGAGTTCCTTGATAAGAATTACCGGAAAATGCAACAAAAGGTGATAAAAATATCATTACCCCTTCCTCCCTCCCTCTCTCTCTCTCTCTCTCTCTCTCTCTCTATATATATATATATATATATATATATATATATATATATATATATATATATATATATATATATATATATATATATATATATATATATATATATATATATATATATATATATATGTATATATATATATATATATATATATATATATATATATATATATATATATATATATATATATATATATATATATATATATATATATATATATATATATATATATATATATATATATGCCAGGATTTAAATTGTAGATTAATTTTAAAAGATTTTAATGAGGGATTATTTACTGAGAGTGACGCGGCATGAGGAGTTAGCCACATAAATACAGCTCACGCGCAGTGATCTGGGCAGAGAGAGCAGTGTGCACATTCCGCAGACAGAGCTGTGGCTGCCAGAGGCAGCTAAGTCTGCCTTTGTTAAATGTATCGGCTCGTTGGCGACAGTTTTGGAAACCTATTTGTGTAGCCAAGTTCATTGCCAAGTGTCGCCAAATGTTGTCAAGTGGGGCGTCATGTGAAAACTACCAGTTATCGTTTCTGGAATATTTCCGCAGTTTTTTAAGGCCTATATAAGACAGGCAGAATCCCAAGCAGAGTAGAGTTTTCATCTTTTATTTGTTTATGCTCTGCTCGTTGTCAATTTCTCTGCTTAATGTAAGAAATCTCTGGATTTGAGGACTAGACCCAGGTAATCCAGTTCACCAATCAGCTTGAAGATCTTAAAGAAGCAGAGTAGAGTCTTTAATTTTACTTCTTGTACTAACTTAATGTAATTTCAATTATTATTTCTCTAATCAACATTCACCTATATCTTCACTCTCTTGTACAGTAATTTAGTAATAAAAATAAATAAATAAAATAAATAACAATTTAAAAATTTTTAAAAAAATTTAAAAAAAATAACATTTTAAATTAAAAAAAATAAATAAAAATTTCTTGTTGTCCTTAAACTTTCTTCTTTTTATTTTAAATGTATTTCAGTAGCTCAACTCTTCAATAGCTTCTGCAGAGTAGAGTCGTTAAGTGGATCTCTCGGTGTAAGAAGTACGCACGGTGTGTTGTGTTTCACCGGTGCTTGTTGTTTGATGCGGAAAGAGGTACGTGAGCCCTCGGCATTGTGCTCAAGTTGTTCCGCGATGACATTGTATTTTTGAAGTGATTGCCAATAAATCATTGTTTTCGTGCTGTAGTCTTACTTAAAGTCCATTCAATCCCCGAACCCAGTTTTGAAATTCGTAAGAATATATATATATATATATATATATATATATATATATATATATATATACATATATATATGAAACTAATACTATTAGATGCCATCTGCCCCCAAAGTGTAATTGTTTTAATTGTAAACTTATAAAAAGTTTTGCCGTAAAGTGTAGTAATTACAAAATAACCTCCTTTGTTAGTCTAAAGTCTAAAAAAATAATTGTGGAAACTTAGTGAGCCTACAGTAAATCATGGGAACAAAATCGCATACAAACACTATGTAAAATACATATATCTGATTAATAACCCTCTGGCTGCTTATCCCACGATTTCCACGGGCATTTGCTTTTCTTTCTTTTTTTTTTTTTTTTTTTTTTTTTTTTTTTTTTTTTTTTTTTTTTTGAGAAGCGCTTCTCACTTCTTACCGTTTAACCAGTGAGACAAATAAAATACAATAGTAGACGTTTAATTATGTAATAAATAGCCGTATATGACTAGAACTATAGTTACATTTGGTAGTATGATTATAATTGTATTATATAATAAATAGAAATTAACTGTAATTAAATTGATATTTATTTTTAAAAAAATTTATTGTGATAACATCTCAAACTGTTTTATCTGACAGTAATTTTTCATGATAAAAATCTATATAAAAATCTTTCCTAGAAAGAGAAAGTGCATATTCCATTTTTTCAATAAATATAGATTTAAAATGTACAAAAAATATACACTTTTTGAACCTATTTTGGTTTACAAATTGAGCAGTCAGAGGGTTAACACATTTAAATTGTAAAAAAAAAATGATTTGTAATATTGGATAGAACAAATGAGTTTGCATAAAATGATAAATATAAATAATTTATCTTGCATTTCATATCTCATACATCCCAATGCAAAATAAAAATAAAAGTAGAGTTTAGCAAACTACTAATATTTTTTGAAGTAAAACTCACTCGTTTCTAGCCGGGGTTTTTCGTGAGGAACGGTATCAGAAATGGAATTTTCGAAAAAAAATTCGGTTTCTTTTCTTACATTACAGTATACTACAAAAGAAAAAATTTTTTGTCCGTCACAATTTTTTCACTTCCTCACCTTTAGGATTTCTAAAAAAAAGTCACTCATAGAAATAGATTTCTGAAAAGAAATTGGAAAGAAAATAGCAAGACAAAAGCTATTTCCAAACTACACTTTTTTTTATTAAAATGTCATTGTGTGTAAAAATGGTTAAGGCTTGAAAGGTGACATTCCTTTTCCTGTGAATAAAATTCTATGACACGTAGAGTTTTCATGGTTTTTTAAAGGATATATAGTTCTTTATTTTTCATCATCTATAACGCTTAACGGAGAAATATATCACTTTATAGAGAAAATTCGTGAAAAAAGATAACATTGTTTTGAGATAACGTGGTTTTCCTTTCTTGTTTAATGGCTAGATATTGTATGATACGAAAAAAATCAACGATGTACTAACAGCTATTATAATAACAATGGTAGGAGATAAGGAGAACATAAGGTAAACATTAACGATAAGAATGTAAACACTGATATATTCATTGAGATAAAAATAGATGGGAAATTTATTAAGTACTATCAATCCATTTACCTTTTATGAGAGTGTATTGGCGTATATTAATAAAGAATAAAATTAGAAGACATCCAAATTATTAAGTACTATTAATCGATGCCCATTTTAAGAGATCTGCTTGAGATTTATTAATGTCAAATAAACTTAAAAGACAAAAAATTCCAATGAATTTTCTTAAAGGGAAAATAAAAAAAATCTTTCATTACTAAAATTAACTAGCCGTGTAAATATATATTAATATATGCCATGTAAATATATAATTAGTTGTTTAGATAAGAGTGGAAGGGGCAATTAAGTACTCTTAATCCGTTTATCTTATGTGGTGGATAAAATTACAAGGCATCGAATTTCAATAAATATTTTTTAAACAAGAGTAAGAAATCTTTATTGCTAATTTTGGATTGATGTGTAAATATGGATATTTATATTGAAATAAGGATGTAAAGAACAATTAATTAAGTGCTATTAATCCACGTACCTTTTGTGAGACTTACGTAAGGTTTACAAGAAAATTAATGTTTTTAAAATGAGAATAAAATATCGTTTATTACTAATTTGAAATCTAGTTTGAGATTGAAGTGTAAATATGGAAATTTTCATTAAAATTTAGGTGAAAAGGACAATTTATCAAGTGTTATTATTTCATGTCCCTTTTATGAGAGTTACGTGGGAATTTTTAATGACGAATAAAATTACATTGAATTTTAATGAACAGTTTTAAAATGATAATAAAAAATCGTTTATTAACAGTTTTGTATTGCTGTGTAAA
>CM063508.1:17609328-17614328 GCA_032207245.1 Pardosa pseudoannulata
TGTCATTATTAAATTATTATTAAAACATTCACATCAAAATATTTCGTAACAAATATTTCCGTTTCAGCTAAATTATAAATGCAATTTTAAACTAGAATAGTGTACATTATTTATGGCTAGAGTCAACTAGTTGTTTTCCTGTGTGAAATATTTTAGTAAATGTTATTTCTGCTTAAGATACTCAAAGCTAAGAACTATTAGTAACAATGAAAATGGGAGAGTAATCAAGTTTAAGCAAATTAATTTTTCTTAACTAGCTGAACAGAATATGAAAGGTAATTTTTTCAAGTGTAAAAGTTGATATTATAAGATATTTCGTACAGATAAGGAAACATTAATACATTTTCTGAACAATGCTGTTATGCAAACAACATTTGTATTAAATTTGTGTATGTAAAGTTAATATTTAAATTTTTACGTTATATCATTATTAAAAGATTATTGAAACATACACATTAAAATCATTCCTAAAAAATATTTAAGTTTTTGCAAAATTATAAGAGCAATTCAAACTAGAACTTTGTACAGTATTTTAGGGTAATATATATAAATTAATGCACGGGAAATGCATAAAATGTATGTAACCTCAATAAATTGTTTCTTAAAAGTATTATTTCCTATAAGGCAAATAAAACAAACTCGTATAAAAATATACATTATATCCTTATAAATTAATGATATCTAATATACAATGCAACTGTGGGTTTTTCTTATCGAAAGGGATTTTTTTTCATACAAATACAGGAAAATTGAAAATGATGTAATAAAGTAAATTTATCCGATTCTCTCATATAAAAATGTAATGATTTGAAAAAATGAGATTTTACTGTGTACTTTAAGATAATAATTTTTTTTTTAATATTGTTACGTTTGGTATTGTAAAAGGTTTATAATCTAATTTATTGCAAGGATGTAAACGTAAAAATTTTATTTAAAAACTTAATTAATCATTAATTAATAATAACTCAAAATTTGTTTTCGAATATGTATTATTTAAAGTTTATTGGTGTCAGTAAATCGGAGAAAATAGTGTACATTGAAAAGAATGCATAAAACTCAATATTTTAGAGATAACTATTTTTATAGAAAAATTAATATATTTTAATTTTAAAGAAATAAATTGTGAAAAATTATTTTTTTAAATAGCCTAATATTTTAAATTTTGATACTAGCCATCAGATAAACATTTAAATAAGTAAATGGTATAATAAAATGTTTATAATGAATGAAAATTACGTTTTATTACAAGAATGTAAAAATTTTATTAAAAAACTGAATTAATAATGCTACTCAAAATTTATTTTCGAATATGTATTATTTGAAGCTTATTGGTGTCTTTAAATTGAAGAAAATAGTAGACATTGAAAAGGATGTATAACACTCAATATTTTAGAAGTAACTATTTTTTACAGAACAATTATTATAATAAAATGTTCAAGAAATAAGTAGTGAAAAAATTATTTTATATTTTAAAACAGCCCAATATTTTAAATTTAGATACTAGCCACAATATAAACATTTAAATAAGTTACTGGTATTAAAAAAACGTTTATAATGAATGAAATTTATGTTTTATTACAAGCATGTAAAAATGTTTTAAAAACCTAATTAATAGTGCTACTCAAAATTTGTTTTCGAATATGCATTATTTAAAGATTGTTGGTGTCAGTAAATTGGAGAAAACTGTAGGCATTGAAAAGTATGCATAACACTCAATATTTTAGAGATAATTATTTTTTAACAGAACAATTATTATAATAAAATGTTCAAGAAATAAGTAGTGATAAAACTAGTTTATATTTTAAAACAGCCCAATATTTTAAATTTAGATACTAGCCATCACGTAAACATTTAAATAAGTTACTGGTATCATAAAATCTTTATATTCAATGAATTTTACGTTTTACTGCAAGAAAGTAGAAAACTTTATTTAAAAACTTAATAATGCTATTCAAAATTTGTTTTCGAATATGTATTATTTAAAGCTTATTGGTGTCAGTAAATTGGAGAAAATAGTACACATTGAAAAGAATGTGTAACACTGAATATTTTAGAGATAACTATTTTTTACAGAACAGTTTTTATAATAAAATGCTCAAGAAAGAGTGGTGAAAAACTATTTTATATTTTAAAACAGCCCAGTATTTGAAATTTAGATGCTAGCCATCATATAAACATTTAAATAAGTTACTGGTATCATAAAACGTTTATAATCAATGAATTTTAAGTTTTATTGCAAGAATGTAAAAAAAATTACTTAATAACTTAATCATTAAATAGTGAAAAAATTATATTTTTAAATAACCCAATATTTTAAATTTAGATACTAGCCATCACGTAAACATTTAAATAAGGTACTGGCAAGAATATCAATCTATTTTTAGTAACTTTGTTTTCAAACAATGATTAATTTTTTTTCTAAACGTCAGGGAAATTTAGCACACTCTTATTCTGCACTCCATTGATAGATAAATGCTGTATCTGCTATTTTCCAGAGGTTGTTTTTCTTTCTTTATAAGTTTCAGTAGTTTTTCTTCCCTTGATGGATTGATAGAAACAATAGTGTCGCTAGAGTTGCGGATTTTAGTGTATCTGTACAAGTGATCTAAATATTTTATATTACGATTGAACGTGTCACATTCACACTGCTACACGGTTTTATCAAAAATATTTATGACTCTAATACACATAAAAATTTTATAGCTCGAACCCAAAACTCATTTTGATATAGGACATGAAAGACTAAACAAAATACATTACATAAAGAGTTCTGATGAGAATCTGTGGAAAAAAATATAAAATTATTTTAATTCAAATCAAAGGATAAGAAAAATATTTTAAAAGGATTAAGTTCGACTAATCTGGTGAATTAGTGTTAATTAATTAGTTATAAAATCATTAAATTAGTGACATATTATGAGTATAAAAAACTGAAATCTGCAATAAACAAAAGTATTCTTATTGCAGATTTCAGTTGTTTTATAAATAAACAAAAAATATAAATTAAAATATAAATAAACAAAAGTATTTTTATTTATATTTTTTATATTTCTTTGCATTAGAAACATGGTCATCTGGACTATGCAGCATATGTTTATAGCCGAAATACCTCTCGTTTTAATTTAATATCTACTTAAAAACAGATATTGTAAAGTATAATCTTTTCTTACTTTAAATTGATATATATATATATATATATATATATATATATATATATATATATATATATATATATATATATATATATATATATATATATATATACATATATATATACGAGTGTGTATGAGCTCATCAAAAGCCCCTCAATAAACAAATCCCTTTGTTTCTTATCTGAAAATGTTCCATTACTCAAAATGTTACATTATTGATTCAAACATTATCGATTTTCAAACATTATCTTTTCAAACATTAGATTTTTTTTTACATAAAATCAACAAGTTAAAGGAGTTGTTATACTTAATTACTTTTATATATTGTTAAACTATTTTATAATCGAGTATTAATAACAAAGAAAAATAGATAACAGAATATTTAATATCAATTTGTAATTAATGTTAATAAATTAAATAGCTATGTTAGGCTAACTAGAGATCTGCGTCAAATACTAGAGTGTAGTTTAAGAAGATGGAAGATAAGTTAGCCTTAACACTAAACATACCAACACTTAATACATACCTATTTCTACCATAGCCGGTCAAATGACCGGACTTTATTTTTTCTGATTATAAATGTATGAAATATGAAAGTTGGAAAGAGTTAGACAAATAAACTTTATTATAATTAAACAAAATTGTAGATTGTCAATTTTTATGTATTACAAACACAAAGAATAAGAATTTTTAATTCATTTCCCATCGAATTGTTTTACATAAACCTTATGGGTCATATGACCCATTATACGGTATGTTTAGTGTTAATACAATTTCCGTTATGACCTGTGAATTTTAAAAACAAATGAAGAAAAAAGACTTTTTTTCTTTCGTCAATGCAGTTGTTGCATTGAATATTTGTTTCAATGAATGTTTAGAAACATTCATATCATATAACAAAATTCTTGGAGGAGAAGTCAAACGACAAGAACAACATATACTGCTAAAAAAATTAGGTAAAAAATGAAGAAAAATTACTTTGAAATTAATACTAAAGGATAATCCAAATGATTTTGATGAAAAAAGTTACACAAATGATGTGAGAAAGACTGATTTTGTAGGACTGTTAACAAATACTTGAAGTTATCATTGAAAAAAAAACACGTTTATTCATCACATATGATATTATGTAGAAATTTAATTTTGCTTAATTACCAAAACTCTTAAATATGAATCCAGCTCAACAGTTATCATATTCAAAATCATTAATTGTAGAGCTACGAGAATATACATTTACAATCACTACATCGTATTCAACAGCAGATAGATGAAGAGGACAAGTCACTATGGACATTTCAACTATTTGCAAGGAGAGAAGTGTTTTCTTTTTTAAATGTAATTTTGCATTGAGATAAAAAAGTTTCAAAAGAAAAGTCCAACACTTAAGAAAGCAAGAAATTGACTCACTATTTTAATTGGTAACCGTCGACAGCAGAAGATTCTTGGTGTCAAATTTACCAGGAACAGATCGTAAATGTGGCTCAATCATTGTCGGCGTTATACATAAGCAGCTTACCTCGTAATAATGTACAGACATAATTGTAAACATGATATTTGGCATTTTGTTTTCCAACATTGATCATGTTAAGGCTCTCATACAATACAAATTGAGGCTTTTAATTAAATTATTGCTTTTAATTAAAAATTACAAGAAAAAAATTAAAGAATATCTCTTCATAGATATCTGTGTGTAATTGAAATAGAATTTGAGATAAATCACAACCTGGGACAAATAGATAATTTACATGTACTGTATTCTGAACTAAGATGGGACAGATAAAAAGGTGTGAGCTTTTTTTATAATGTATTTTCTCATAGGAATGCACAAGCTCAATGGTAAAAAAGAGG
>CM063508.1:17619328-17630306 GCA_032207245.1 Pardosa pseudoannulata
ATAAAAAATTAGTTATATTAACGATAATAGCAATAATAACAATATATTATATATTGGTTATTTTATTAAAACTACTTTTTATAAATTTTAGAAACTTTTACCTCAAATCTATCGAATTTAATAAATTATAGGCATAAGATGTTATGATTTATATTATACATATTTATATTTTTTATACCTTTTCGGAATTTTTAACTGTTTATCACTGAATTTATTTATATTCTTGACCAACAAAATGTTGAGTAATGTTATAAATTTTTGTAGAAAATTTTATCAAATAAAAATACATTTAACATGGATTTTTTTTCTTGGGTATTATTGAATAAAATAACATAAAAGTCTTAAATAAATAACTGCTAGTTTACGTATGCATTGTGATAAATATATAAAATTTGTCTTTAATTATTTACTATTATGTTCCTATAAAATATATATGATATTTTTATATTTAGAAACTCAACGCAAATTTAATGTCATTTAATTCATTCTTTTTTGCAATGTTAAATATTAAATAAAACTTTAATAAAATGTTTTAAAAATACTAAGAAATCCAAAAGAAATGAAAATAAAATAATATAACGTCTGAGTTATCAGAACTAATGAAAATAGTAAAAATACTGTATTCTGTCAGTATAAGGCTAATAAATAGATAAAAAATAAAAAATAATTATATTAATGATAATAACAATAATAACAATAAATTATATATTGGTTATTAAAACGACTTTTTATAAATTTTAGAAACTTTTACCTCAAAACTATCGAATTTAATAAATTATAGCACAAGCTGTTATGATTTATATTCACTGAATTTAATTATAGTCTTGACCGCCGAATTGTTGAGTAATGTTATAAATTTTGTAGAAAATTTAATCAAATAAAAATAATCTAGTATTTCTTGGGTATTATTGAATAAAATAACACAAAAGTCTTAAATAAATAACTGATAATTTACGTATGCATTGTGATAAATATATAAAATGTGTCTTAAACTATTAATTATGTTCCTATAAAATATATATGATATTTTTATATTTAAAACTCAACACAAATTTAACGTTATTTAATTCATTCTTATTTGCAATGTTAAATATTAAATAAAAGGTTAATAATATATCTTAAAAATACTAAGAAATCTAAAAGAAATGAAAATAAAATAATATAACATCGCAGTTATCAGAACTAAGGAAAATAGTAAAAATACTGTATTCTGTCAGTATAAAGCTAATAAATAAATAAAAAATTAGTTATATTAACGATAATAGCAATAATAACAATAAATTATATATTGGTTATGTTATTAAAACTACTTTTTACAAATTTTAGAAACTTTTACCTCAAATCTTTCGAATTTAATAAATTATAGGCACAAGATGTTATGATTTATATTATACTTATTTATATTTTTATACCTTTTCGGAATTATTAACTGTTTATCACTGAATTTCATTATAGTCTTGACCGCCAAATTGTTGAGTAATGTTATAAATTTTGTAGAAAATTTAATCGTATAAAAATACATTTAACATGAATTTTTTTCTTGGCTTTTATCAAATAAAATAACATAAAAGTATTAAATAAATAACTGCTAATTGACTTATGCATTGTGATATATATATAAAATTTGCCTTTAATTATTGTCACGAAAATTCGAATGAACATACCGTTTAACTTAACATAAGAATTTATTGAAGCTAATTAGCAACTCGCGACTTTACAAGATCCAGAAGTTGCCTACAGCTTGTGGGTATCAGCTTTTATACCCGAACAGAATATTCGATAAATAACTATTTTCATATTAAAGAAAGATCTAGAATATTCGAGAACATAAGGAAACAATAAATTACATTTTAAAATTAAAAATCCGTACTTTGGATCAACTGCCATGGTAAGCATCGAACCCACAATCTTCGGGTTTGGATCTCGCCCTTTGACCATTCGGCCACTGAGCTCGCTGACAAAGTTTCTTTATGCGGCAATATTAACTATTAATTATGTTCCTATAATATATATATATATATATATATATATATATATATATATATATATATGATATTTTTATATTTAAAAACTCAACATAAATTTAATATAATTTAATTCATTCTTATTTGCAATGTTAAATATTAAATAATAGGTTAATAAAATATTTTAAAAATACTAAGAAATCCAAAAGAAATGAAAATAAAATAATATAACGTCGCAATTATCAGAACTAATGAAAATAGTAAAAATACTGTATTCTGTCAGTAGAAAGCTAATAAATAAATAAATAAATAAACTGAACAAGATAACTTTTAATAACAAACAACTCCAAGTTAAAAATTATCTCGCTTGAAATAGAAAAAAAAACGGTATTCAGGTTATCAGTTGTCAAAGTTGTTTATGTTGCGCAATATTACTTGTAAGAAAAATTTGTGTTTTGCTAATTTTCACTAAAGTTGAAAAATATCTAAATTTAAACTTTTAAAAATCAGTATATAACGTGTAAATACTTTTTTACTGCAGTGCAATATACATGTGAAGTAGGAAATTGACTTCAAATTAGTTTTTAAAGATAATTACAGCTGTTTGTAAACCTGTGGATTTTTTACATAACAAAATGACATTAAATATTTGTAAGTTGGACAATCTCACAATAAAATATTTTGCATTCACTGAAACTGTTTTTACCGTAAATTATTTTATAATGATTTTTCCAAAATTGAAATTAAATATAATTTTAGCAAACAATTTTTTAGTATAATTACAATTTATGCAGATTACGTAATCAAATTTAAAGATAATCTTATTGTATATTATTTTTACTGATTGTTAAGTACATTTATTAATCTTAATAAAAATGATACTTCTATGAATTTTTCTAAAAGATAAAAACAGCTCTAATATTTTCTAAACTTTAGGTGAAATTAAAAATACAAATTATGAAATATTAATACTGAAAAAAAATATTTTTATATCTAGTTTATTAAAAATATATACGTATAACTTATTTTTTTATAAACATAGGAATATAAATCAAAGTTTTGAAATTAATTCAGATATGAATACTAGATATAGAATAAAAGTTAAATATAGTTTCATAAAAGTAGAAATGAATAAAGAATTCAAAGGAAAAAAGTCATATTTTTAAAAATGAAAACAAGTGAAAGGAAAATTTCATAAAAAAATTATTGCATATTCCATGTTAAAAGAGAAAAAAATAAACAAATGAAGAAAGTGAATAAAATTATTTTATAAACAAACATTCAGTAGCTATAGTGTCAAGAAGAATTTATCAACATTGAGTTACTCCATTTTCTTTCTTTTTCTGAATAATTTATTTTATGATAATGTGCTGTCGACTTCATACATGTGTAAATTTAAAATAGTTGAGATACAAAAAACAATTAATGTAATTAAACTGTTAGAACTGATGCTTGTTTTACATATTTCAAGACCTATTTAGTGTCTGAAAGATACATTGATATAAATATTTGAAAAAAGTTGTTCTTTACAATTCAGAAATATTGTTTCAGTAACGAAATGTCAAGAAATATGAATTTAAAAAGACGTACTTTATTGCTTCCTAAACAGTTTTTCATTATTTGTATGAAAATTTTAAGAGAAAATAATTAAATTTCCCTTTAGGCTATCAAATATTTAAAAAAATTTATCTTAGGTAGAATACGTAATCAAGTTAGAAGAGCCTGTATTACTATATTTCTTGTTGTTCAAAAGATAATTAAAGAATGTATTATTTAGAATGACAAATGATTTTTTAACGAAATTTATTTCCAGAATGTGACAAAGTAAATGCCTTTCTATATATTATTAGCTGAAGTTTGTTATAAATAGCAACTTTAACAGAAAAACAATTTAAAACTACTTTTGTGAGCTTGTGCTTTGTTTGCAATAGTGAAATTGTTTAATTCAATTTTATTAAATTGAATTAAACAATTACCAGCATTGCAGCTCTCATAATTACTAAATAAACATTCTATACATGCAGTCTATGTAATAAAATTAATACAGTATTGTAAGTATCAGTGAAATTAATGTTTCGTGTTTTTCAAGCATTGTATAGAAAAGTTAATTTAAAAATATTAAATCGTTGTTTAAAAATATTTTAAATTTCAAATTTAATCTTCGGAGTAAAAGATACATTAAAGTATTATAAAGGTTTATTTCATTTTTTTAAATATTGCATTATAACTGAAAATCTTTTATTTTCCAGATATGATAAAATATTCCATTTTTCATTTAGCTACTTTAAAAAATTTCTTAATCGAAAAACTATTTAGTTGAAATTTTCTCATTTATAAGTTTTCAGATTATTAGCTATATCATTTTAATTCCTAAAAATATCATTCAATTAAGGGAAATATCTTATAAAATTTAGTTGCATTCATTTAATCTTCAATGGACAGTTATTAAACGCAAGTCGAGTTTAGCTGTAGTCTCTGATATCAAAGAGTAAATAGATTTATCCGATCTTATGAAATAATTTTCTTATTGCATCAACGAAGAAACGGAAATCTTAATTTTGAATTAAACTAATTCTGTTTTATTAACGGACATAATCAAAATGAATTTCCTCTAAGACCGAATGCGATAAAGATTAAATCTTTCAATGCATGGGTAATTTACAGTTATCACTAAATTTGTCAGTTAATTAAATTGATAAATCGTAGAATGTTCTTTGCGGAGTTTCCAAAATTATCTCAAATATAGATGCCATTGAAGATAAGCCCATATCGTTACTGTAATTTATTATCATACATTATTGCAATTAAAATATTATGGAGACATTTATGCAACAACTGGTGTAATAAAGTAAATTGCGGAAAATGTTGGACTGAAAATGAGAAAATGCTTATACTACATTTAGAAATAGAAGCGATTATAATTTTGTAAAGAGCAATATTTTGTTTAAAGAAAACCTCTTTTAGTAAAATGAAGTTAAAATATTCATTATGGAGATACAAAATTACATCTTGATAAGATTTTAATTATTTTTAATCGTTTTTTATAAATTATAAATTAATAATCTTTCATAAGTTGATAAAAATTAGAACATTTATTTTCAGTATCGTGCAAAATAAATACATATATTTAACTAGAAAGCGTTTTGTGTAAAAGATAATTAACGACATATCAGCCTAAGGAGATCTGCCAAAAGCTGTTTTCTTTTATCTAAAGCAAACGTAACTTTAAAAACCATCAGTATTTTTTATTTCTAAAAGTTTTTTTTTATTCACTTAACTTTATTTAGGCCATTTAAAAAAAATATTTTTTTGTTTAAGACCTTATAAATGTTTGAAAAATCTAACAATAAGAAACTAATGAAGCTAGAAACCGGGGCCTGAATAAATTGTTCTATTTGATAAACTACAGACTTCACCTAAGAAGATATAAAGGATTAAGCCAAAATGAATTTAAATTCTATTGTTATTAAATTCTGTTATTAAATTCTATTATTTTAATCATGAAACATTTGCACAAAGATTGAATTATTTATATCATTTCTTAAAAAAACACAAAACTAGCTAAGTTTTTATAGGATTAAGTTGTTTTTTAATCCAATGTTTCTCCAGAAATCGTGATGTTAATAAATTAGTTACATTATCTTAGAAATACCAAAGACAATAAACTAAATTTTTATCTAAAGCATTTAAATAGATGCAATGTTTATATTTAGTGTTTATTATATTGATTAAAACACAACGACAAAAATTTAAATATCCAAAATGGGAAATGAAATCTGAAATGTGTACTAATCTTGAATTTGTAATATGTCTTGTACTTGAAGACAAATTATGATTTGACGTTAAAGAAATTAATTTTTAGTCATACATAATTATTCATCTTAAGTTTATGCATGTGCATAACGCATTTAAAGATAACTAGTTGTAACAATGAGTTGGACAACGGCAGTGCGAGAGACTGACCGAGGGACGAGGGCGATGTCAGTGACCCCCCCCCCTTCGACCCCACTGGACAAGAATGTTGGCTAACTAGGCTCAGTCATCTTTGTCCTTGGCGACAGCTTTTGCATCTTTTGTACAGCAGATTTGAAGACCCCTTCGGAGGAAAGCCGAAGCTAACACAACTTCAGCACAGGTAGGGAACGCTCAACTTTTTTTCTTGTTCATCTGAAGATAACGTCATCAGCGGGAGTTGCTTCCATATTCCAGCGGTTTACGGCGTCTCCATATTGAGATTGAATATATTTTATTTGTGTCACCAGATTGTGCAAAATTAGATTCTAGTAAGTAAAAAAAGTCTGCAAAACGGTATGTCTTCTCTCATTTGTATTTGGTGTCTTAATTCTTTGTGTTATCTCATCATGGCCTAGTATAAGTCATTGGTACGTAATATTTGGATTCAGAATGATAATAACAGGAAGGTATTTTGCCATATTTGCCAAGAAAATCATAGGACTACCGAATGTCCTGAATTTTCCACATATAGGAGTTATAGGCCAAACAAACAGACTAGAACAAAAAATGCAAAAGGTTCTGTTGCCAAGGCCAATGATGACTGACCCGCGTTAGCCCCCCCCCCTTCTATACAATGGGGTAGAAGGGAGGTGATCACTGACATCGCCCTCGTCCCCCGGTCAGTCTCCCGAGCTGGAGTTGTCCTGTAGTATAATTCATTGTCACCCTAGTACATTTCGAGCAGAACATCTTCATTATAACTGCTCATTTGTTTTCACTATTTAATCCATTTTTATAAAAAAAAATTCAATTTTTTCTCCGGAAGGAATACTTAAAATATACAAAGTTTATTACTAAGTAAACAATTAAAAAACCGCAAAATAATTTTCGATTTGTATAATATATCAATTATTTTTTTTCAATGAAATAGAATCAAATCAAATCTTTTACAATTTGAATACTAAGTATATTACTGCAACCAATATATTTTATTTTAAACTATGATAAAAAATAATTTTGTATAGATTTTCCAATTTTTAATATTTTTTTTAAATGTTAAATGTTATACATCTATGAATGAAACAAAATATATACCTATAACTTGATATAAATATTTAGTTTATAATATGCATATTTCAATACTTATCTTACTAGTAAGTGACTTTTTTTGTTCATTTAGTGTAAGTTTTGTGTTATTTGAAATAATATTACTTGAATAATTAAACCAAATAGTTGCTTTAAAATCAGAGCTTTATTAAAGAATTAATCTAAAAATATCTTTAAAAGCAGCAGAATTTTTTATTTCAACATGAATCTCAAAAGATATGTTATATTAAGCCTAAAAACTGCAATATCCTTTTATAACCTAAAGTAAAAATGATGTTTTAAAATAACGGAAATTGAAAAATATTGAATTAATTTTCAGAAATAAATTTAAATTTTGTTAAATTAATTTATTCATAGCAGCAGATAAGATCATTTGAGGTAATGAAAGGCAAGAAATATTAAATGTCTGTGGGCAAACACACAGTTCATTGCGACAATTTTCCAGACCAAAGAACACACAATTGCAATTTAATTAATCCAACTTTGTTTCAGGTCTCATGTTAGTATAAAAGGATCATTAAAGGGATTTCTGAATATCAATTAATCTTAATGATGTCTTATGCAGTCATTACAAGAATGTAAGTAGGCTGTAATGAAGTATTTACATTTAAAATAAAAAAATAAACTATTAAATCGCTTAATTTATCTCGGTTCCGTTAAATCTATTTTATACTTATTTATATTTTAGAGGTTTTAATATTATTTACTAAACAGCTTGCTTATTCTAAGAAAGTAATTGTATATATGTTTGAATGTCAATAGTAACTATATATGTAACCATGTATCACATAATATCACGTAAAGAAACTTAGTTTCAAAGCTACTTATTTTAATTAATAAATAAACAGAAATTATCAAAGAAATAGTACATATAATATAGTATGTAGCATAAAACACTATTTTTTTCAATCTTGCACATGAGAATGTTGGACAAGTTGACACTAAATGTAATATATGACAATATATACTGTCAATACATAACAGTACATAATATTGTTACGAACTTCAAAAGTTCGGGGATTGAATGGACTTTAAGTAAGACTACAGCACGAAAACAATAATTTATTGGCAATCACTTCAAAAATACAATGTCATCGCGGAACAACTTGAGCGCAATGCCGCAGGCTCTTTTTGCATCAAACAACAAGCATCGGTGAAACAAAACACACCGTGCGTACTTCTTACACCGAGAGATCCACTTCACGATTCTACGCTGTATGGGACTCTGTCTGCTTTATATAGGCCTAAAGAAACTGCTGGAATATTCCAGAAACCGGAACCGGAAGTTGTCACATGACGTCCCACTTAGCAACATTTGGATACACTTGGCGACACTTGGCGATGAACTTGGAGACAAAAATAGGTTGCCAAAACTGTCTATAACGAGCCGATATCTCTCCAATTTGGCGAGATACCCATAGAGTCCCTGCTAAATTTATGGTTCACTAAACAAATTCGTAACAATATCAATACATACTTGGTTCATAACTTCACATGTGCTGCTTTCTGTGTGTTGCTATTTTATTCTTTTTTAACCTCTCCCACAACATTGTATAATACGTGTATAAAAGAAACAATAACAATGGCATTAGAATTAATTAATTGGAAATACTTATGAAAGACATTTCTTCCGTTAAAAAAAATTAAAAAAAAGAAAAGTGTCATAAATTTTTTGCCCCTCACTGTAGATATTAATCTGTAAAGCATACAATGTTTTGATTAAAACGAAAATTATATCACGTATAATTCATACAAGGGGATTAGACATTGTAATTATTCATTACACAAAGCTTTTCCTAAAATTCGTAAAATTTAATTTTTGTTTTGTTTTATGTATTTAAGTAAACTTTTTACCATGATATAAATGTCATAAAATATACATTTTCTATAAAAATATTTTAGTTAAAAGTTATTTCTAAAGTTTTCTTTATTATATTTACTACAAACTTTTAGCTAAACCACTCGAAGCAAAATATTCTAGTACATATTCTGTAGTTCTTAACAAAACTGCATACAGTTTTTTAATGTTTGAGATTTCTGCCTCGAGATATTTTACATTTTTTCGTTCATTATACAGAGAGTTTGAAAACTCTGAGACATCCCTTTCAACTACACTTTTATCTATAAAAGTTTAATCTCTATGCACCATTTTTCACATTTTCCAGAAATCTATGCAGTTTAAAATATTGTGTGATAAATAAAAATTTCAATGCATTAAGTGATTAGTAAATTCCTGTTAGAAAAATATATAGATTGTGATAAAGTTAACTACAAGAAAGACGTTAGTTAGCATTCGAGATATGCATATACGCTTTTTAGTATACTTTTAATTATAGGCCGGTCATACAATGTGTCTATAATTTTCTACTTCAAAATTAAACTAAATCTTTTGTTCAGAAAGTATGAAATATTGACTAGAACATAATTAAAGGATGATAATTTGTTTTAGCAAATAACAATAAAAAATATTTCAAAATTTCATTAGTTAAACCAGTTATCTCATATCTACCAAATATAAAATAAAATATACTGAAAAAACAGTTTTTTATTAAATTCGTAACTACAGAGAATGAATTCTTTTACCCAATGTTCAATGAATAAACATGTGAAAGACGTTTTTGTTAATAATCCAGTTTAATGTACAATTTAAGCATTGTATTTTCATAGTAATACTACTTCACACCTTTGGTGTCATTATAGAATCTAGAGCAACAGATTATAACTATAATAACACAATTAGTCATATCTCGCTGGATGAAAAGGTAGTTCATATTTGTTTGAAAATTAATTTTATAATTCATATTAAATTATTAATAACAATTTCGAATATAAACTGTAATTGTATAAAACATAAAAAACTTTATTGCGATTTAATTTTTTAAAATAAAATTTATGAAATTACAGTTTATATTTGGTCATGTATACTTGCTCTTTGATATTTTTCTAGATAACTCAAAGGGCTTTAAGGTACCAATAAGAAGTAATAAACAATATTACTTGTTCCTCTCATTATAAAGAATAACAAAAAAAATTCAATTATTCTAATGGGAATTTCAAATTTCAAATATTCTTCTACACAACATTACTTTCGAAACTAGAGAGACTGAATAGTGCATGGTAAAAATCAAAGGCAATATTCTGTGTGAGACTCAACCTCTACACCCATTTCCTATTCGACCAACATTTCACCCATTTTTAACATATCTCTGGCGCAGTGTGGCCCAACGGGTTTCAGTACTTGAAGTCCCAAGATCGAATCACCATTCGCGTGGTTTAGAACTCTTAATTTAACCTAATTAATTTTGTGATGACTGTATGCTTGGTGGTGTCATGCATTTAAATTTTTTTCCATAATTTTCCATCAAAATGGTAATTTATAATTTATTTAAAACAGTTTACAATGTCCGTCGGTAATATATATATATATATGTATATATATATATATATATATATATATATATATATATATATATATATATATATATATATATATATATATATATATATATATATACATATATATATATACATATATATATACACACACATATATATATATATATATATATATATATATATATATATATACATATATATATATATATATATATATATATATATATATATATATATATATATATATATATATATATATATATATATATATATATATATATATATATACATATACATATATATATATATATATACATATATATATATATATATATATATATATATATATATATATATATATATATATATATATATATATATATATATATAACATATACATATATATATAATATATATATAATATATATATATATATATATACATATATACATATATATATATATATATGGTAGCATATATATATATATATATATGTATATATATATATATATATATGTATACATATATATATATATATATATATGGTAGCCTGGGTG
>CM063508.1:17632906-17640406 GCA_032207245.1 Pardosa pseudoannulata
ATGACCATTGCAAGAAACTGTGAATTCTTAATTCTAATGACGTGGCATTTTCGGTCTGAAGTGAGTTGCAATCGA
Source organism: Pardosa pseudoannulata (assembly GCA_032207245.1). Classification (NCBI taxonomy): domain Eukaryota; kingdom Metazoa; phylum Arthropoda; class Arachnida; order Araneae; family Lycosidae; genus Pardosa; species Pardosa pseudoannulata. The sequence continues at coordinate 17,632,982 of CM063508.1, forward strand.
ACTGAGATGATGTTTTGACAACTTTTGCTGAGTAAGGTTTTGTTTTTTAAAGAAATGATCTGCTGATTACGAGCTTTAACTAAAGATATTCTGATATTTATGTGCTATTTTATATTCATTTCTTATATTTAACTAGATTTGTATTTAGTCGTTTTTTTTTAATTTTTGCTTTTTATTGAGTGACATGTAAAGAAAAATTTTAAAGTGTTATTTGGAAAATTGTTCATGTTTTTATGATGTAAAAACTGAAATTTTTTCTCATTGTGAGGGGGGGAATATACTGGGGATTTATAGAATGTTGTTGAAATTTTTGAAATTGTGTTTTGATTTAATTATGATTTTAGTCTTACATAAATTGTTTTTTTTTAACTGAAGATGTTTTGATGCACCATGAAGATGTATAACTAATTTTGTTCATCTATGGAGTCAATTTTATCGCTGATTTTGACATAAGAACTGATAATGACATGATGTTTGAATTTTGTTCTATTTTGATTAAGGAAGGTTTTTGATGTTGTTGTTTTTATAATTAATTAAGTTGATTTTTGCTATTATTATATTTTTGATAATTAATTTTTAATTGCCCAGGAAGACAAAAAACCCTACACAAACAGGCACAAACAAGAGTCACACACCTGTTTTAAACAGAATGTATACACTATTGTAAACACTATATTGTTTTGATCTTACTTTTGCCACATAATGAGTGAGTTTCATTATGACAACTTTTTTACTTGTGAGATTATAAGTTACTGAGTGATATTTGAGAAATACTATGATGAAAGTTTGTTATAATATTACTTTTGGAATAGATTGAAGTTGTCGACATGTGATATATTTTGTATTTTGATGAACCAACGAAGAATAACAAATGAAGTGAAATTTTGTAATTAAATCAGATTATGATGTTTTTTGACAAGAGATCTCAATACAGTGTACATTGTTATCAAACCTAGGTTCCCTTTTTGATTTTTATCTACTTTTTTACTGTATTACATATTATACTACTACTAATTGTGTTAAGAACTCAAGGACATTACCCAATACTGTTGGACTGTGCTATAAGAGAAACTATTTTTAAACTCATCTGTTTTGTTTTCACCATATATTAGTGATATTTTGATATTATGTTTCTTTTTATCTCTTATTATACTCATACTGTTAATGTTATTTTTAAGAGCTCCTAAGATTGTTTAACCCAAGGTGTTTTCTATAACAAATATATTATTATTAGTAACATATGTTATTCATCTTCAACCATATATTCCTAAGTTCCTGTTCTTTTTATAATTGTTGTATAATATGTTTAATTTTCAGGAAAGATTTTTGTGATTTAGATAATTCTGTAAAAGACTTTAATCATTTTATAGCACCATCATAGGGTGATTTTTACTACTTTTTGAATTTTTGTCAGTTATTATAACAGTGTTATTTTGTGAGGGAGCCACCTGCTCTGACTGAATTAAGTAACTTAAATTTATTATTTTTTGGGATAATTAATTAGATGTTTTTTCAAAATTTTAGGGTCCTCTGGGGACTTGCTGGTCAGGAAGGGCCCTCCTGCGTGTGCAAGCCTTCAGAGGGAGGGGGAAAGTTGTCAGGATTTAAAATATAGAGTAATTTAAGAGATTTTAATTAGGGATTATTTTAATGGGAGTAACGCGCCTCGCGTTACTAGTCACATAAATACGGCTCACGAGCAGTGATATTGGCAGAGAGCGATAAGCAATTACTATAGTCGAACCTTTTGGCTCTCGAAGTAGTGAATACGGCCTTTGTTTGCAGTTGGGCGCCAGAAAAGAGACGCCATGTTGTGTAACGTGTGAGATGGATTAATAAAGAGAAGAAAATAATGACTCGAGAGTGGACTGATTTATATATTGACCAGTGTGTTTACTCGGACCGTGTCATATATATATATATATATATATATATATATATATATATATATATATATATATATATATATGTATATATATTTATATATATATATATATATATATATATATATATAATATATATATATATACATATATATATATATATATATATGTATATATATATATATATGTATATATATTTATCTATATACATATATACATATATACATACATACATATATAAATGACTGTAAATAGATAAAAAGAAAAATAAAAATAAGAAGAACCTCATAAATGGACCAAAAATAACCAGTGATATGATGTTTCGAAATGACTGGGGGGAGTTGAGACCCCCCACTCTGGTTAAAACTAGTTTTTACAATGCATTAACTCTCCCAGACGTCAGAAACATCACACAAAATCCTTAAAAGTAAACCAATAAAAATGAACTAACCAAATAGAAAAAATCCAATAAAACAATACGAAAAAAGCAAAAATAAGCAATTGAATCGCTGTAACACATCTTTAAATACCACACAGAAGTACAGCAAAGAACCTTTTGTTGCATGCGGTTGTAGTTAATTTGAAATAATTTTTTAAAATATTGATTAAAAAACGAGGTGGAAATCCACTATTGAGTGCCTGTTTTACGTATAGTATAATATGTTTATCCATTATATCGATATCTTTATTAAGTCTGTTGCATCTTACTAAAAAGTTAATGATTATATTACGTTTTATGTTTTTTTGTAAACAAGTATTCAATGATTTTTATTTTTGAATTACAAAAAGATTTTGTTATTGCTTATGTTGATAAGGTGCCACAAAACTATGCAAAAATGTGTAAAAAGTTTTATTGTGATTATTTGACAAGTTTATATAATAACTAAGACATATATAGTAAGGTTACATATTCCCAAGTACATCTGAAAAATAGAATCAAAGCACTATATAAGCGTACTGTACTTAACATTAATCATAGAAAATTCCCTTATTTAGTTATCATACCAAAATTTCACAAACGGCCATTACAATTTCGTCCAGTTACAATCGGTTACAATACATACCTTAAAAAAGCAAACGAACATCTCTTAAATATTCTAAATCAAGTGTATATAAAAATTAAAAAAGTTGGCAGTTATATAGTTGGTAATAGTTTTGAAGTAATTAACAAACTTAAACAACATGATAATATAGTTAATTTTCGTAGTTTTGATTTTACTGATCTTTTTAATTCTATTAATATCATGGATTTATATAATATAATTTTAAATATGTTTGAAAGATACGACCTTTTAGAATATATAACTTTTTCCAAATTTAAAGCCCTGTTAAATTTAGTTTTAAACGAAACTTATTTGTATAATGGTAACGATTATTTTAAACAAATTCATGGTATTCCAATGGGAGGGGGTTGCTCATCCATGTTGGCAGATTTATATCTTCATACCTATGAGATGGGCACTCCAATATTAAAGGAAGTTCTATATTTCAGATATGTGGATAATGTTTTAATAGGTTTTTTTAGTTATTTAGAATTTACACTTAGTTTCTATCCTGATGAATTAAAGTTAATTGAAACAGTCAAGACTGATGATGGCTCGATTAATTTTTTGGATGTAAGTTTAAATATCACTAATAATCAAGTTAAGTATAAACTATATGATAAACGCGATAGTTATTTATTTAATATCAGCAAAATTTCATCATGGAATACTTGTTTACAAAAAAACATAAAACGTAATATAATCATTAACTTTTTAGTAAGATGCAACAGACTTAATAAAGATATCGATATAATGGATAAACATATTATACTATACGTAAAACAAGCACTCAATAGTGGATTTCCACCTCGTTTTTTAATCAATATTTTAAAAAATTATTTATTAAAATTATTTTATTAAAAAGATATGGCGTTTTATTTTATGATTCATGGAAAAAGAACACTAATTAATGATATTTTTAATTTCAAAGCGTGGTATGCTCTTTCAAGAAAAAGTTTCCCATAAGAATGTTTATTTTATTTTATAGAACTCTGGCTTTTTTTTACATTTATTGACAATAAAATATTTCAGATAACTTTTTTGTACTAATAGTGATATTAAATGAATTGGGAATCATTTACTTTTATTTTAATTATAGATATATACATATATGGGTATGTATCTGAATAAATATACCTTCAATATTTTATGATTTTCAGTATAATTCACCTTTTTATTAGAAACTTTAGAATTTTGTAACAATATTTCTATGTATGACAATGCGTATATAATGAGTAAATATATATATATACATACATATCTATGAAACTTACCTTAAAGAAAATATGCAACACATTTATTTTTCTCATATAAAAATTTAACATTATATGAATATGTAAATTTTTAGTCCTTTATAAACCACATTCAATAGCTTTAATACATTATTCTAGGTTAATATGCAAAAGAATTTTTATAAAAAAGGAAACCGCTATCCCATAGAAAAAACAGTAACGTGATATTAATCCAAATTTTGTCTTGATATCTCTTTTATGTTTAGCAACTTGACAGCTCATTAATTTTATGAAAAGATTAAGTGAAATTTCACTTCTTGTTTATAAAGCCGTTTATTTAATAATTAAAATACCTTTATTTACTTTTTAACAAACTTCTAGATCTTAATCCTGCCAAATAAATTTTTAAGTTGTAGTTGAACGTGATTTTCCTCATGATTAGATGTGCGTGTCATAAATACAATGAAATTACGTTTATAATGGGCTTTAGTTTCTTCTTTGTAAAATACTTTTACTGCTACAGATATTGATTTAATTTTTTAATACTATTTTACAGTCCAATTATGAAGTTTCGTGAAGTTGATGAATCTGAAAAATGATGAATAATTAAATTATGAACATTTAATATTTTACATTGTGCCATGTGATAAAAATGCGTCTTTTGAACAATAAAACACTTATTACTTTTTATAATATTATAATTATACTGCGTAAATCATTAAGTACATAAATACTTATTAACAGAAACACACATACATGTACAAACGAACAAACTTACACAATTGAGAGCACTCAGACACACAAACACATATGTATGTACAGCATTATATTAAAAAACTTCTAGTGTTATATACATAAATATATTTACATATATATATATATATATATATATATATATATATATATATATATATATATATATATATATATATATATATATATATATATATATATATATATATATATATATATATATATATATATATATATATATATATATATATATATATATATATATATATATATATATATATATATATATATATATATATATATATATATATATATATATATATATATATATATATATATATATATATATATATATATATATATATATATATATACATATATATATATATATATATATATATATATATATATATATATATATATATATATATACATACATATATATATATATATATATATATATATATATATATATATATATATATATATATATATATATATATATATATATATATATATATATATATATACATATATTATATATATATATATATATATATATATATATATATATATATATATATATATATATATATATATATACATACATATATATATATATATATATATATATATATATATATTATATATATATATATACATATATACATACATACATACATATATATATATTTATATATATATTATACATACATACATACATACATATATTACATATATATATATATATATATATATACATACATATATATATATATATATATATATATATATATATATATATATATATATATATATATATATACATAATTATTATATATATACACACATATATATATATATACATATATATATATATATATATATATATATATATATGTGTGTGTGTGTGTGTGTGCGCGCGTGTGTGTGTAACTGGGTGGCCGTATTTTTCAGGTCACAATGAAAACTTTTAGCCTTATTATATGGCTTGCACTGAATTACTGGAAATTTAGAGAACCTATTTAAATTTATGAGCAAAAAACTGCGAAGTCCAACGTTGTGGAATTGACTTTATTGGGGGAAGTCTTTACAAGACAGGGGCTTAACATTTGCATTGAATTCTAAGACCAAGAGATTATTTAGTGTTATTGGCATTCAGAAATGGATTTCGATAACTGAGACTTGCTCGAAATCCACACAAACTGTGTACACATTGGAGGAGTGAAACCATTTTTCTGGGACAGCTGTAAAATGGGTAAAGTGGACAGCACAATTAACATTTATTCTTTCATTAGTTTTTTAACACGGTTAAAAGAATTTCAGATGGCTAAAACTCCTTTTAATCTGAAATTATTCGGTTCTTGAAATAAGGTATTAGAGAATGAGGAGGGGTAAAAGTAGAAGTTTATATAGAAATTTTATTTGTAAAAATTTTGATATACTGCATAACAGAAAATAAATTCATTTTGAATCTTTTACACATATAGTACCGTAATGTTGCTACATTAAACTTATATTTAATAAAATATAAATATTTAATTATTTGGTAGATATTTCATATACATTTATAAGAGAATTTTTTTACTTAGACCATTGAAAGTTAAATTCGTAATTAAGTAGAAACTGTTGTAACACTTGAAATAGCTTCGATGTATTTTATTATGTTTATTAGGGTGCTAGTGTTATACAATTTATAAAGAAAATTTAAAACATACAATAATAAATTATTCTATAGCTAATTTCTAACTCTAAATTCGTTATCACTATAACTGCATGTTTAGATATTAGAATTGTTTTAAGATTATTTGCACTGTTTATGAAGTCTTATACTCATAACCATATATTTTATGACATATTTTTCCCAGAAATGAATTCCAACTATTGCTTTGTTTCTAAGTATTATTTTAAACCGATAATTAAATAAATGATTATATGGCATGAAATAAAATTATAATTCTGTGTTTCAAGCAGAATTTACTTTATAAAATTAACAAGCACAATTAGTAATAAAATGATTGCCTAAGGTAGTCACTAAATTGCATTCTTTCCTTTTCTCCCCCATCCCTTTCTCATTGCAACACAAATTAAAATTTCACGCAAAGCTAAGTTTGGTTTCTATTAGCCTTTATTCTTAAGCGAAGTACATTACTGCTCACCGCTCTTAAATATTTCTTACCCTTTAAAATAAAGGATAAATAAACTTTCCTTCTTTATGCGCATAACATTAAAATAAATTTGGAGGTGCGAAACTACTAATTAACTAGGATATAATTTGCTAACCAAAGAATAAAAGAGTCAACAATGCAGCTATTTCGTTCTCAGACTACAGTTAAAAATTACATATTAAATTTTACAAAAGAAAAAAAAAAACAAGAGAGAAATTAGATGTTCTTAATGAAGAAAAATAAGTTAAGTGCCTCACCATTTCTTCATTTGCTATCTATAAAAGTTTTGATTGATGCTTTTTTAAGATTTTTTCCACCATGATATGAATCTTCCACTAATAGAAAA
>CM063508.1:17647906-17695406 GCA_032207245.1 Pardosa pseudoannulata
TAAGTTAAGCAAATATTTAAGGTGATTCTCTAAATCAGTGTATAAGAAATGTGTTGCATCAAAAAATATTGAAATAATTTAATTTATTAAAAAATTAGACCCTTTGAAAATACCCTTTTTTTGACTAAATTTTCTTCATTTATTAGAAATTTTATAAAAACATCTCCAGGAATAAATTTTTTAAGTGCAATTCTATATGATATTATAAAAATTAAATCTAAAAATGTGAAAACATGAATTAGTTTCTACGTAGAAAAGAGTTCTCCGAATGTAGATGGATACCTTAAAATAAAAATTACTAGGATTATAACTTGATCCTAAAAATTTAGATTTCTGAAAGATAAAATAAATTTAAGTTAAGTTAATAATTAATTTTAACACAAGAAAAAAATGTTCAAATGGATTTATTAGGTACTGAACAAAATTGTTTATTCAAATTAGAATTTTTACTGCTAATTTATATTATGCAACTGAAATTTGCGTAGGAAAAAAATTATCTGGGGATATATAGGCAGAGAAGAATTTTAATATTGTTATCGTGATACTTGAAGTATATCAGTATTAGGAAATATATTTATAAGCTATCTAGCCCTAGCATTCACCGACTTGGGTTTTTCTACCCGCCACCCAGAAGTAGCGCTAGATTAGGTGCTAATTTTCTATCGACTGGTCACATTTTCGAGCTTTATCAGGAAAATAGCTCTTCTCTTCCAGCTTTTAACTTGCTGCATATGAGGTTTTCGACTTGACTTAAAAATTTGATAGGTAAAAGTTGATTTCTGACTGCCAGTAACGCTGAGTAAGCAGTCGGTTTCTTGGGATAAAATTCAAGTAAACTCTTGTTGTTTGGAAAAAATTTGTGAAAGAAGTGTGTATTTGTTAGCATTCGATGCAAAACTCTTGTCTTGTTAAACTCATTTTTACCCTAATAAAGTCCGGGCATAAATAATAGGGTCTAAATTGCCATGTGCAAATGGGGAGAAAAATTTCGCTTGGTTGCATACACACACACGTACAAAACAACAACAACAACAGCACACACACATACACACACACACACATACACACATATATATATTGTGATATTGTGTGTATACATATAACAAAAACAAAATCTAAGATTGGATAGAATATCATATGTAAAAAGCTAATGAAAATTATCAGGCACGTTTCCCAACCTAATATAAGATTAGTTCTTTTTTTTTTAATTCGAAAAATAAATATTCCGATGAGTATTTGATACTTAGACAAAATATCTAAAATCTTTATCAGGGGGTTCCAAATCTAAGAAAACCGGTTCTCTGTTTTCTCATTTGAGCTGCCGATTTAAAGTAACCTCCCTTACTGAAAATCACGTCATTAGCTGAGAGTTTAAACCAATTACGTTTTCATCAAACCCTAGCGAACACTTAAGAAAACTCTAAAACATATAGGAAATGTAGGCTGGAAAAGAGACAGATTTTGCAGATTTTTAGTGTTTTATATTTTTAATGAATTTGCCGCTCATTCAAAACGCCTCACATGGGAATCGACCTGAGACAACCGAGTGAAATTGCGAGTAAAAGTGCCAATACTTATATCCTGTGAAGGATGATGCTTGGTAGAATATTCCTGCAACACATAATTAGTGTGACTGGCTTTGAATTTATATCGCTCCTTGACCTGAATATCCAGTTTATTACAAGCACATGTATATATGTATTTTAAACCTTATCTTGGACGTCGGGAAGATTACTTCCACATAGTCTTACGAAATCTACTTACAAGAAACCCAAAACCCACTAAAAACTATATAACATCCCTATACTGTTAGCTCATTAGGTAATATACGGATGTTCCGGAAGAAAAGAAAATGCCTTTTTAGTAAACGGATACTCGTAAAGAAAAGGATATGGTCTTCCTGTTAGCTTTCAAACAATCCAGCGTTCTCACCCGGAAGATGTACGTTCAGTCAGTATAAAAAATCATTAGTGAAACATGATTTCCGCCTCCAAATCCATGTAAGAAATGCATCTCAAGTTCTTAAGTGAAGAGTATTAGCAATATGTTTACAGAATAGGATTTACCCTTGTGCATTTAACATGCTTTATATCTTTCCATGACATATAATGACTCTTAAGTTGTACATTCTGTATGACTGTAAACGGTTGCAGGTATACGTCCCACAGCTAGAATACAAATTTTAAAATAACACTCGACGAAACAAAATACATTTCCTTCAATGCATTTGTTTAATTGCTAATAAAACACAAAATCTGGGAAGAATTCAAAAGAGATATGCTTAGTCTACGAAAGCATCAATGCTGAAACATTTGGATTCAATATTTCCCATTTTTAATATCTATAGATTGAATCGTCATCGATTTCTCAAATAATGACAAAGCTTTAAAAATTCAAAGGAAAACAAGACACTAGAAATATATCTAAGGATGTTATTATTAGCTGTGGCTGGAAAATAGAAAATTTCAGCTGTTGAAAAAACTGAGATAAAATTAAAAAGCGCAACTAATATCGAATTACTTGTCTTCACTAAGCCTGGAGGCATAAAATGTTTCTTAAGAAAAACTTCTAAAAGAGGAGATCAATAAACTATTTGATACATTTCTGGGAAGAAATAGAATTTAATTTAGGAGGTTTTCTTATACTGAAACACAAGAGTGACATCTAAGTGTCAAGCCCATTCCTCCCTCCTCCATACACACCAATAAAAACTAAATGCTTAAAGTAGAAAAGACAAAAATTGTATTACCAGACATATATGAGATCTTGGAATAATAAAAATGGATAAATAATATTTATATTTGAATTCTTTCCAGCATTAAGAAAACATTAAATGTCCCATAAATTTAAATACAACTTAAGCAATGATATTAGTTTTTCCAACGCTTAATGATAAAAATGGTACACTAAAGCAATAACTCAATGACATAAAAACTTTTTCGTAACTAGAACTTAAAAATATTTTCGAAACCATTTTTGTATTTATTTGCTATTGATCTTAATGTTGTTGACATTCTGAATATTTCATATTTAAAAGGTTATACTTCGAATTTTTATTGCAGTATTTCTTAATTTGAATAAAAATTTTCTCATAGGTTTTGCATTTTTAAATTTAAAACATTAAAATAAACCAAACATATTTTATTAATTATGCATTTATACTCTAGATAGATTATAATTTAAATCTTTCTAGAGTATAAGAGTTAAATTATTCTCTAGATAGATTCATCCTTAATAAAAAAATAAGATTACAGCTGTGTTTAAAAAATATGGGAGACACTATAACTTGATCTGCACAGAGGAAAAAGAAAAAAGCGTATGAATGTTATTTCAGACTCAATGGGAAGCATATTAGTACAAAATATTGTGGAAAGTAAAAGTTTTTTCGTAGGAAATTTATAAACAAGGCTCACTTAACCTTACATTAGTGTACTTTTATTAGAGTCACAAGAGGATATATAGCGTTAAACAGTTTTCATACTCCAGTACCATCTTTTCATTCTCAGAATGGGGTCAACAAATGTTTATTTTGTCTCTGACCATATGGAATATCATAAAATCCTCCGAATCTACAAATTATCCATATAAATAATTGTAATTCTTTATATATATATATATATATATATATATATATATATATATATATATATATATATATATATATATATATGTGTGTGTGTGTGTGTGTGTGTGTGTACTTTATATAAAATTATGTACTTTACATATAAATAAAAATTGAAACATATTTAAATTTGAATTTGTTTAATTAACAGATTTAAAATATTTTTGTAACAAAAAATTTTTAGTGATATAGACATTATATCTATTTATGTGCATAGAGCAGTTTCAATGAAAATAGTTTAGAACATTATTAGTTAAAAATTTATAATGATATTTCTTTACCGTATTAATTCAACCAATTAATGCCAATATATAAATAATACCATAAACAATTTTCAAATATATTAATTTAAATAATTATAAAAGTAAATTGTTGTCATACTATAAAGGATTACAGACATTATTTCAAATAAGAGATGGAAAACTGTAGTATTACTTTAGTTGACGTAAATAATAAGATAATTAAGCAGCATTTGAATCTACATTTAGTTTCTACAATACAAAATCATTTAAATTATTACTAGTATCACATGTTTTTCTGTTCTGTTAAATCATATTTTCTGAGTGAGCATAATGCTTAAGAGATTTCCTAAGGGCCGATCTCCCCAACGTCGTTTAACCGCAAACCATGATTTATCCATGGAGCAACCAATGGTGCGATGCAATCCTCCATTTAAACAGAAATTAATCGCGGTTAAACGATAAACGACTTTGGTGAGACCGATCCTAAATAAAAAACCTTTCTTTAAAATACGCATTTGAAATATGTGTTTAAAATAAAATTGAATATGTGAAGCTATTATTAAAAATTAAAGCTCTCGCCATTTTACTGTTAATATTGTTTAAAGTAAAATAGTAACGCTGTATATTTCATTTTTAATAATATTCGTGTAATGTTTAAACATGTATGAAAAGTCGTATACTATAAGTAACTTCTACACCCTACCCAGCTTTCGCCATACGGGGTATAATATAAATAAACATTTATATTAATATTATAAATACTAATAATAAACATTAATAATAATAATAAATAATAATAATAAATAATAATGATAATAATAATAAATATTAATAATAATAATAACATAATAAACATTTATATTTTATATATCGGGGTATAATATAAATAAACATTATAATACTATAAATAAACATTTTTCTCTTTAACCACGTATAAATACAATTGTGTTTCGTTAAAGAATATTTCTGTTATTGTTACAAATTGAATCTCCCACACAAATTATTTAAAAGTATAACAGCTGTATATATTTGATGAAGAACAAATGGTTACAAGGCTTTTCAAGAATCATTCTTTTCGTTATATTAACATATATTTAATATGCTCTTCATAAGAAATTCTTCGAATACAATCTTACAAATACAGTGAGATTTATATTTCAATATTTAATCAGATTAATTTGTGTAATTTTGTATGACTGCATATCGAAACTTTTTAATATTAGATTAGTTCTTTCCATTAAAGTACTCTTAAAATGTATAATTTAAAATAATAATTTCTCATTCCATTTCATATAGAGGAATATGATATACTAATATCTGAATAAGTTTGTGAATATTTTTATTAATTTTTTTATAGAGGAATTCATTTGCTATTCATTACTCTACATGCATTAAATTAACAGTATAGTTTTCATTACCTTTTTGTTTCGTTTTTGTAAAAAGTAGAAATGATGCCGCATTAAAAATGTTTACATAGTAATGGTTATATAGTAATTTATATACTACTTTGACCATCTTTTGTTTGCATATTTATTTTCAGATAAGTAAAAATGAATATTTTAGCCGACCGTAAACTAAAAAAAAGTTTATTGTTTTTATTTAAGTTAATTAATTTAGTATTTCATCATAGATAAGTTTATACAAAAATATTTTTATGCAAAGGTTCAAAACTGAAGAATAAAGTATTACTTATATTTGGTAATAAAATATTAATTATTACTTGTTTGAAAATATTTTTTTAAATGCACCGTGAGCGTTCTATTACAGAAACTACAAGAATGTACATGTATAAGATATCTTTAAAGACTATAACAGTTCTTATCATAATTATAAGTATAACAAACTTTAAAAAAACACTCTTTTAAAAATATCCCTTTACAAATTGTCTATAAAACTTCTTTTATGTATCTAGTTAACATATTATTTGCTTTTAAACATATTTATTATTTTTATTATATAGCCCACAGGGTATAGATACATATAATTTACAAATTTAAAAGGATTATTACACCTAGATATTCGTGCAGAACCTTTTGAGTATTTAAAAAGTAGAAATGTTCAACCAGGTAAGTACATTTAAAATAACTATAAAACATTTTATTGTGTCGGCCTGATGTTAAAAGTTTTACATTTTACATCTTGAGGTATAGTGAGCCTACGGCCTAATTCCTTAAGTTCATTATGTACATGAATGTGAGTAGAAGAAGTCGAAACCATGAATTATAATACCGAATTGGAGTGTCCTACCCATTCGCCAACGTTCTGTATAAATTTATTGAATATTGGGGTAATAACTTAAATAAATGTAGGTTGATGAATATTGAAAACTGTTTGTGATTATGATTTCCATTTATGTTTAATAATTCAAAGAATTCATTTCATAACCATTCCAAATTTCATTAAACTAAAAGTTATCATAAACTTATGATTTGTACAAAAAATCACTTTTTGACACAGTGAATATAATAATCAAAATTACAATTTCAAGCGTTGTGCTTAATATCAGTAATTACATACCTGTTCTATTAGACAGTTTGAGAGAGCATTTATTCACAATTAGTCTATGTAGTTTACATTCAGATTGAAGCATTCCTGAAAACAGAAATATTGAATTTATTAGTTAATTTATTTTTCTTTCGATTAAATAACTGAATTGCAGAACTCAAAATGTAAATAAAAACATTGAAATATTTATTATTATAATTTATTATTATATTCATTCGTGTATTTCATTTCAGTTTCAGATATATATCCGGAACTGGTAAAAGAAAGACTATACAGTTATATATTTATCAAAATTTGGAATAGACAACCAATTTTTAATCTCTTTTTTAAAATAGTTTTCTGAAAAAGTAGATTCAGTTGAAGAAAACTTTAAATTCTGGAGACATATGACAGAAAATCTAATAGCTTCACATTCCCAGAAAATAACTAAATTAGTATGTAATTTTGCAGGTGTTTTGTGCATTATCGTATTATTCACAAAGTAGTCGTTTTTATTTTTAATTATAAAAACCTCTCTAATATACTTCATGGGACTTATTTTATTCTTGAATTCTAATACCCAAGGAAAAAAAGAAAAATCTCTCAATTATATTTTCGAATAATTGTGGTGATCACGCATTGTGCCGAAAATTGACGTCATAAGCATCATTTCTGATGAAGGTCGATGACGTAATGTTCAGTCTTTGTAAATTGTGTCTTGTATATAATTTAAATATTGTAATGTATTTTTACATACTGTAACACGAATTCATTCACCTGTATTGATATTTGTAAAGTTTTATAATTATCGTAGTTTTATTTGTGGCAGCACATCATCTTTGAAATATGTAAATATCTGTTTATGTTGTCTGCACATAGAAGAGTCAATGGGCCAGTAGCACCAAGCTCGGTTGCCTCGAGGGTGCTGATGTTTGTTTATGAAGATGTTTATTTATTGTTATCATTATACTATCTTAAATAAATGCTTGCCTAGATCTAGTTGTTTTATTTTAACTTCACCGTGTGAATCCTTTCTGAGCATGGTTTTATATATGATGCGATCCCTGCGGATACTACTTTAAGAATCGTCGAGCCAGAGCAGGGGTCCCTATATAATTTTCAATGATACTAAATAAATAACCGTTGAAAATATATCAGTTTATAGAACAGAAAAGTAATATAAGGATTAAAATATACAATAGCATAAGTAATAATATATTGTCTATACCCTAAAATATAGAATATAGAAAAAAAACAGTTAAACCTTGTTCTTATACATATTTTTAAATATTTAATACGTAATTGTTAATTTGTAACTTTTCTGACGAAGATGCTTAAATACATGGAGCCTCGGTCAGTTGTTAATTATTTAATGTGACATACCACCTATTGTGCAGAAATGTCTCCATAGCCGTTTTTTAATTAGATATAAAAATATCTGCTATGTTCAGAATAATTATTTCTGAAATAAAAATTCTGAGATAAAAAATGATTAATCATGTAATGTAATAATTTAATTATCATAAAATAGATATCAAGATAAAATAAATCCTTTCTCATATTTTGAAAACTCTGTAATTAAATATTTTTTTATTAAATAAAATTAATCTTTAATACATATTAAACTTTAATAATGTCATACTGTTTTTGTAATAAATTGTAAATTTTAATTTTTCATTTAAATAATATAATATGAAGATTTTATTTTAAAATAAAATTCAATTAATAATTAAAATAATGATTTTTTTTATCGAAAATAATATTTTAATTAACAAAATAACATATATTATTTTTTGGTGTAACATTTGTTTTAATATAAAATTTCAAACGTCATCTTCCGGGAAAGTGAATTTCATTTTTCCTTTTGCTGTATATGGGTGTTATTAAAAAAATAACACTTGGAAAGATAAAATTAAATAATTCATAACTAATTGTAAAAAGAAAAAATATTTAAGAAATTCATCAAAAGTAAGAGTACAAAAAAATTTATTTTATAATGAATCATTAAAAGGAATATGGTGAAATTTTTAAGCATCGATTTAAATTTTTAACTTATTTTTAATGATTTATTTTATATTATTAGTATATGTTTTAAAGTTAAAAACAATTTAAAATTATTATAAAATTCTGCTTTCGTTATTTGATTTTTTAACTACAAATGTAGTATCAACTATGTCAATATTGAATGTCAAATAATTATATTTAATTATTGTTTAATCTAAATTTTTCGATAATTAATTTTTAAAAATAAATATCAAAAAAAATATCACTTTCAGGAATAAAATATTAATTTATAATGATTATATCAAATAAAATTCCTGATACTGGTATACATCAAACATGGTTTTAAAATGAACAAATAAGCAAAAACATCGAAACTAGCCTTTCTCTAAGTATTTTTCAATGCTCATAGAAATAATATTTTGCTTTTACAAACACAATATTATAAACTTCTGCTTTCGTTATTGGATTTTCTAACTACAAATGTAGTATCAACTACGTCAATATTGAATGTCAAATAATTATATTTCAATCATTGTTTAATCTCACTTGAAAAGATAAAATTAAATAATTGATAACTAATTTTAAAATAGCTTTTAAGAAATTCATCAAAAAAAAAGAGCAAAACAATATTTTATAATGAATCATTAAAAGAATAATATGGTGAAATTTTTAAGCATCAGAGGTTACTACCACCCCTTAACTTATTGTTTAAATGATTTACTTTTAAATTATTAGTATATCTTTTAAAGTTATAAACAAATTAAAAATATTATAAACTTCTGCTTTCGTTATTTCAATTTCTAACAACAAATGTAGTATCAACTATGCCAATATTGAATGTCAAATAATTATATTTCAATCATTGTTTAATCTATTTTCTTTCGATTTAATTCTGTTTTAGGAAAACAAAAATTATCAACAATATCGTCAACGTAAAATATCACTAGCTTCAGTAATATAAATGTTATTTAAGTGGGTATATTAATGATTATACCAAACAAAATTCCTGATACTGGTATACATCAAGCACAGTTTCAAAATGAGCAAATAAACAAAAACATCGAAACTAGCCTTTCTCGAGGTATTATTCAACGCTCATAAAAATATTTTACTTTTACAAACACAATATTATAAACTTCTGCTTTCTTTATTTGATTTTCTACAAAAAATGTAGTATCAACTATGTCAATATTGAATGTCAAACAATTATATTTCAATCATTGTTTAACCTATTTTCTTTCGATTTAAATCTGTTTAGGAAAACAAAAATTATCAACAATATCAGCAACATAAAATATCACTAGATTCAATAATATAAATGTTATGTAAGTGAATATAATAATTATACCAAATAAAATTCCTTACATTGGTATACATCAAACATAGTTTTAAAATGAGCAAATAACCAAAAACATCGATTTACTTTTTTATTATTAGTATATATTTTAAAGTTAAAAACAATTTAAAAATATTATAAACTTCTGTTTTCGTTATTTCATTTTATAACAACAAATGTAGTATCAACTATGTCAATATTGAATGTCAAATAATTATATTTCAATCATTGTTTAATCTATTTTCTTTTAATTTAATTCTGTTTTAGGAAAACAAAAATTATCAACAATATCAGGAACATAAAATATCACTAATTTCAGGAATATAAATGTTATTAAAGTGGGTATAATGATTATACCAAATAAAGTTCCTGATACTGGTATACATCAAACATAGTTTTAAAATGAACAAATAAACAAAAACATCGAAACTAGCCTTTCTCTAGGTATTTTTCAATGCTCATAGAAATAATATTTTGCTTTTACAAACACAATATTATAAACTTCTGCTTTCGTTATTGGATTTTCTAACTACAAATGTAATATCCACTATGTGAATACTAAATGTCAAATTAATATATTTCAATCATTGTTTAATCTATTTTCCTTCGATTTAATTCTGTTTTAAGGAAACAAAAATTATCAACAATATAAGCAACATAAAATATCACTAACTTCAGTAATATAAATGTTATTTAAGTTTGTATAATGCTTATACCAAATAAAATTCCTTATAGTTGTATACATCAAACATGGTTTAAAATGAGCAAATAAACAAAAACATCGAAAGTAGTCTTTCCCTAGGCATTTTTCAACTCTCATAGAAATAATTATATTGTACTTTTACAATCACAATCATATAAATAAAACCTACTGACTTAATACGTTGTTTTATGAAAGTGTAGATTGCCCAGAAATAAAGGCAGAGATTAGCAGGTAAACGGCTACTTGCTGGCAAGCAATCCGAATGTGATAGAAAGTTACATTTTTTCTATAATGTGCACATTAAAAAGGAAATTTCTCTAAAGCAAAACATTTTCCAGTTGTGTTTACATACACACAATTGCGCAGATCAAACGTACCTCTAAATGTGACAGAATACTGAAGTTGCTAAAATGTAGATATACAAAATTTTGTTTCTCTAAGTCAAATATCAAAGTTATCGTGTTTACACATATATTCCATGATGAAAATATACCACAGAAGTAAGTCAAAAGTTGATAGGAAAGTTCAATGTTTAAATGTAATGAACGAAAAATAAAGTTGCACTATTATTAAACTCATCTGAGTTACCACCGTGTTTACACAAAGTAAATCTAAAAACAACTCAAAAATGGACAGAGAATTACAATTTTCCTATAATGTATGTATTACAAATTGGTTTATTTAAGATAAAACGTGCTCAAGTTATCGTGTTTTCGTACTGAGGAAAATCTAAAACGTAATTGAATTTTTTTATGATTAGAATACTTTCTCTAAACTGCGTATAGAAGAAAATAAAGATGTTAAAATAATATTTAACTTTGCTTTAAAACTTTAACTTTGCTTTTGAAATGTTCTAACTGTAACTATTTCTATTTATTTGTTTTGTACATCATCTTTTTTCCTGTAAGTTCTTCACCGTGATTAATGAACTGAATGGAAATATATATTTAAGGAAGCTTTAAATAATGATTTCCATTCCATTTAGGAAAGTTCTTTTAGATGAAATTTTGGGGTAAATGATAAATCATCCGTATCCTGAGAAAAATTTAATACACTTGAATAACTATGCAATCTTTGAGTTGAAAAGTTAATTATACGTTAGGTTGGAGAGACCATCATGATATAATTCCCTTTATTACGGAAAAATACAGATTTTCCAGATGAACGCATTAAATAGATAAAAAAATAGAAGAATCGTGAAAAGATTTTTTTATATACTTCATTAGCTTCAATGGTAGATCTTTTAAAAAATTACACGTCGTATTATAATTACAGTCTACATCAGAGCTTTAAGATGTTTATGAGATAAGAATTGTGTTTTTCTGACAATTTCATTAGTATGAAAAAATAGATTTAAGTTAAAAAAATAGAAAAGAAATCAGTACTTAAGGGAACTTACTACCTGTTGAGCTCGGAATTTCTCATTATGCTATTCTATTCTTGAACCAAGAATGTAATATTATACTATTCTATTCTTGAAATTTTAAATTCCTTTCTCGCTTAGAATAAAAATTTTCCTAGAAAATTATAAAGATCTAACAATAAAATTATTTTGTTTTTTATATGAAGTAAAATATTTTTTAAAAAGTATAAAATGTGGATACGTGGTAAAAAATCAAAATATATTTACCCACTACATAACTTTTGCAATTTATAATTTAGAAAATAATATTTTATATCTAATAGGAGCGATATATTTTATTCTTTAAATCTTAACCTTATTACTATGTATGATATATTTTATTTTATAGTATTATTAAAGTTAATTTTTCTGCCGACTTTTATATAAGTTATGTAAGTTTTATTTTTTGTTTTAAAATATCATATACACACAAAGCCTTGATTTATAGAAGGACACATATATATTACATTGATTCCATATAAAAATAAAATACTAATAATATAATATTTCACAAATTATTTTTCTGTTACGTTAACTTCATTATTTTCATTACGTACATATTTTTATGTTACTTTAAAAATATACCGCTTGAATTAAGCAAACTAAGTAACATTTTAAAACTATTTCTCTGTTATTAAAAATTTTGAAATTTTGAAATTTTTCAATCATTGTTTAATCTATAGTCTTTCGATTTAATTATGTTTTAAGGAAACAAAAATTTTCAACAATCTCAGCAACATAAAATAACACTAACTTCAGTAATATAAATGTTATTTAAGTGAGTGTAATTTTTATACCAAATAAAATTCCTTATACTTGTGTACATTAATCATAGTTTTAAAATGAGCAAAAAAAACAAAAATATCGAAACTAGCCTTACTCTAGGTATTTATCAACGCTCATAGAAATAATATTTTACTTTTACAAACACAATATTATAAACTTCTGTTTCCGTTATTTGATTTTCTAACTACAAATGTAGTATGAACTATGTCAATAATGAATGTCAAATAATTATATTTCAATCATTGTTTAATCTATTTTCTTTCGATTTAATTCTGTTTTAGGAAAACAAAAATTATCAACAATATCAGCAACAAAAAATATCATGAACTTCAGTAATATAAATGTTATTTAAATGGTTATATTACTGATTATAACACCAAATAAAATTCCTTATACTGGTATACATCACACATAATTTTAAAATGAACAAATAAACAAAAACATCGAAACTAGCCTTTCTCTAGGTATTTTTCAACGCTCATAGAAATAATATTTTGCTTTTACAAACACAATATTATAAACTAATGCTTTCGTTATTTGATTTTCTAACTACAAATGTAGTATAAACTATGTGAATGCTAAATGTCAAATAATTATATTTCAATCATTATTTAATCTATTTTCTGTCGATTTAATTCTGTTTTAGGAAAACAAAAATTATCAACAATATCAACAACCTAAAATATCACTAACTTCAGTAGTGTAAATGCTATTTATGTGGGTATATTAATGATTATACCAAATAAAATTCCTTATACTGGTATACATCAAACATAGTTTTCAAATGAGCAAATAGATAAAAACATTTAAATAAAATTGTGTTTTTCTGACCATTTCATTAGTATGCAAAAAAATAGGTTTATCTTAAAGGAAAAGAAAATAAATCAGTACTTAAGCGAACATACTACCTGTTGAGCTCGGAATTTCTTATTATGCTATTCTATTCTCGAACCAAGAAAAATTTTAATTTCTTTTCTAGCTTAGAAAAAAAAATATCCTAGATAATTAATAAAGATCTAAGAATAAAATTATTTTTTTATTTTATATGAAGCAAAGTATTTTTTAAAGCATAAAATGCGGATACGTAGTAAACAAATAAAATATATTTACCCATTACATAACTTTTGAAATTTATAAATTATTAAGTAGTATTTTATATCTAATAGAAGCGAATTATTTTATTATTTAAATCTTAACCTTGTTACTATGTGTGATATATTTAATTTATAGTACTATTAAATTTAATAGTACTATAAAATATATACTATTATACTATTAAATTGTGTGTTTTATCTTTCATTTTAAAATATCATATATATACAAACCCTTGATTTATAGAATGGCACATATATATATATTACATTGATTCCATATAAAAATAAAATATTAATACTAAACATATTTCACAAATTATTTTTCTGTTACTTCAACTTCATTATTTTCATTACGTACAAATTTTTTGTTACTTTAAAAAACATACCGCTTGAATTAAGCAAACTAAGTAACATTTTAAAACCATTTCTCTGTTATTAAAAATTTTGAAAAAAATTCATTCTAAAAGAAATAGAATTTTTAATCGAAAAATGTATGTTACAATGATTGTTTAAGTCTCTTAAAATGCTATTTCATCTTAATGTATTATTTTTATACTATATGTTTTCCTCTTTGACTTCTATGTATGAAATAAATTTTAATTGCAATCGTGAAACCTTTAGGTATTTAGATTTCAACGAATTTTTTTACAATTTGAGCATACTTGGGTTCATTGACACTATTTTCTAGATTGGATATTTTTTTATTTATTTGACTTGACATTTGAAAACGCTGGTATGTACCTCAAATAACTACAAAACGATTATTAATTAACTCAAAATGGAAAGTTGTATTTCATATTTAAGAGCGTCATAACATATTTATTGTTCATCTAAATTTGTGATTCTAATCAACACTCTATAATATTTCAATTTAAAAGATTTTAATGCTCTCGGGCCTTACTCGATTGTGATTACCGTATTTTACAGTCTATATAGCACACACATTTCTTCAAAAATATGTCATCAAAATTCAGGTATATCTTATGTTTGAAATATAAAAAAAGTCCAATGTTTAATTTAAAATTCAATTTCCGCTAGTTTTAAAAACAGCCATACATTCGATGTCGCGGGAAACACTATCTGTACATGGATAAAGATAGCTTGTTGTTATTCCTGGATGACTTATTACTTCATATATACAACCTCTTGATGTCTTTACAAATAAACTATTTAAAGACTATATGGAAGAGAAATGAAACGAATGGGTGATACGGGATATATAACATGCATTCACTCTAAACAAATCTTTAAGATAAGCTGTTATTATTACGGAGAAAAGATCTTGTTGTTATTCCTGGATGACTTACTTCATATATGCAACCTCTTGATGTCTTGCTAAACAAACCATTTAAAGAGTATATGAAAGATAAAGGAAACGAATGAGTTATACGTGAAGCCCAACATGAATTCTCTCTGAAAATATCTTTAAAATAAGCTGTTATTATTCCGGAGAGAAGAGTCTATTGTTATTCCAGGAGGACTTCATATATAAAACCTCTTAATGTCTTAATAAATAAACCATTTAAAATGTATATGAAAAAGAAATGGAATGAATGGGCAATACGTGTAGCCCAACATCAATTCACCCTCAAAAGATGTTTAAAACAATCTACAATCGGTAGATAAAACAGTGAAGGTTTAGAGTGAGAGAAGACATTATTGCTAAATATTTCAAATATATCAATTGCGGTATATGTAAGCTCTCGATGACGGTGAAGACCATATTATATGGGAAGAAGACTGTTATGCGAACAAAGAGGATAAAGTAGAAGAGATTTTAGTTGACGGTTTCAGAGATGTTGGAAGGTTAGCTCAGTTTTATAAACTGTCTTGCTTAATTTAACTTTGCAATCTAATTATAAAAATGACAATAATGTTATTTAAAAATGTGCTTAAAAATTAAGGAGATTCTCATAGTTTGTAAAATACGGCTAACTGCAGTAATGTGAAATTTCATATTTAGGAGATAGAATTTTCCTTTTCAAGCCCCACATTATAGGAGTAAACGTAATTTTTCAGTCTCTCAAATGTATCGAGTTCACACACAAAAAAAGAAATATATCACTTTTTTTATTTAGTACCAACTAACAGGATGTAAATATCTACATATTAAATACTAAGAACACATATAAATATATATTGTATTTACATGTATGGGTATCGATATAGAAGGGGAAATTAATATTTCTAGAATTTGAAAACTTATACGTAAATTATAAGTTATTAAATGTTTTTAGTAATCATTACGTTTTTTCTTAACAAAGTTATGAATTGAAAAGTTATAAAGTATACAACATGCAATATTTCTGTGAGGATAACTTCGTTTTCCAGAATTATAAATATATTATAGTTAAATAATAATACAAAATTACTTAAAACGTTCGGTGTACAACACATTTTTAATTTGAATTAAAATCTTTATGTAACAAGCTAAAACATATATTTACGCTACTGATGTACAATAATTAAAAATTCATTATCAAACTGATATATATTGCCATGCAGATATATTAATTCGTTTTTAAATCCATTTTTAAATAAGCAAATAAAAAGGAAATAAAAAAATCTATTGCATGGGATTTGTATATAATAGTATTAAAACATTATTGTATTTTTACTTCCCCGAACAGAATATATTAATATTTGTACTCAAGAAAATATTTATAACGAAATATTGATAAAACGAAAGTATCTCATTTTAACGGGTTTTAACGATGCCGGTATGCAGTCATAATATTAAATGATCTCTACTCCTTAAACACTGTGTTTTTGAGAAAATAATTATACTCTGAACCTCCAAAATAATGTTGAAATAATAATTAAGGTGTAGCCTCTTACAATGGAAATAAAACAATGCTTACAACTCAATAGGCGTACAAGGAAATGATGTGGTACATATACCAGATGCTTTTTTCTATTTCCAATCTTTTAACTTTGTTTGTTATTTATTTAGTAACTCAATAGGCATACAAAGAAATCATGTGATATCTATACCAGATGCTTTTGCATATTTCCAATCTTTTAACTTTATTTGTTACTTATTTAGTTGGTCAATGTATTTTTAGAAGACCATTACTATTTTCTTTTATTATTTTTCAACTTATAATTACATTTGAAATGTATTCATCAGATAATAGTATAACGATAATAATTAAACAATTTAGACAACAAATATTGAGTATTGTTATAATTCCTAAAGTAAATATATTGTGAAATATTTGAATTAATAAATAGTCATAAATGCTTTTATCTATAAACTGAAATAGCAAAAGATTTTTAGATTATATTTTGAATTTCTATTTTAATGTAGTATACGCAAGATATTTTACCTGCCTATTTAAAATTCTATATTTTTTAAGAAACATTATTATTTTTCAACTTATAATTACATTTGAAATGTATCCATCAGATCATGCTGTAACACTAATAATTAAGCAATTTAGACAACAGATATTGAGTATTGTTACAATTTCTAAAGTAAATATATTGTCAAATATTTGAATTAATAAATAGTTATAAGTGCTTTTATCTATAAACTGAAATAGCAAAAGAGAGATTATATTTTGAATTTCTTTTTTAATGTAGTATACGCGAGATATTTTACCTGCCTATTTAAAATTAGATATCTATTAAGAAACATAACTATTCATATTTTTTCTTATATTTACTAAAATTCAAAAATATTCTCAAATGCTATAATTAAAAATATTCACCTACATACGATCGTATTTCTACATACTACAGTATACTTGAGATGCTAAATAGTGTTCCCGTATTTGATATTATTCTGCCATATATTTATCAGGAAAAAGTCAGCACATACATATTGAATTTTAAAATTTGAAAGTTTCAGGGAGAGCAGTCACAAAAAATAAATACTCCAGAAAGAAATTCATTTGCATTTGAATAAGCTATATTTAAAAATTATGAAAATAATGAACACTTATGCATTGTCAAAAAATGTACTTAATTCGAAGTATATATGTTACAATTGTGTAAAATAGTAATTATGTTTTACAAAAGTAAATAGAAAATAAGATTTTTCTTCCACTTATTTCTAAAATACGAATTTGTTGCAAGATTTCATATCTGTAATAAATTGTCTTTCTCTAAAACTCTTACCATATACATTTAGTCTTTTATCGATCTTTTAAGGTGAGTTTTGAAAATGAAAGTTTTTTTAACGTTTGTCATTTATATTCTTGTGAATATCAATGACATTTGTACAAATTTTAAATCTGAAGATAACATGTTGAATTTTAGAAGTTCTAATACTTATCTTTTAGTGAAAATAATTTAAAATTTTGAAAAATTAACAATTTTTAATATTAAAAATGAGGAAACAATTATAAATTTCTCAATTATTTCAGTACACAGAATCGAAATTGTTTTAACAACTTTGATTCTGCAATAAATCGTTCTTCTCTTAAAGGTTCTGCTAGTCTCTTCAAAGTTCATTTAAGATAGTCTTTGTCAGTAAAATGTTACTTTTCTAGCTTGAAATGGATTTCCTAAAGATTATAATATGTTATTAGAAAGATAATCATGCAAATGGGGTTTAATTCTAAAGTAAAAATGTTGATTTTTACAGCCAAATGTTTAAAAATTACTGTTAATGAATAATTAAAAGTTTAAAAGATGATAAAAAATTTTAAATATTAAAAAACTAAATTTTGGAAATTTAGCTGATAGTTTTAAATTTATCATCTTTATGTTCCTACAAATCAAAATTGTAGCAATTTTTTGTTCTGTATTAAATCATTACACTCAAAACTTTTTGCCAAATACTGTTAGACAGTCTTTCAGGGTTCATTTAAGATGATATTTTTAAGTGATAAGCTACTTTTCTAGTTTGTGATTCATTTTCTAAACATAATAACATGTTTTTCTTTTCATATATCTCATTTTTATTTTTTACAGTTTTTTATCAATTCAGGGTACCTGTAACTTTCGAGTAAGTCATTACCGTAACAATCTATGTTTAATTTAATTAAGAATATAAATTATTGATTTCTTGATAATATTTTTTCAAGATATTTATTAAGGGACTAACTTTATAATTATTTTTAGTTTTATCATATAAATCAACACATTTGAGAAAAAAAATGTATATACAGAAAGTAAGAAAATAGAAATCCACTTACCATTAATGTAACATTATATTAAAACTAGCTATATATTTTAGTTTATAGCATTTTTTAAAATTTTCATGTCCTTAACGTATTGTAATTTAAAATTTTAAAATGTCAGATACATTTAAAGTTTTAAGTATAAATAATGGAAAATATATTTATAGTTATCAAAATGTAAAAATTTAGTTTCTAATATACATACTATAAAAGCTTTTTGAGGGTAAGGGAATTTATTTTTTATTAGGTTGGCATATTTTATTTAAAATATTCTGCTTCAAATTAGAAAACTAAATGACTTTCTTTAAGTTACAGCATTATTAAAAGAATTTCTTAGAAATAAATTTTAAAAAAGAGCAGAAGTTTTTATTCTATGATTAATAAAAAAAGATCATACAATAAGGATTCTCAAAGGGTCACATTAAATGATTTTAAACATCAAATAGAGTTTAATTATTTTTTTCATTGCAAAGTATTTTTATAGCATGTCAATGACTATTTTTTGAAACTTTTAATTCTTTAAAAGTTTTAATTGATAAGACATTTTTAAACTTTTAGTTGGCAAAATAAGACATATTTTACTTTTGTTTCACATGAAAGATTTAATTTCAAAATACACATATTAAAATTTATCTTACATGCACCTGAATTTCACTTTTATCATTGTAAGCATGCTTTTTATGATAATTTTTACAAACTATATTACTTGGAATAACACAATTTTAAACGCTTTTAACATTTTAAACATTTCTAAATATTCTGAACGGAGCAGAATTAATTTTTATGATGATTCGAATGAAGACTATTAGAATAAAGATTTTAAATCATTGTAGGTACTATGTGAACTAAAAGTTTAGTAAGTTTCTCACACTTGTTATCCTACTTGATATAAATATACACGGAAAATATTGGAAGAAACAAATTATATTCAAAGAATTTCTTTACCTTGTATAAATATTTCTAATCTATTTTAAATATAGAACCTACTGTCTAGGCATTTTGAAACATGGAAATCAAAACTGAAATTGATTTATAGCCCTTGAGACAAATGTATATTCTACAAAAATACGACACACAGAAATGCAAAGACATATATCTTTCATAAAAATAAAATTTTGTTTCCAAAACCCTCACATCTTCAAACAAACATTAACAAATTACTGTACGTTGTAGTAGTGATAACATTTGTTTAAAAGTGGTGGATGTTGAACAAAAACTTAATTTATTCCTCATTTTAAAATATAGTTCATAAATCAGTGCAATAGAAATATCGAATTTTTCAGCCAAATTTCAGCTAGTTAAATGTCTACTCTCAATTTAATGGGGTAAAATAACAGTATTTTCGATAGAGGAAGCTAGCAGAGTAACATACGTTTGTATATTACTTTCCCATTAAGCAGTTATAAATCTGTTGTTCCGAGAATTGGGAGTATCGGTAATCGATATCCTGGGAAATATATTAGACTACATATTTCAGGTCAGTGAGATACTTTTCATTCAATTTAATAGAATATGGGTAGTTTAAAGGTGTAAGATTTTCCTATATGCAAAATCCATACCGAATATATCATCTAAACTACTAGTTTCAGTTTAAATTACTTTTCGCACGTTATTATATTGTTAACCAAGTATACATGGATTTATATGATTAAAAATTTAGTTATTTCTCTTTATCGTTGTTGGACTTTTGAATTCGTTCTTTGGTTGCATAAACTGTTTACACGAATGTTCAGGATTAAAAATTTAATTATTTGGATCTTGATCGTTCTTCGACTTTTAAATTCATTCTTTGGTTGCATAAACGACTTTTTACGATTAACCGTTTAGTTACTTTCACTTTCGTGGCTGTAGAATTTCTTAGATTTTTTTTTTATTTTCTGCAAGAGTGAGACAAAGTGTATTAAAAATTAGGATAAAAAATTCGATATATCTACTCCGTCTGTCAAAAATAAATTAGAATTGTTCATTAATTATAATTCATGCTGTCGGTAATTATGTAGACTACCAGCCACCAAGTTACAATTGAAGTTGAAAGGCTAACATAAATGGCGGCTTGTTTGGAAAATTGGTTAATCTTTCGAAGACATTCATCGGGTTATTACATTTCTGTGGGTGAAAAACATAAAAATACTACGTTAACCCTTTCTTTCTGAAGAAGCAATAATTATCCTCTCTTCAGAT
Organism: Pardosa pseudoannulata; assembly: GCA_032207245.1. Classification (NCBI taxonomy): domain Eukaryota; kingdom Metazoa; phylum Arthropoda; class Arachnida; order Araneae; family Lycosidae; genus Pardosa; species Pardosa pseudoannulata. Next base: position 17,668,890 of record CM063508.1, read on the forward strand.
ATACAGTCCAACTTAAGGACATGATCTACGATGACAATCTCCAGTTTCGAGACCAAGGGCCTGGAGTGAAAAACATATACCCAGGAACCTTATGTGGAACCCCTAGTGTTTACTGCCCAAGAATGCTTGGCCCTCATATTTTCTAACACTGAAGTAAAGAAAACATTGAGTGTTCACTTTGCAGACTCCAAGAATTAAACCTTGTCTGTGTCTTATTACTGCAAAGCATATCCCAATGCCACACGGCTTCAAACGTAATACAGTAGAACCTCTGTCTAACCCTGTGGGACTAACATCATATGGTCGTTGTAAGAAAGGTCATTGTAACGAATTGAAAAAAATAATAAACAAAAATTGAGCAAAGAAATGATGCAACAGTAAATACCTAGAGAACAATTCTATTTATTTGTATTTACATTACTGAATTTTTGAAAAAAAAGTCTTTGATTGACACCTGTTTGAAGTTCATTTGGGTATTTTTCATTATCACTGATTCCATATCCGTCAGATTTTGAAGGAAATCGTCAGAATTAAATTGTCTTTTGAAATATTGACGCAAGGCATTGATTGCATCGAAGGGTTCTTTTTCATTCACTTTTTTAAAAGCTTGGACAATTTCTTCTGAAGATCGCAGATTTGTTCATTTCCGGGCAATTAATGCGGTCAATAAAATCGTCCTCATTCAAATTTTCTCCACAGCACTGTAAAGTTTCGTCTACCGCAAGAAATTCTTCAAAAGATAAATGAAGATTTATTTCTCCCCTTTTCGTCACGCTTCCTCCTCTCCTTTAAAAAAACACAAAGAGAGAAGTACAGGTTTCTTGAAGTTGCACCATAGTACAATAAATTTGAAATAGCCCACTTGCTCATGAGTTCTGTGGACTAAAATAACACTCTTGGGTTGGTTGTAATGATTCAAAATTAACATTATTCCTATGGTAAAATAGTTGGGACTTTTTAAGAAAATCGTTCTAACGAAGAGGTCATTGTATCGTGGGGTTGTTAAAAAGAGGTTCTACTGCACCAGGCATAATAAAAAATTAAGGCCACAAAGGCGATATACCACAAAAAGGAGATATTCGTCTTATAAAACCTTATAACGTCTTATAAAATATAAATATGCTTATAAAACCTAGTGTAGTAAATCCGTAGAAAAATTAAGTCAGGAGCCAGGAGCTACGTAGTCCTGACATATATAATATAATATAATATATATATATATATATATATATATATATATATATATATATATATATATATATATATATATATATATATATATATATATATATATATATATATATATATATATATATATATATATATATATATATATATATATATATATATATATATATATATATATATATATATATATATATATGTGTGTGTGTGTGTGTGTGTGTGTGTGTGTGTGTACATGAATGAAACATTTTATTGATTTAAGACGTGGAGTTTATATTTTAGTCTTAATATGAACTACATAAGTTGTCGTGGATTACTATACTTGAAAATTTACTTTCAATTAAAATGTTACTTTCTTGTTTAATTGTTATTTTCAGCTGATATCCGCTTAATATATTATCAAATCCGATATTATATTTTTTACATCCTAGTGTATCACACTTATTCTAACCCAAAGATAATCTAAGTACATGCATGACGAGAAAAATTTCTTTAATATAAACAATATTAGTTGCACCTTCAATTATATTCAAAATTTTCGAAAAGACTACAAATAATACGTCTATCACAAACAGGGTTTGAGTGTTACCAAATAAAAATTGTTAATATCCAAGTAGATATAATTATCTATAAGTTTATATATATTTTGAAATAACATTATTAAAAATTTAATCTGATGATTTAAATATAATTTGAAATTATAAATTACTTTTGCCTGTTCAAATTAACTTTTATTCAATATTGTACCATGGTCCCAACTATAGGATATCGATATTAAACATCTTTGAACTAAAAATAGCTAACAAAATTTAGATTTCATGACACTTAATAATTTGTAACTTATAAAAGTGGACTACTGCATTTAATTTAATTTTTAAAATTTCCATAGAACATGACCCTAAAAAATCCATTTTTTATTTGTTCTTTAATATTATTTTTTTTAAGAAATATATATGATTTTTTTCTAAAGAAGAGTAATATAGCTATTTGTATAAATAAAAATATCCAATACAGCAATAATCTTTCACAGGTATTCGTTATGTGCTACCTAGATAACAAATATTACAATACTTAAATTATAGGTCAGACACATATATTCAAAGAAACAAATAATAACCCGATGATACGGTTTGATTGATTAGGCGCATATAATACTTGCAGTTTTTGAAATCTTGAAATTCTGGTCTGATACCGTCAAAGAGACAAACCGGTACGCTTTTCAAAAATTGATCAGTATTTTACTATTTCCGAAGTCGAATTTTAACAGTTATTAAGTGTTGTAGTATTCAGTGTTTATAGTGGTTATCGTATTTTATCACGGGACAATAGTAGAAAATGTAAGTATAAATTTACATATATTTTCGGTAAATTATTGTCTATCATATGTGTTACATGAAAAGGCACGTTTATATAGTGGTGCTCTGATGCTTGTTATGTTTTACCAAATACACAGAGTGAAAAAACTCCCTATGTAAAATAAGTAATATACATAAGTGTATGTGTACTATGTGAAAATCATCACATAGAATTAACCACTATTGTTTGAACTATAAAAGTCTAGGCAACAAGCTTATTAAGCCTTTCCATAAATAGAAGCAAGCGGTAGTCCAGCGAAAAACATTCTCAGTTATTTGAGAACTAAGCAATCAAACATGTTTCTCAGTCAAAGAGAAAGAAGGGAATGATACATGGAAAAATAAAGTCGGCCCCAAGGCGAGTGAAACTGTGAAAAATTGCGGCAACTTTGTCAGAGAATTTTACAGTAAAAAAGAACTTAGGTCAGGAGAAAAACTGAGCCATTTGCCAGAAACAGCTGGAAAATGGGATGAGTGGACAGAAAATTTTCATTTATTTCAGAGATAGCTTTGGAAAATGGGTTGGAAGAATTCAAGTCGCAGGTACTCCTTTTAATAAGATATTTTGTGGCTGAAAAAATAGATTTGAAATATTTTAAATATAATAAATTGATTTAAATATAATAAATTTGACATACATATATTTCCATTGGAAGTCTTCTGATCAATCCATATTTCTTAATTACTGGAAAAAATATAAGCAAAAATTCTTTCTTTTATTCTAGCTAATTTCTAAAAAAACGAAAGGCGTGCCAGTTTGATTTAATTCGTGATCCCTCTGTCTCACGTACCTGGTTTCTGCATGTGGTATTAGAGACACGAAAAACGTATTTTTTACTGAATAATGCAAAGATACTATAATCATTTTAATTATACAGACTTATTAACACTTTTATGTAAAATTATCATAAACGGCATTTTTAAAACTTAGTTTTCATTGCATGAAGTGTATTTGGTGAGCAGGATTAATTGTTTCTTCGTCAAAGACTTAAGCATCTGAATCATACTCTTAAGTTTTCCATAGTCATCATAGCAAAGAAAATACAATATTTAATCATAAAACACTCAGTTGTGTTTATAAAAGTTTTTGTTAAATTACGTGGAGGTATATCAACGTCTAGTATCCAAATAGTACTCACTTAAACATAAAAGTTTACATTGTATATTAAATAGTTATATGGAGTTTTAGTCAACACTGACATTTGAGGAAAATTCCTCTAGGTACAGACTAAGCCTATAATATTTTATAACAGTAAAAAGCTGCGGACAGATGCATTATAGACGCCGGTCCCGTTCGACATGTTTTTTTTTTCAACCAAAAGAAAAACGTCTGTTTTGAAAAATCGCCAAGTAGAAAATCATGGCGGCAGTCACATGGTATATTTGAAACACAACATTAAATAAACTAAACTTTAAATGAAAAAAAGCAGATTAACAATTTAAAGCATTATTAAAATAAAATTAACAAAATAATTATCATTAAATTTAAAAAATAAATCATCGTTATTTAAAAAATAAATAACAGATTAGTAATATTTATGATATATATGAACAGAATAAACACAATATAGATAATTTTAATAAGCACTAATATTATAAAAAATCTAACATATGAGGGGGGTTACTCCGCTTCAACCCCCTTGTAATAAAATAAATGCAAAATAAATTTAATAACTGATGACAATGGGAAAGTGTAGCGCCACAAACATTCTTCAACACTCCTACTTCCCTTAAAAAACTGAAATAATTCTTTTTTACCATTAAACAAATCCTCAGATTCGAAATACCGTTGTTCCCACACACTTGGAGTTTAGAATGAAATGCAAAACCCACCTGACACCTAAGAATAACCTGATATTTTTCAACAATTTAAAAAATAGTAAGAACCAAAATAACTACACCCGCCATAATTAAATAACTAAATCCCAGAAAAGAAGAACAAAACAAAAATGTTCCAAACCAAAGCATCTTGTTTGATTTAGAATATACTGACACTTTTTAACAATTTCAAAAATAGTAAAAACCGAAATAACTTTACCCGTCATAACTAAATTGACTATATCCCCAAAAAATTAAGAACGAAACAAAAATGTTCCAAACCAATGCATCTTGTATGATTTAGAATATATTGACACTTTTTTAACAATTTCAAAAATATTAAGAACCGAAATAACTTCACCCATCATAACTAAATTAACTAAATCCCAGAAAATGATGAGAACAAAAAAATTACAACCTGGCCTAGGCGACTGTAAACCAAACGAACAGCTAAGAAGCAGATTTCTCGATTTATCATAGGGTACTAACGTCAGAAATCACGTGCACCAATGGGGTGAAAGAACACATTAGAGCTGTCATATAACCCAACCAAAGTCAGGGCAAACACACCAACCCACTCATCGCGCCATAAAATCGCCAAAATATAGCCAAATTTGGTGACAAATAAAACACGGCATCTAGAATGCATTTGTACGATAGCTACAATAATACAAAAATGATTAAACTCATTGATTAAACAACAACTTTAGGTTCATAAATATATAAATTCAAATACGTCTAAAGTAAAATAATAGATACTCATCAATTATATAGAAATAAAAGTCAGGATTAAAAAAATTCGCACCCGTAGATTAGTAAAGGTGATTAAAAATACATGAAGGAAAATTTAAAAAATAATTAATAATTTATAATTAAAAACATTAAATTTAAATTTTAAATTTAACCATAAAACTCAAAATTTAAATTAAAAAAAAATAAAGATTTAAATTAAATTATAAGAATTGAAAAATTAAGTTAAAAATTAAGAGTCACAAAAGTTATAATTTAAAATTAAAGCCTGTAGAACGGAGACAGGAAAATAAGCTTTGTATATTACATGAAGATTATAAAGTTGAATACTATATCAATAGAAAAGTATGAAAGAAAACCAGATTATTTGGAGAAATTTCTATTTTTACTGGCTTCTCTTTTTATTTAGAAGAGGAACTAAAGTTCAGACTAATAAAAGGAAATTTGGAAATGAGCAAAAGAATATATTCCTTATGTTATTGCTAAGTATAAAACGGAAAATTTCGAATGTCTTTCAGCGTGTTCGCTCCTTTCCCAAGAGAAAAGATATAAAGAGATTAAGACATATTTCAAGACATTAAGCTAAAATAGCTTAAGATCTGAGTCCACCTTACAGTGAAGAATCACAGGGTACAGAGTTCTGTTTTTGAAGAATTCTAGATATTTTGATACAAACGAAATAAATCCGATTCTCTAAATCTTTTGAAACAAAAGGCATAAAAAATGTAATATAAAAACAATATTTATCATTTTGAAAAACCATTTAGGTTCCTTAGTTCTGATCTGAATGAAACTGTCGGTATTATATAAAAGGACGCTAGCACAAAATGCAAGTCTTCATATAAAAAATAAAATTCTCAATGCAGCATTAACCTATTAATATCTAGTGTCTCATTTTAGAGGCAGCTAAAAACTAATTTGCAAATTTCTCTTTTCTCAAAACGAGTCTTCTTTTTAATAGATGAAAATAATAAATAACCTACCAAATTATTGAGTATGCGCTACTCTATATTATTTTGACATATCGATCGCCAGATTAATTTTCAAGTCTCACTTTCACCGATATTGGTGTGGTTTGGTTTGGAGTGCTATGGTCTACTTTTTGCTACACGAAAGCTAATGAGACCGGGACCTACAGATTAAAGCCGACGGTTTAAAGACGAAGTTTACTAAAGGCTACGAACATCTATGGCACAGTGAGATTTGAATCCACGAACTCCGGTACCGAAAGCCAGCACCCTAACCAATCCAGTACTAACAACTGTAGATCTCGAACAACCCACGAGTCTTGCAGTGTCGGAAATACTTATTCCGAGCCTTCGAGCCATTACAATCTGCCATCTATCAAAATCCCTTAGATCAGCAGCCTTTCCCATAACACACAGAAGTAAGTAAGAGAATGATTATTCAGACTCTAGAGCAGCAGTTAAATACCAATTCCACCGGATCACGTGCCTTCCAAGTCATTCAGGCGAGTTCATTTCAAAATGTAGGGGTGGTCATCAGTTTTTTTGCTCTTGAGTGTATGTTAAATTATAATTGCGATGAAAATTCACAATGGAAATTTAAAGTAGAAGAATAGTGGAGAAATGTTTCGAACACTTATTGGGTGGCCTTCTTTTACATTTGAGGGAGTGAGGAGATAGCGAAGAATTTAATCACAGGTCAACAATAACTAAAACAAATGCTTCAAAATGTTTCGCTGTTACCCGAGAAATTTCTCGATTCTTCAGCAGTAAAATGATATAAACTAACATGCATATGGTGACGAGTTGAAAAAGCAGCAGATTCAGTTTAGAATTAATTTTCCAGTGGAAGAATACATAGATATCTTGTGTTAAAGAAAGTTTTTCAACTGATTAAAATTCTTTGGATCTTAAGCTAAAATAAATCGGCTGAAAGATTTTCACTGAAACATGAGAAATCTGCTTATTCTTCAGCAGAAAAGAGAAACATAATTTAACGCGTATATATTAACGTGTGGAAAAAAGTAGTAAATTCAATTTAGGATTAATTTTCCCGTGTTAGAAAACACAGGTGTCTTGTGATAGCGAAAGGTTTTCAGCTAATTAAAAACCTTTCTACGTAGCTAAAATAAATCTCTTAAACGTTTTTTTAATGGAACACGAGAAATATACCTATTCTTCAGCAGCAAAAAGAAACAAACTAATGCCTATAAACTAATGTGTTGAAAAAAGCAGCATATTCAGTTTAGGAATAACTTTCCCGTGTAAGAGTAAACTGATATCTCTTAAAAGCAAAAAATTTTTAACCCATTAAAAATCTTTTCACAAGTCCAATTGAACTGAAATAAAACGATCAAAAGTTTTTCGCTGTAATATAATAAATCTGCCTTTTCTTCATCGGTGAAGGGCAAGCTGAAGAAATAAAGTGTTAATGTAAATAAGTGTTACTGTAAATCATATAAACTGAAATGTACATGTTAACGTGTGATAAGTTGTTTAGTTTGCAAGTGGTAGCTGATTTTGTGAAAATTTGTCAGTTTTATGAATATTTTATTGTTGGTCATAATTGATTACCATTTTGCACCTTAGAAGATTGCTCAAATTTTTTGTGTATGGGTAACGAATATATAAGAAGTATTGAACTGATTTAAGTAATTTATTTATTTATTATTTTTATCAAGTAAACTATGTAAATTATTTCAATACTATTGACTACGATCCGAGAATAAGGATCAACTATGAACTAAACAGTTCCATTTTCATTAATATTATTTTGAAAAGTTCACTGTCATTTTTTCCAACGTAGCTGGAAATACAGACACTATATGTATTTAGACCAATACAAACTTGTGAAGCTGTTAATCATTTAGCACCACTCCATAAACACGTGTATCTTAAGGTATGCTATGGACGCTAGCAACATTACCCCCTCTGGGTCCTCTTAATTTAGAAGCAAAAATCAAGCAAAACATTCCCAGTGTTGAACTGTCACTCCCAGAGGCATCGTTTGAGAACTTGGAGAATTTTGTGACCACGAGCATATTTTACGTGCCTCACTCACCTTTACCGAACACTGTGGATCTTAGGCCGGCTCCTGCCCCGGACCTGCACCCTTTCTGTTACGATATTTTGAAGCCTTTTTCGATTGAGATACCGAGTCTCTCAATTTTCTATTTAATTAAACATTTATTCAGCTGCATAAACATATCTTCAGCAAATCATATTCCTATTATATAATCATATCTTCAGATAATTGATTGATGGTTTAATCTATGATTAAATCAAAATGTCTGACATATGCAAAGAATAGTAGTAAATTTAAACTAAAGACTACAAACTTTATATTTAAATAAAAATTCTTATTGAGGTGCATAGTCATATCTTTAGATAATAATAATTATATTACACAATCACATTATGCTCACATAAGTATTATATGTTTAACTGAATTTTTAAATCAAAATACCCGATAGACGCAGATAAAAAGAGCAAATTCCTAAAAAAACTATAAATTTATATTCAAATAGAGATTTATTCAGCCGTATAAAAATATGGTTATTAGGTTTTCAAAGAGTAACAAAGAAACACGTTGATTTAAAATAAAATATTTTTCATAAATGCAATTTAAACATTTGCTTTCCTGAGAGTCGAAATGCTGATTTCTCAGAAAAATAGAATGTGCACTTAAGTAGTTGTTTGTAAAGAGCAAAAAAGAAATGGTCATACATCGTTAAGTAATCACAATTTGTACTATGCAATCAAAATATTTGGCACTTGTACCTCTTTGCATATTCTATTATATCAGATATAATAAAATGATATACTAAGAGATTTTTTGCCTTTATCAGTATATATTTCTACAACTGATTGTCAAGAATTTGATCTCATCAAACGTGAAAATATACTGTCCCTGTACTTAGATGTTTCACTATTTATAACAATGACTGAAGAGTCCAAGCGGTATCGTTGGAGGACGTTGTGGCTACGAACATGTTTAAACGAGATCCGCAGTAGCTCAGTCTGCAAAGGCAACGATCTCGTAACTGAGAGGTTGCGGTTTCAGAACCAGAGCCTGCTTAAGATCCACCGTGTTCCTTAAAGGTGACTGGGACACGTAAAATAGGTTCGTGGTCACAATGTCCTCCAAGTTCTCAATTAATACCTCTGGGGATGGCAGACCAAGTCTATGGGTCTTCTGCTCAGTCCCTGCTTCCAAATTACGAGAACCTACTTGAGCAAAGTCGTTCTTTCACCTTAAAGGTGCTCATTAAAACGAAAGGTGCACCCCTTGGCCTAAATACGAGAGCCTGCAGGCTCAATCATTCTTGGTTTTCAAGTAACATGAGAAACAAAACACCACGTATTTAAACTACCCCTGTCACGTTTAACGAACACGGCGGACCTTAGTCCGGCTCCAGCTGCCTTGTTCGACTTAGCTACCGCGGCTGAGTTCACTATAATGTTTTTATGTAAGTCATATTATTTTTCATTTATTATTTAACTAAAAAATTTTAGAAAGCCCTTTAAAGAGTAACTTTATTTTTAGCTATGGCTTTAAACGTAAGCAGATATGTTAAGATGATCGCATATCTCCACATAAGTCAAGCAGTAATATTCGCATCTGTGTAGTCTCTGCAGTTCGTAACAACTTAAATTTAAAGTATTCAAAATATATTAGCATTCAGAAATTACTCGGGCAGGAATGAGTTTCATATTCAGCCAATGAATATTCATTTGTAATTATTTATGGCTACTAAAACAACAATCTAGTAACAAGCTCTTCCGCTAAGTTCATAAAATGGGCTATATATTTCAAAGATGCGAACTCTAACCAATTTAGTTAAGGATAATTAATTACTCGATTGACAGGACGCAAATTGCGATTTCCTCGTCGGTTACATTGTCCAGTGTGATACGAATTACGTTAATTTATAAACTTAACTGAAACTGAAGATCAGGATATTCAATTATCTCGCAATGTTTTAATTACAGTTAGCTAATGTGTATATGTATCTGTAGAATCTATCGTTAAACTTACATAATATTTTATTATATACGAAGAATTCGTTTTATATTAGGCTGATAATATTGACTGTTGTTTATATGTGAAAGTTAAAATTTTAACTCAGCCTAAACAGAATTTTATTTTCCTTATAGTGAATATTTCTGGAAAAATTCAACTAATCATTACTTGCATCGGTTACTTTCTATAAAATCAAGAGAATTAAAAAAATATTTCTTTATTATTCATCTTCTAAGGTAGCCGATTAGATTCAAGTATTTTTAAGGGAAGGTACCACTTTTAAGCAACACGAAAATAGATGTTTTGAGACTTATTTTCAAACCTTTGTAATTAAAGAAATTTTAAAACAATTTGCATGAACTTTTTACAGATGATTTTTCAAAGGTTGTTAAATGTATGCACAAATTTTCTTAATTATCAAAAAATTACAAATTCATTTTTTCTATAGGATATTTATGACTTTTTTCAATAACGAACATTTTGCGTTTAACTGCTGCGCGCACAATTAAATAATAAAATCTTGATGTACAAACATAATTTTTATATATTTATAATTGTAATACATTAGGAAAAAATCACAAATGATACAGAAAAAGGTAGTGTGATTATAATTATTTTAATAGTATTTTTATGTGTAAAATATATAGGAAATGTGGATAAAATAATTGCCAATACTTATCCGAAGCATTCAGAGACAAAATGATCAGTCGATAAATATTTTTTATAATCGATATTATCTTCACATGTAAAATATATAGGAAATGTGGATAAAATAATTGTTAATACTTATCGGAAGCATTCAGAAATAAAATGATCAATCGATAGACATTTTTTTTAAATGGATAGTATTTTCACATGTAAAATATAAATTAGATGTAGAAGAAACAATTGATAATACTTATCGGTTACATTCAGAGACAAAATGATCAAACAACAGACAGGTTTGTAATGATGTACAAATCTCAGACACATTAGAATGTAATGAAATTTTGTCTAAGACCTATATTCAATCTATATTCCTCATAAGAGCAACAATTAGCTTCTTCTTATACTAACTTCTGCAAACTGTTTTATAAAAATAACCGATTTTTTTTTAATTCCTTATGATTTAACCTATTATTCTTTACACGCAAATTACATAATTTGTCTGTTGAAAATTACATAATGTTATAATAAAGACTTTTTGTTATTACGTTATTCCTGAGTAATTTAACTTCAACTACGGTCTCTCGTATGACATTGAAGTTGTAATTGTTGTTTTCAGAAAATCCATTTAAAGTTCTTTATTTAAAAAAATACTACAAAAACGTTATGGCAGCTGATATAAGTTATAGCTGCCAGTTATTATATGCTCCAGTTATTTATAAGTTCGAATTAAATTGAATCCCCGGCGAATGCATATTTTTAAAATAAAAACATAAATTTAACGATTTGTATTCAAATAAAATTCATTTAAAACTGTAGAGTCTGATTTATTTTAAGTTTACTTTTGTTACGCCTGAGGTCAGGTTTTATGTAAAGATGGATTCTAAGAAATTTTTTTTAATGTGGGATACGCCTTTTTTCACTTAGGACAAAAAAATGTATGTATGTGTCCCATCAGATGTTTTCCTTGGGACATACAAAATCCAATAGTCTAAAAAACAGTTTTATGTCCTTTTAAAATGTATTGAGAAACACTTTAAAATATAACTGAAGTTCGTAAACAGTGAAGAAATTTTGGTAAAAAGGTACATTAAACAAACTTTTTATTTCTGAATGCAAAGTGAGAACTGGTTTGACTTCAAACAGTGAGGTTATATGACCGTCTTAAAAGAAATTCTTGCATAATATCCTATCAAAGACTGGTGTATGTGTGTCTAATATAAAAACGGGATCTATTTGCACCATTAGACATATTTAACACGTAGATATAGAATGACTCTAAAGATTTAAACTACAATATCCATTTGCAATTTCTTTTTTGTGAATGATAAACAATAATTGAAATGAATTCAATTTCATAGTTCATAAGGACAAAAGAAAAAAGTTTTCGAAATCCACCATGGTGTTTTTTCAAATTAATCTATAAAACAAATTTTCAATTTTCAGTAAAATCCATCATTTAAACCATACATTAACTGACATTTTATTACTAGAGTACATGTATCTGTTACATAAAAGCATAAGATGCTAACTCTTACAACATCATAGATTCATTTTCCCATAATAGTTATGCGAATTCGCCACTTAAAACTATCCTGGCGAATTTCTAAACTGCAATTGTTTCGATTCACTGCAAATCTTTAATGCTTCATAAAGTTATACGAAAAATTTTAAAACATATGAGAACAGTTTTTAATTTTTTAAATATAATAAAAAAAAATTTCTTTTAAAGGGGAAAATCTAGAACAACAAACACATTAGAAATTTTATAGATAATTTGATTTATGTTAGTGTGTGAACGATAATTTTATTTAGAATGCAGGTATAAATGCACAACTAAAATGCTACTATATATAATGAATGAATAATATATAACTATTTTTGATGTAGGAATAAAAACTTATAATAATTTTCAAAAATGCAGAAGTAGAATGAAATATATTATATATTAAAAATAAATTAATTATTTTAATTCTCTGAATAATATTATTACATTTTATAAATAATACAAGTATGCATTCTCAGGAAAGGAAAATTAGGCTTATAAACGTACATCTGTAAAACTACGGTATGTAGAATGAATTAATTTATAGAAATAATTTTGAACATTTATATTCATGCCTTTTCCAAACATTCTTAAAGAACAAAACTTTTGTTTGAAGAAATATACAAGGAATAAATTTATTGTATATTTTGATAATAATTATATCCTTGATAATGAATATCAAAATATATAATTTTACACATAATTATATTTCATAATTCAGAGTGATAGTACTATGGAATTTTCAGACGCATTCTACATAGATAAAGATTCACGGCCAACAAACATTTCTAAATTCATTTCTACATTTATTAGATGAACACCGTAATGACGGCACTCTTGATTCTCACACACTCTAGTTTTCGAAATAATCCATCTAGTTAGTATACTGTTATGTAACGAGTAATTTGATGTCTAAAATTGTCATTTTATTCTGTATTATATATTTAAAAGCAATGGAAAATATATAGATATGGAATGGAAAAAACTTAGATAGGGATGAAGATACCCTAACATTCGATGCATCTTATATAAATAAAGGTTCAATGAATGTCATTTTGTTTGTTTTTCTGTATTTCAGTTCATAGAATATTTTTTGTATCTTCTATTAAAATATCGTACATAGCAATGTAGCATAAAACCATGTACCGCCAATTATTTAACTGGTCAATATGATTTTATGTATATTTCCTTCAAACATTACGTAAAGCGGCATTTATATTTTATAAATTATCACTGGAATAATTCGAGAAAACAATTGTGGTGAAGAACATTCAGATATTTTTTAAATAGATAATTCTGAATTTAAAAATGCATTCTGTACTGTAATTCTTCTACATTATATATAGCAAATAAAATACAAAATATTTTAAAATTCTTTAATGAATATTTTCATTATATTCCAAAATCATTTTTTACTTTTTTTTCCATTTAAAGTAGTTTTTCTGAATCAGTAATTAAAAAGTGTAAATTTATTCGAGCTTTCTTTTAATGTGTATATTGTTTTACATTATTCTTTACGGTAATTAATTTATTCACAGATTTTTTAGCACATGAACAGTCGAATGATTTCTACTGTATATATAATGAAGAATATCTAAAATCTAAGCTATTTTGGACTCCTGACAGAAAATAAATAGTCCATATAAACAATAATGAATGTTACAGGCCTCTTCGTATTAACAATGAGTTGTGATTTCAAGAACAGAATGTATTATCAAATTGAAAAGAATCGATAAAAAACAGAAAATAGTTTTCTTTTTTAGAAAAATTCAAGGTACGTGTGTAATTCAAAATCTAATTAAATATTTTCCTTTAAGTGATTATTTTACATCATGTAAATCTTTTATTTCTGGTATGTTATCGTTTTAAAATATTTTTAATCGCACAGATTGTTTTTGCTATCCATTATATATTTATTCTATTTTTATTATATAATATGATAGAATATATTCGTATAATTTTTTTTTTAATTTACAGCTTATTACTTTCCATCCTACATTTATGACTTTCAAATGTTCTAGGTAGTTTACGTTTTTTTCCATGTGCCTTACATTTTTGGACAGTGTTTATTAAATTAATTTTTATAAAACTAAGCATGCTTCTTTGAATTTTTCTTTTTCTTGTCGTACGTGTATAATATTGTGATACAAAGAAAAGACTTGATAATACATAACACTTCACAAGTATAACTAATAATTTTGTTAATTTATATCTATGATAAATACATTCAATACCCAGTTTCGATTCTAAATAAATCGTCAATGAAATTGAAAAAAACTAATAGAATTTGGCTACCATGTAATACACTATTAATATTTTCAATAAATGCTTTTGGCTTATGGATCTATTACCTAAATAATTATTACGTAAATAGGTATTTTCCTGAAATATTTTCTTGTATTTTTAGTATATATGTATTTTATCTTAAGTTTTTTGAATAATCCTGAAAATAATATTGTCAAAAGTCCACTAATTTAAAAATAGATATTAAACACTTTAATTCCCTTAATTACACTAGAATTTAATAGAAAAATCTCCATGAATTTTTGATATCATTTATAAAGTCAATAAATGATGTTTTATGAGAGATAAAGACGATCCTCATGATATCTCTTCATACACATTCTGAAGGCTCTTATGTTATTCTAGTGTTCTTTTATATGATGCTGTTTGAGTTAACTAACCATAAAATGGATCGCTAAGCATTACTAAGTAATTGGACTTTGCTTTCGAAAGAATTTTCTCTTAACATCTCAGAAACGTGCTATCTTAGTAATGCACCAACTTTCTTTTATTGTCACCCGCGTTTCTGAGATATCAGTTTAAAGTTTCTGTTTGTAATTCTGTATAAACCTAAATTTGCTGTTAAACTTCCATTGCGAAAGAAATCACCTAAACAAATTACTAAAATGGAATTCAACGTCTTCTTGGTGGGATTTAATCTCATTTATTCCAAACAGAATAAATATTCTCTTTAATTGTTGAAAGCTTTTATAACTTTTATCCTAAAATTCGAAAAAGTATAACATTTTTGTCAGTTTTTCTTTGCTTTACTGGTGGCCAGTTATCGGATAAACTCACTAATCTCCAGACTTTCCGCAATTCACTCGTTTTAAATTTTAAAACAATCTTTGTACTGTGATTCCAAATCTGTGGTCATGTTGTATTTAAGATAAATAATTTTACAGAAAAATTTGATAGACAAACATAAAAATGTCTTTAAAATATGGTTTATCTTTATTACCATAAAAGCTGATTTTTCCCCTTTTTGGTTGTGAGGGCGTAAAATTAAAGGTTATGTAATTAATAGAGGTAACTTTAGTTCTCAACCAGTTAAAACATCTTGATTTTTTAAATCTCGAAATTTCTATTTTATGTAATAAGAATTCTTATATAAATTCTAATAAATTTCACATTTTGTGTAAATATATATATATATATAGCATAGCTATACAACGCTTACAGCTTTACCCTTTAACTGTACTAATTATTAATGATGGAATAGAACGAAAAGTATATAGCCTACAATTTCCCTCTCAACAATATAGTTTTCTTTCCATCAAATGACGTGCGACGTCGACTACTAAAAACACCTAACAATGTTTATTCAAACAAACACGGATTTTTTTTAAGAATTAAATGAAATTCCTAAATTAAATAAGAATGAAAATCTCTCAGCAATATACAGTTTACGGAATGAAGATAAATATTAAAATATAGAAACGTTTATAAAGCATATTATTACTTTTAATACAATTTATAATACAAGCATATTATAACTTTTATAAAATATTTTTTCTTTAGATTGTTTTAGTTTAATTTGTTTCTCTAGTTAAAATTTCATTTTTTATTTAATTTTTGTAGCAGCTATTTTCTTTTTTAGAGAAGCAATGAAATTGACTTATTCCTATTTATTGGCTAAAACATTCCGATAAAAGTAAATCTTTAACACCAATTAAATTTTAATTTACAAAAAAAACCGGATAACAGTTAAATGTGTTTTACATAACTAAAATAATTTAATTTTACTATAGAAAAAAAATCTTTAGTTAATATAATATTTTAAATTATTTTATGATATTAATTTTAGCATTTCTGCAACTTTGAAAACAGAGAATATTAATCATATAATAAAATCAATTTTATAAGAAGTAATTTTAATAATTTGAGTTCCTTTTATAAAATAGTACAATATTTTTCATTCCAGCAAAATTTTAAGCTACATCCGTTTAGATTTGTAATCTAATTTAAGATGGGATTTTAAAAATTATAACAGGGGATTTAAAAAAAATCATATATACAATTTAAATTTTTAAATTAATCTCATACATTTCCTAATATATAATCCAGTATTTTAAAGAATTATTAATAGCATGCAGTAAGTAAGCAGCAGTAACCGTATATTAGATATTGTTAATTACGTTAATTTTACTATAGTGAGAAAATTATTCTTATGATTTAATTTAATTATTTTTTATACAATTTTCAAACCTTTCATAAGTTATTTTTCATCACAACACTTTAAATAGTTGAATTATTACGAAAACATCAAATTTTAAGCATATTCTATAGAGGCGAAAAACTTTTTAATCTTATTATAGTATTATGATACATTTTAATAATACACTAGAGTAAGAATTAATCCATATATTTAAATAAAATATTACTTACATACCATTTGCAAAGCAATTATTTTAGAAGCATAACTTTGGGTAATATCCATAACAGTTTTAGTTAATGAATTTCAGAAATAGCTCTAGAATATTATTTTTCTGTAGCAAAACAGTAAAATATAGTTGAAAAGTTGTAACTTTAATAACTATGATTATTGTCAAATAATTACATCATTACAGATGGATATTTTTAGAAGCAATTTGTCTAATGAATCCGATAAAGTATCTTTTACATTAATTTAGCATTATAAATAATAAAATAACTTGTGTTACATTAAGAAAAATATTTATGAAAATAACGAAATAGGTTTTCTTCCGTGAATTTCAGCTCATTTTATCTTTAATATTTTGAAAACATATGAAAAAATCATTTTTTTAGAAAACCTGTAAAGAAGTTTTCTAATTAGGAATTTCTTGATTTCTAGGAAAAAATGAAAAATATTTAAAAAAATAAATTTACAACTTAATACTTGTATACAATAATGTGTAACATAATTATCAAAATAAAAATTATGTCATGAAATAAAAATTATATCTACAATCATGTTTAGACATAAATTTTATTTCAAAGCGACATGTCATAGGAAAATGATGATAAATTTATTTCTAAATATATATTTCCTAATTATCAGACGTCAATGTATCAAAGTACTAATGATGTTAAATGGAATGATAAATATTTTAAAATTAATCATTGCTAATAGATGTAATAGCTCTCGTTTATTTTCGAAATAATTAATTCAGTCCTATTTTACGAGTATATACTCATACCCTATAGTTTTTTCCAAATTTATTGCTCAGTGTATCGCATTAAAATCAAAAGTTAGAAAACAATATACTCGTGCTTAAAAGAATTTCAGTATTTTATGCTAGATTTAATTAAATAACTTTTAAACAGACTTTTCTTTTAGTCTATCAGATTAGAGTATAAATGTATTATTCTTCTTTAAATAAACACACACACACACACACATATATATATATATGTTATATATATATATATATATATATATATATATATATATAAATCAATTATGATTGACTTAAAAAGGAAATTATAGTTTTTAAATACTTTCTGAATCAGAATATTTTAGTTGTTTATAATTCTAAAAATTATTAAAATACGTCATATTCCTCTTTAATATTGTGTAAATTTCAACAACTTGTGATTTGCTTCTTGAAAAGTCCCTGTTAAGTTTTTAATTTATATCGTTTAGCTATATATTTTTCTTTTGGAGTCTCTTGAACTCAACAGGTGGTAGAAAACATATTATGAGGGCTGATTTATGAAATACAAGATAAAGGTAACACTTTTGAAATTCAAATTTTAAACATATAGTATAAATTTCATAATATAAGTCTGAATAAGATGTATAAAATACTTTCTTTTATATGAGTTATATTTATTTTTAATTTTTTCTGGTTTTCTATCTTTTACTTTCATAAAATATTTTCTTATTTCTCCTGAGAAATAAATAAACATCAAACTTTAAACATTAAAAATGGATAAGTTTGAGTTGTAATCTTAACATTCGGTAATGTAAATTATTTTAATTATTTATTTAATAAATTTACGTGAATAAAAACATTTATAAAAACCAAGAAATGTTTTATCAAATTATGTTAAATTTTAATACAACTCACCTTAACTCGTTCAGAAATATTTGATCTTTATTTATGAACCGATGTCATTTTCCTCCGTATATTCCGTAGATTTTCTAGCTACGCATTCAAAGAGGAGGAAAGTTACGGAACTTCCGTAATTGCGGGGAACTTCTGAAAGAATGCTCTGCCGTCTTCCCGCTAGCCAGGTAAAGACAGAGAGAACATTCGGATGGTAGGCGGGTTTTGGAAGCCGAATCCAGCGCCCTCACTTGCCTCTCGAAGTCTGCGATGTTTCGTCATCAGAAGAAATAAGGGAGGTGTGGTCATACATCATTTATAAATTCCAAGGTAGAAGAGTGCTGGAACTCTACAGCTTAAGAATATCGATTGATTAGGGATTTAACCGTGTAAGAAAAAAGAAAGAATGAGTGAACATTTTTAAGTGATTTTTTTCCGTTGAAGAATTTTTTTTTTCTGTTGAGAAAGAAAAGTAGATTTTTAAATATTTTGTTCGCATTTCACTTCGAAAGAAATCCTAATTAGTTCCACAATTTAAAGAAGAATTTAAAGAGATTTTGACAAAAAAATAAAAGTTTTGACTTAGACAAATATTACACATACACGTATATATATATATATATATATATATATATATATATATATATATATATATATATATGTAAATATTTTCATGTAAAAAAGATTGTGTGTGTATGTGTAATATTAAAATCCCTCATTTACATATTTTAATGTTAATTTAATAACTTTTTTACATAAAGTACATTGGTATTTTTGTGGAATTCTGATTTTTACCTCCGGACACGCTACAGACTTCCTCTGTGTGTAGTACTTTAGCTAAAAGTTAGCGCATTCTCCTTAAAAATGGGTATTTTTTTTATCACGTTATCAATTTTGCTTACTTATTATTCGTAGACTTTTTACCTGAGAATTCCCTACTTGAAAATGTGTGTTGTGTTATGAACACATTGGCTGGGTGCACGATGTTGTAAAAGTGTTTGCCTATTGTATGGATTTCATGTATCTCACCACAATTAAACTGTGTTGTGATTTTGAATGAGTTTAACCCATATTACACACACACACACACACACACACACATATATATATATATATATATATATATACACACACACACACACACATATATATATATATATATATATATATATATATATATATATATATATATATATATATATATATATATATATGCGTGTGTTTGAATCTTTGGTCACAAAAGGAATCAATATTCATAACAAGTAGGGTGAAAAACTCTTCAATTATTTACGTTATGAATATGAATTATTTAGGAAACTAATCTGAAAGAAATTTTGAATTTACTTTTGATTTAATAAGAGGCAATTTATTTTCGCAGAGTGTTTGTGAAGCTCTGAAAATAGCTTTCCATATTTTAGCTTTGAATCTATATTAATTGTGTGAGTGGAAAGTCAATGGCTCTACATTAAATAACGGACTAATATTGCAGAGTTTTAAAAAGTTCTTATGATACATGTAAATCGTAGACATGGATTTCTAATAAGAAATTTTAAAAATATGTCAATAATATCTTTAGTTTTATTTTAAAATTGAAATTGATATCCTAACGATGTAGCACAAAGTGGTTTCTATAGAATATTCTAATAAATTATAAATTATTGAACGAAATTTCTAATTTTAATACATATCTCCATTATATCTTTATCGACTGCTGCACAAGAATTTTTACTACAAATAAGAAAATTTAGTACTGAATATTCTTCTGCATTGCATGGATTAATGTGATAAACAGGCAACTTTATTTTTTTGCCAATTTTCATTTTAATTATTTTTTATAATAACAGTTAAAAATATATATATTGCACATCTGTAATATAGAAGTAAAAATTTTTTCTTTTGAAAATGATTAATGTTTTTATGACTATTTTCACTTATTTTCTTATGTACAAATAGTAAAGGAATTCATATTACTATACACATTATATTACATATTATTATAACGCTTACTTATAAAAAATTAAAAGTCTTGTCTTCTTCAAGATCTTCGAAATCTTGGTTATTTTTCATGTGCGTTTATCTTAAACTTCTCGTAAAAATAGGAACAATATACAAATAGTTAGGGTTCTTATTTCGATTCAGAAGTTCTTGGAGTCAAATACCACGATCGCATGCATGTTCGTAGCAGTTTGGAATAGGCTTTACGCAGCAGGTCAGAGATTAACACTCTTATTGTAAAAAAGTAGATCCTAGTGTTCCAAATCAAATCTTTTAGAAATAGTAAAACTCCTGTTCACTGATACTTTAATATATGTTGGGAAGTATTAAAATTTATGTAGCATTTAATTTCTTAATTATTACTATTGAAAGTCAATTGATAAAATAACAGAATTCAATAAAGGGTTTTTTTTAAATGACATTAATCTTATTAGCAAAATCTTTATTTTTCCTCATATTAAGATACCGATATTTTAGATATCTAGAATATTGTCGAATACAATATTTCGTATTTTGGTGAACTCAAATTACATTTAAATCAATAAGATTTTATTTGTAACTGAGAATTAATACTGTCTTTCTTTATCATGACAAATCACGTAACTGATGTAATTGATGATTCTCACTTAAACTGACTAAAAATGTGTTTTAGTCATACACTTCTTCACCTTGCATATATTCAGATAAAAATACAACTGCGGAATCTAGAACTGCTAAACTCATCATAAGTTTGTTATGGGGATACATTATCAAACATTAACTGTTAAATAGGGTTGCGTAAACGAATTTTAATATTTCTATAGGTATAGAACATTTCATCGTATAAAATGTATGAAATATATACTAGTTTTTAGCTCAATATAAAACCGTTATCATTTCTTTTAAAAAATAGTAATATCCTTTTGTCCTTAGAAGACAATTTTAAGGAGTTGGAACTCGTAAAGTAGTATTTCTCCTAAAAGAATTCCTAAAAGATCTTGTTAGAATTTGTCTTTATACACATTAATTTCTGTAAAGTGTTTGTGTCATTTACACGTTGTGTCATCTATAAATTGGAAGATGTATGTTGTAAGTAAAATTAGATAAGACGGGTGTGTAAATTGTTGAAAGAAATCAAAAAATGGAAGATATAGACAGATTTATTTTCAAGTTATTTTCCTCGTTTGCACCAAACATTTGATTATGAAGCCGTGAAATTCTGTCGATGACCGTGGTGAAGTTAATATGAACACTTTTTAAAGCACTAATGGAAGATGTGGAACATCCAAGGGGGTAAAGGAAATGATCCATATATTTTTAATATTGAATAAAAAATTATTTTTATTTTTAATTTGACACAGTCAAAACACTAATGTTTCATTTTATAATTCAGAAACTAAGCCTTCTTTAAGTTAATGTGAAACTAAGTATTCTCTTTAACAAATTAACAAATTAGCTATTTATAAGTCTTTTTAATAAACTTGACTGCCTATGCATATATATAGGTGTACCAGTATATAAAGGTCGACCAAATATCAATCGAAGCAAAAGTATGTTAACCCCTTCTCTGTTTTGCCCGTACGTCGTACGGGCACAGCTTTAGGGCCTTTACTGATTTGCCCGAACGGCGCACGGGCAATCTGATTTCTATTTCGCTTGCATTGTTTTGGCCGTATTTTTTCCAATTTTAGTAACAAATTATTCGTATAGATGGAAATAGTTGTCCAGTAAATGATAGTTTGCAGTTTATTGTATTTTCTACTCTGATTGGTTCAAAAGTGAGGGTCTTTTAGCATGTTTTGTATAGGAAGACAAATTGTTATCTTTCAATGAACAATGCGATAGAATACAATACAATTTTGCATTTTGACAGCTTTCTGGTTATATTTTACTGACCGCCTGATAATTTTATTGATGTAAGAGTTGAATAATACATTTTTACTTTTAAATAATGGATAATTCAGAGCTTATGTAGCTAATTTCTTATGATTCGAATTGTTACTCGGAATCAGAAACTGAATTATCTGTAAATGATAGTAGAGAAAGTGTACTAGATCACTTGGATAGTAGTGACTCTGATAGTAGTACAGATGGAATCAGTCAAGCAAGACAATTTTTTTAAATTAATTGTGATAATCCTTCGGATCCGTCTCCTAGATTTGCTCTCACTGGAATTCCAAAAATTAACTTGGATATCGATTAGACTAAACGTAAACTTCAGTTCTATGATGCTTTCATAGAAAGAAAAAAAATTTGTAATAAATGCTTAAAAATATTAGGAATGTTAATTTTAATAACATATCTTTACTTATAAATGTAAAACGAACAAAAAAATGCAATTAAAAAATGTGACATTTTTTTGACTAAATTCTGGAAAAAAATGAAACTTTCAAAGGGTTAATAAAAATAAGAAGAAAAATGACTAGATTGATTTATAAACTTAATTCAGATGTACCGAAGAAATTATCTACGAAAGATTTATGTTGCTTAATAATATGATACGATATTACAAATTAAAACACCATATAAATAAGATATATCTCAAATAGAAAAGCAGATAAATAATCTAGGTAATGGATAATTTCGAATAATCAGCAAAACAAAAGTTAATAAGAACAAAATTAAATATAATTTTAAAATATTAATTATTAAAACGAACTATCTATATGATTTTTGAATGGACAGTGGTGCACTAATGCAACTTTGTTTTAATGATTAATACCTTAGTTTCTTAATACTTATTTTATACAAATCTTTTTTTATCACTTATAAATAACGTCTTAAGAGTATTTAAAAGAGAGAACATAAGAAGTTTTTATTACAAAACTTTAAAAAACTTAAACTTAAAAAATTTTTATTACAAAGAAAGTTTTTATTACAAAACTTTATCTAAAACGTAAAAAAACTAAATTAAAATAGAATGGGTTTGACTAATACCATAATACTTTATGTAAGAGTCTTAAAATAAAAATGTTAGATCTTGTTAAGTGTATGATTTAGATGAGTATGATGTTAAGCTGATGATCCAGGAAGTGTAATTTAAATAATATTCCATCCGAGATAACTCATATGATGGTAAGGAAAATTGTCTGTCTTCCGAAAAACATTCTGTATTACTGAGAATATATAAATATAAATTACCATAATCTAATTGAACTTCATCTTCTTTAATTCCAGAAAGTTGTAGGATTTCTCACTTTTGTGATGAAAAGATACAACATTAGAGATTTCTCGTTAGGTCAGTGCAATAACAAGAATTTTCTTTAAAGTTGTTATGTGGCAGAATTTTATGTAATGCCATTCCTCTAGTATTCATTTAAGTGAAACTAATCCCGAAATAATCAACAGGTTTCTTTGATAAAATATGTAATCCCAGTAAAAGTCACTCATTTTTCTTTATGACAGAACAGGGAAGTAATTTTAGTACCAATTTTCTAAGCTCTTAGAATTTACAGGAATGGAGAATTTTAATCATAGTCCCTTCCACGTTAAAGTTATATTTCAATGCTTGTAACGAATTAAATCCCAAAGACTGGTTAATATTTATAATCTCGAATGCAAAAATATGTGTATTTTTATGGAATATTCGTATGATGTAAAAACTAATGTTTCATTTCCAAATCCCAATTCATAAAAATGAATCTAAGGCTTCATGTAAAAAAGATTTACAGTTTAAAAATAATGAACTAGCTATTTTAAGTCACTCTTAATAAGATTAACTGCATATGTATGTATATTATAAAGAAATATAAGTGTTCCCTTACCTAAAATTCACCAAATCGTCACCAAATCGGATAATTTGACTATGAAACATAGTCAACACAAACAAAGACAACGAGCCAATGTCTCTCTAATTTGGTTAAGGCAGTGATTCTCAACCTGAGGGGCGCGCCCCCCTAGGGGTGCGCGAGCACACTAATGGGGGGGCGCGAGCATATCCAAGAGAAAATGTTATTTAAAAAAATTGATTAAGCGAAAAATAAAAATTGATTAAAAAAATTGATTAACACACACACACATACAAAACAAAATACATTTCGACATATTTAATAATTAACTTATTAAATAAAAACAACTTACTAAATTAAAAACAAATTTAATAATTATTAGTGACTTCCTTGGGCCTGTCTTTCAGAGCAAAGTTTTTCGAAGGAGGGTTTAATATTAGAAATAGACACTCTCAGTTCTTTTTCTATATTTAGCTGAGATCTATATTTTGTCTTCAAAGAAGCCACCGCAGAAAATCCAGTTTCACAAAGGTAAGATGTTGAAAATGGTAGTAGAATGCGAAATGCCCTTGTTTTTAGTGCAGAAAACTCATCATCCACTCCTGCCCAAAATTCAAAGAGTGATTTATTACTAAATTGTCTTTTGGTTTCGCCGCTTGCCGTGAAGTCTATGAAGGTTTCTTCCTCTTCAATTGAGAGTCCTTCGGGAGTATTTTGAAATGGATCCCTCACCCACTTGTAACTTGATATCAGTTTGTCGTCAGCAAGAAAGTACTTTTTAAAATTCTTTGCTAGCATTGCTAAATGATTTTCAATGGTTGCAAAAACAACTTTTACATGTTGTTCTTCAGCCTTGTAAGTTTTAATACAATCATTCAAATTTGCAAACATTGTTAAGTTTTCTTGCTTTAAATTTCTGCTCCACAATTCCAATTTCCTACAAAAAGCATAAACTTTATCACTCGTATCCAATATATGTGTATTTGCTCCTTGCAGATGAAGATTCAAGTTATTTAATTTCTCGAATATGTCGACCATGTAGCTCAATTTCATCACAAATAAACTATCGCGAAAATTCTCAGCTTCCGGTCTGTTTTCCTCTTCTAGGAAAACGGCGATTTCTTCTTTTAATTCATAAACACGTTGCAAAAATTTCCCTCGTGATAACCATCTTGCCTCGCAATAAAATAGTAACGCCGAATGTACTGCATCCCATGTCTTTACAAAGTGCGGAAAAGATTCTTGATTTCAGGGGTCTCATTTTTATATAATTTACTACGGTTACAACCGTAGTTAACACAATATTCAAACCAGGACTCATTTCTTTGGAAGCCAAAGCTTCTTTGTGGATCATGCAATGTGTCCAGACGCACTGTGGCGATTTTTGTTTCACAAGTGCTTGAATACTTTGGAATTTTCCGGACATAGAACGAGCACCATCGGTGCATATTCCGACGCAATTTTTCCATTATATGTTTGCCTCGTTCATAAAATCATTTAAGATAGCAAATAATGCGAGTGCTGTTGCTTTGAGTTCTATTGGTTTGCAGAAAAGTAATTCTTCTACTACTGACAAATCATCACAAAATCTAACATAGGCAATGAAATGAGCATCTTTATTACTATCTGTTGCCTCATCGAGTTGTATTGAAAACAATTTGTCACGCAACTTCGACAAAAGCTGACACTCTACATCTTCAGCTATATCAGCAATTCGACGGGCAACAGTATCATTTGAAACAGGTATAGACTGCAATTGTTTTGCAAAATTATCTCCAAACATAATTTCTTCAATCTTAATTGCGGCTGGCAAAATAAGCTCTTCACCAATGGTGTGAGGCTTTTTACATCTGGCTATTTTATACGAAAGTTTGTAAGAGGCAATTAAAGCTTTTTCATTCACAGACAAAGTTTTTTTAAACAATGATTTTTGCTTTTCATATGATTTTAATTTTAATTCGAAGAATTCTCTGGGTTTGTTTACGTACTCACTATGAAGCGTTTCCAAATGTCGTTTAAGTTTATTAGGTTTCATGCTGTCTGCCGCCAACATTTTTGAGCAAATGATACACAGGGGCCTTTCTTCTTCATTTACTTCAGTACTAGTGAACCCAAAATTTAAGTATTCTTGAGAATATTTTCTTGATTTTATTTTCGGAACCACGCTCGTCTGTGTACTTGTTGATGCTTGTCTATCGTCTAATGCTCGCTTACGCCCGCTTAAAAATTTA
>CM063508.1:17700406-17715406 GCA_032207245.1 Pardosa pseudoannulata
TTTACTAGTAATTTAGAGCTTATTAGACTAATTATATTTAAAATGTGTAATCAGCTAACTTGTTAAGCAATTAAAATATTGCGATTCACATTTTAATCTCTAATCGCTCACAATTGACCAATTATCTTTATAAATCCCTGGAAATAGCTTTAGCAAAATTCATCAAATCTCAAAAACTTTTATCAAAGATATTTGATAAAAATTATATATATTTAACTGACTCATTATTATTTGTACCATAACTGTGAAATAATTATTTTGTAGATTTTCATGTAAGATAACTCAGGGATAGATGATCATAGATTTTAAAGATGAAAATAATTTTTCTTACAATACAAGTACAATAAATATTTCTGAATATTTAAATTTTAAATGCATATATTTTTTATATTTTAGGCAAAAATAATGAAATATTAAAAAAGAGAAGTCAGAAACGTAGCTGGAAATTAAAATGACAGATGGTTATCCCTCTTTTAAGCCTAAAAGAGATGATCCCTAATACAAAAGAAAGAAAGTTAAAAGAGCAAAAAATAGCATATTTCTTATAATTAATCATGAAAAACATATAACAATCTGTAAAGATGTAATGGTATTGCTGAAAATTAGCGATTAAATTCAAATAAACAAAATGTGAAGTAAAGTTTTAAAAAATCCGCTTTTATAAAAGATTTACCGCATTTTTGTCTTAATAGCTTGCACAGGTTTTATGGATCAATTTCATGTCCCTAATGCAATGTATCCAGTCATTCTTATAATCCCTTCTGATTGTAACATTGTTCTTGTTTACAACCAACACAACAGTCAATTTCATCAAATTTTATTCAATAGGTATCTATAAAAAATGTTAATTTCAAATATATTTAATCTTATTCGTTGCTAGAAGTGTCATGTTTCTGCTTTTCACAAATTTATTTTAGGTTTTATCATGGGTTTAAGTTTATTTACTACACTGAAGTGCAACTGAACTGGGGATAGTTAGGTCTATGCAAATTGTGTAGCTCTGCGCATCATTTATGCTCAAGTTAAAGCGCGGTGGGTCCTGTGGTTGTTCTGAATTAGTTTTTTTAATTACCAGTATGGATAAACTGCCTGATTTAGACGCTTTTTCATAAAGGACAAATCGTAGGTGCGCGACTAATGGGTCATTCGATTCCCGAACTTGTGAGTGTACCGAGGTACTTTCCCACTATGGTCAGCACGTGCATGTACAGCTGTGGGAGAAATTTCCGAGAAAAATTTAGATGCAGTTATTGAATTCGAGTTTGAGGAACTCCTGTTATAGGGGAAGTTATAGATCACGGAATGGCACAAGCTTAACGGTCAAGCTCGCACAGAGATGTAACCGTGAGTTATGGGGGCAGGGCTAAAAACAATGTCAGCTTTCACAAAAGGGGCTATTTTTATAAGCCCACCTGCACTCACGAAGGGGATACAGATGTGGGAAAATTTCACCAAAAATGCGATTGACAAAGAAGAAAAAGGGGCGTTAAAACCGAAGTGAGGAGTTGAAAAAGAGAGTTAAGAAAAAGGAGTCGAAGTCGGGATTCAAGAGTAGCTGGACATCGAAAATCCCAAGCCCTGCTCGCTATCACTGACATCCCGTGCTCCCAAAATCCCGTACCGACACACAACATGTGCCTGCTCCCCTGCGCCTTTACTGGAGGTAAAACAGATGTAACATATTCATGAGGATTACTAGGCCCCAGTTAGTAATTCAATATTTTGATTAAGGAATAACGCATAACGAAAGAGAA
Source organism: Pardosa pseudoannulata (assembly GCA_032207245.1). Classification (NCBI taxonomy): domain Eukaryota; kingdom Metazoa; phylum Arthropoda; class Arachnida; order Araneae; family Lycosidae; genus Pardosa; species Pardosa pseudoannulata. Next base: position 17,702,161 of record CM063508.1, read on the forward strand.
TCGTAATATATGTCGTAATATATGATAATCGTAAATATGAATATAAAACATAAGTAATTGCTGGTTATGTTATATGATGATCAAGTAGGGTATCAATTTGTAAACAGCGTACAGAATAAATGCCTTAATACAAATATAAGTTCTTATATTTTTACTGTGTTTCCCCTTTGAAGAAGAACACTGGTGTTAGTGTTGTAAGTACATTACAACAGTGAGACTTCTAGGATTTTCAAGACTGACAGCCTCAAGAGCATACCAAGAATACATGCATGGTGGAAAAAGACTAGCTATCAGGCAAACTGCAAAAGACAATTACCCTGAGTGAGTGGTCTTAGACGGCTCAACTTCTGATATCCGCAGGGTATTGGAGTTTTCCAGCAAGGAAAGTCCCGGTTGTCTACTGGCTGGGTGAAATTGCTCTGACTTTTCAGTCATAAATTAGCCACCTAGAAGCCCAGATGTAAATCCTATTGAGCCTTTTTGCGATGTTTTTTAACAAAGTGTGAAAGACCACCATACAGTACCAACGAACCTTACTGAATTATGATTAATTTCAGTCAATATTTAGTCAAGACATTTCTAAGGAACATTTCTAGACACTTGTTGAATCTATGCGTCGTCCTTTCTGCTGTCAAAACCAGAGGAGACCCAGCTAGTTATTATATAGGTATCCTTAATTCAGATCCACATAAGTGTATCTCTTTCTGCTATGAAAATTTCCGAAGTTTATCAATATTCTTTGATAATGTTAAAACTATAGATACTATTTTTTGACTCAATAAATATAACTATAAAAATGAAAGTTATATAATTTATTTTAACTAACATTACATTCAATTAAAATCATCAATCTGTAATATTTTGAAATAGAAATTAAAAGTAGTTATCTCTCGTCGATTTGATTCAGAAAATAAATACGAATTATTTCGTCTTTGCAACTAATTTGTCTTAGCTTTAGAATTAAATATTTGTTCCTTGAAATTCCATTTAGTAAAATAACATATAGTTTACGTACTGCAACATATGTAGGTACCTAACTCACTAAAAATATTCACCCATTCCATGAAATAAAATTTAAAGATTAATTATTTTATAACCAAAAGATACAGTTGTATGTTGCAATGGATGTATTAATAGAACTGTCACCAAATAGCAATGTTTATGTTGTTGTTTATAATTAAGTATTCGAAATATTTAAATCCCTGATCTCTCCTTTACGACCTTCTATGCTACAACTATCTTATGCATAATTTATAAAATAAATCCCACATGTTTTATTGGGGGACTATAGGTAGATATTAATACTAATTTAAATTTAAATAAATGAATTAATTTTGCCCTAATGGATGTTACAAAAATAAATATTAACATATATCTTGGACTTATGAGTGTCTTAAAGAAATACAGAATTATTAAATATCTCCAATTGATTAAAATAAACTTTAGTAAAGTTATTTTTAAATACATTCTTATTTCCCATTAATAAAATCTCAGGTGTACAAAAGAAAAATAAACACATAGATATGCTTATTTATTAAAAATCAAGTACTTATAAAAAATAATATATTTTATAAAATACTTACATTTAATTTATAGAGACTTCGTAAATAATTATTATACCTACTCTTCAAAAATATAAATTTTAGTAACTGAACGTGTTATATCAACTGTGCTTTGAACATGTTTTTTGAGTTTCTGGCATAATTATTCATAGGTAATCATTCACTTTGTAAAAGTTTCTTACAATATTTATTGTAAACTAAAATGCAGTATTGTAACAGAGAACTGATGCACAAAAAGCTGGATTAAAAAATACTTTATGCTTCTCCAAATATTAAATAAATATTTAAATATTGAAACAAGAAATTGTCTGGATTATATTAAAAATATCACTAAACGAAATATTTTATTTTAAATGTTAAAACTTTAAAAATATATATAATCTTTCAAACCTACGTCGAAATTATTCCTTCACAAATTTGGTAGAAGTGAAGCTGTAAAAATACTTTAAATTGAATCTTTAAATCATACACAAATAAAAAAAATGATAAAATTTCTCAGAGACAAAATATTTTCTTAGGGAAAGGAATAAAGTTATCTCAGTATTTTCATTTTCCGTACTACATCCTTAATTTTAAGCTAAGATACATGGTATCATATATAAACTGGTGTTAAAAAAATTAGAATTTCTAGATTATTTCGAATATCTTCGGAAAAGCAAGACAGAAGTTAATACACAAAAGACACACTCTAAAAAATAACAAAATTTCTCAGAGACAAAATATTTTCTTATAGAAAGGAAAAAGTTTAGCTCAATATTTTCATTTCCCATACTAATTCTGTCATTTTAATTTGCGATACGTGATATTCCCCCTATATACACTGGTGTTAAAAAAATAGAAATTTTCAGAATATTTCGATTATATTCAGAAAACAAAGTTAATGGAATTTTATCCGAATGTCGCCTGACAATTGCTAGTAGATTTAAGTAAGCTTGATATAAATCAGTATTTAAATCATGGCATTTAATAAAAAAAACATTGACTTAAATCAAAAAAATAATTTCATAATTTCCCCTTAGCTTTGTAAATCTAGGTTTAGAAAGTTTAGTAATAAAATTTCTCTCCCAATCAGATTCCTTTTAAACATTTCGTTTTAAATATAACATAAAAAATAATAACAATAAATATCATTTTGTATACACTTTTTTTGTATTTTGTATTTAAAAACTCATTTGATAATTGATTAAGACTTAAGTTACATATAATGAAAAACTGTAATCAGTTTATAAGAATTTCTTAAAAAAGGATAATAAATCATATTTCATGTGTTTTATACATAGCTTATCGAATGTAGATAATATTTCATACATGATATTTAAGAAGATCTACCGTGTTCATTAATTGGATATGTAAAATAGTTTCCTGGTCGAAGTTTTAAAGGATACCTTTGGAAGTTACAGGACAAATCTGGAGATCTCCTATTTGGTTTGGTTTGGAGTCCTACGATCTACTTTTTGCAACACGAGGCCTAATAAGACCAGGATCTACAGCTTAAAGCAGAATCCGAACTGCTACGAACATCCATGCCACTGTGTGATTCGAACCCACGAACTCCGGCACCGAAGGACAGCACCCTATCCAATCGGCCATCGTTCTGCGATCTCCTGTTTGGATCCTGATTTCAAATATCAAGCATCCACTTTGAACAAAACGTCATTCTTTCAATGCCAAATTGTGGACCAAATTGTGGAAACTTAATCATTTATCTCAAAAAATTAAGTTCTTGTTTAAAAAATTTATTTGCAGTATTTGATTTTATAGAAAGATAAAAATATAAATAGAGGAATGATACTTTCTAGTAGAAACCGGTTTAAGCCTAATCCACTGTGATTTTGAAGGGTTCACCTGCTCTCTAAGTTAATACATTCTCACTTTTTTCATGTAAAACTCTATATGTTTGTGCAGTTCATTATCGGCACACATTTCGAACAGCTTTCATAACGATCTAATCCAGATTGTATTAGGTTGTGACTTAAATATTTGATATTTCACTCGACGATATAACAGCAACAAATTTCAAGAAAGTACATTCGATTTTGTTCTTATTTTGCATTTTACATAAATAGCAAAGTAATCTATTTTTTTATTCTTTAGGAGGGGTGATTGCTCTCATTGCCCTCATTGCTCCTGCCTGAATACGTCACTTTGTACACTTTTGTCACTCTGTACGTCACTCTGTGTATTATGTAAACTTTTATGTGGTAAATAAACATTCTATCATCATTTTATTTGGTTTCTGTGAGTTAGTACATACTAACTGAACAGCAGTAGCATAGTGAGCAAAACAGTCAATCTCATTACCGGAGGGATGCTCGGTCGAGACTAAACATCCTCTGTGATTACTAACGGTGGCTGGGCAAGTAAAGTAGATTAGGGTCTCTTTTTTTGTTGCAAATTTAAGCGATAACTTTGAAGGTGGTAGGCCAAGCCTCGGTTGCTCAATGCGTCTATATTATGATGAACCCTGGGGGGGACGTAATGTTACTTGCGTTCATAGCATTCTTCTTTAAACTACACGTGCTCATCGGGTGCTGTTATATATGTAAATGCTTATCAACCATGTTTCCTATAAATATATCTGCCTCTATATTCAACTGCATTTTGATAGGAAATAACGTGTTACCTGTATCGTTACAGGAGAGATACAAAGGATAGGTTTTATAATTTTTTTAAAGATCTCTCAAAACATGACAATAAATTAATTAATTATTAAAAGCCATTGAGTCGCTCTATAAAATCAACATTTTTCTCAAAAAAGACCCACTGGAAAAATAACGAAAAATGCAATAATTCCTGATACATTATTTTAGGAAACACAACATATTTGTGTCTTATCTAAGGAATTGAAATGCTAGGTTATCAGAAAAAAATAGGCACTTAAGTGGTTTTTCCTTGGGAACAGAGAGTACATTGTTATATATCCTTTGATGAACTGCAAGTTTATGTACATGTTCCTCTTCATATAGGTCCTATTACTTTCAACAGAATAAACAGAGTTCCTAAGTAGAGGATTATTTGCCTTTAGCTATATCAGATATTAATAGTAGAGTTATATACAATAACTAATATATTTCATTTCTGCCGTTGCAGTTCTAGCATTTATCCTCTGAAAACTGGGAATATAATCATACCTTTAGATAATTCTTGAACGTTTTATTGTATGGTTAAATCAAAAACGAGGAAGTTTAAAATAAAGACTATGAATTTATATTCAAATAAAGATGCATTGAGCTGCATAATCATATCTTCAGATAACCATAATTATATCTACAGATAATTATAATTATATTACATAATTTTATATATAGATAATTCTTGTATCTTTTACTGTATGGTTATATTAAATATATAGAGAGGACGTAAATTAAAAAATAAAATCTACAAATTTATATTTAAATACGTTTCATTCAGCTGCATAATCATATCTTTAAATGATAATAACCCTATCTACAGAAAATTATAATTACGTTGCATAATTATATCTTTAGATAATTCTTGTTTTTTTTTACTGTATGGTTAAATTAAAATATATGGCAGATTCAACTAAAAAAAATAAATTTAAAATAAAAAATACAAATTGATATTTCAGATTTTATATTCATTCAGCTGCATAACTATACCTTCAGAGAATCATAATCATATTATATATTCATATCTTTAGATAATTGATGAATGATTTATTCTAAGATTAAATTAAAATGTCTGACATATGTAAATAATAGGAATAAAGTTAAAATAAAGACTACAAACTTATATTTAAATAAAAATTCTCATTCAGCTGCATAATCATAATCATATTACATAATCATATTACGCTCAGATAAGTGTTGGATGTTTTATTGAATGTTTAAATCAAAATGTCTGTTAGACGCAGATAAAAAGAGCAAATTCTAAAAAAAACTATAAATTTATATTCAAATAGAGATTCATTCAGCTGTATAAAAATGGTTATTATATTTTCATAGTGTACTAAAGAAACACATTGATTTATAATAATATAATTTTCATAAATGCAATTTATTTGTTTCCTTTCTTGAGAAAAATCGAAATACTGATTTCTCAGAAACATAGAATGTGCACTTAAGTAGTTATTTGCAAAGAGCAAAAAAGAAATCGTGATACATTGTTAAGTAATCCCAATTTGTCCTCAGCAATCAAAATTTATGTGCACGTGTACCTCTTCATATACACGTTCTATTGTGTCAAAATGAATAAACGGATATACTAAGAGATTATTTGCCTTTATCACTAGATATTTCTGCAACTGAATTTCAAGCATTTGATGTCTTCATACGTGAAAAATAACCATTTCTATACTTAGATGTTTCAATATTTATGACGATTGCTAATTTATATCTCAATAAAAGGAGAGGAAAAAATAAATTCATTAGTCATGAATGGCTATCTATTGACTCCTTAGCAGTGTCTTTTCTCCTATATTTTGCTCAAGTAATAAACATTCATGTTTCGTCGTCAAATCATTTTTAAAGAAAAACTGCGCCATAACTTGTGTTTTAAAATAACTTTTATAACTTCTTCACATGAACTTCTAATATGTTTTGTACAATGATGTCGTCATTATCTTCTTCGAACATATTATCAATAAAATTACATTTCTGCATTTTCTTTACATGTTGTATTGCATGGCGAATTTTACACTTTTAATTCGATGTTACATTAATTTATATAGTTAATACTATGCATTTGCTTATCAAATCCTGACATGATGTCATATAACTTTTTGAAACTATCAGTTAAATCCATATTTACTGTTTTATATTTTCACAGTCAAATCTACTGAATTTATGCTTATTTGAGAATTTTACCTTCAATTCTATTGTCATGATTCACTTTCTTAAAAAAAGGCAATTTGTTCATTTAGACTTCCACTAAGTATATATCAGTTAAATATAAAGATAAACAATTTTTTATGTTTGACTGAATGATAGCATATATCTATATTTTTAAACGATATGCATTATTGCTATTTTTTACTATGAATTTAAATATTTTATTATTTAAAGCCTTTCATTTTATATTTTGTTTTCTCTTGTCTAACAAATTGTAACACTTGCGATTTTTCACATGAATTATTTTGCTTGTCACCTTAATGCAATGCTTAATTTTAAATATTAATGGGAAAGAAGGTTATTTGACATTGAAAGCAACGAAAAGGAAAATTTCTTATGATCTATTATAAATTTATGTAAGGCATTAACTTAAATATTTCAATGACGTATTTATTTGCTATGTAAATAAGCATTGCAAACGTCAGAAGATTTCAATGTAAGCATTTGAAATATTGATGACTTTTCTAGCAAAGTATGCTTTCAAATTCGAATTTTCTATACTATATTTTATACTATATTTTAGATTTTCAACATACTAAATAGGGATATTTCTTAAATGAGACTCTCTTATATAAAGTGATAATCAATCTTGAATTTAACCCTTTGACAGTTTCATTTTTTTCCAGAATTCGGTCAAAAAATGTCACATTTTTTATTTCGCTTTTTTGTTCATTTTACATATTTAAGCAAAGATATGTTATTAAAATTAACATTTCTAATATTTTTAAGCATTTATTACAACTTTTTTTCTTTCTATGAAAGCATCATAGAACTGAAGTTTACCTTTAGTCTCATCGATATCCAAGTTAATTTTTGGAATTCTAGTGAAAGCAAATCTAGGAGGCGGATCCAAAGGATTATCACAATTTATTTAAAAAAATTGTCTTGCTTGACTGATTCCATCTGTACTACTATCAGAGTCACTACTATCCAGGTCATCTAGTAAACTTTCGCTACTATCATTTACAGATAATTCAGTTTCTGATTTCGAATCACATTCAAATAGCAAGACATTATCTCCATACGCTCTGAATTATCCATTATTTAAAAGTAAAAATATATTATTCAACTCTTACATCAATAAAAGTATCAAGCGGTTAGTAAAATATAACCAGAAAGCTATACACGGAAAGATAACAATTCGTATTCTGATACAAAACATGCAAAACAAACCTCGCTTTTGAGTAGATTAAAGTTTAATTAGAGTAGAAATTAGAGTAGAAAATACAATAAACTGGAAACTATCATTTACTGGACATTTACTTTACCATCTATATGAATAATTTGTTACTAAAATTGGAAAAAATACTGCCGAAACAGTGCAAGCGAAATAGAAATCAGATTGCCCGTTCGCTGTACGGGCAAATCAGTAAAGGCCCTAAAGCTGTGCTCGTATGGCGTACGGGCAAAACAGGGAAGTGATTAAGTATTCAAAATATTATACTTTTAATTGTAGTCTTCGAATGAGCGTAGATCATAAAATGACATAAAAACAAGCAAAACAATGAAATCTATTAGAAAATAATATAATGTTGTCCAATAAAATTAAATATCCAAAAACACTAGTTGATTTTTTTTTTAGAACACTACATTACTTCACATACTTTTCGCTATATAAATAGCTTTAGTAATAAAATTGTATCTTGATTTTCATTTATATAAAATAAGTAAAATAATTATTACTAATATGGCAACGTGTTAAAAAAAATTCTTGTTTCAACGTATTAAATCTTCCATAACTTCAAACACATTATGTGTCAAATTTTATGACCAACGCATAAAAGGACTAATTCGAAATCAAAATTTTGATTATAACTACCAAATTTTAATTAAATATACAGTAAAATGTACTGCTCTGCTTAGAGTAAAATATTTCATGGATTATGAATGATTTCTTTACAAAAATCATTTAATTTTTGTTATATAAAATAATTTATTTTGAAAAAATAAAAAATTTTAATTTAAATGAAACAAAATTGATATCTTTTGATCTACAAAATATAATTTTGAAAAATCTTCAATCATTACTTAATTTATAGTATCAAACGTAAGATAATTATTTTTATTATTCATACATTTAGGTGATATTAATCCGAGCAATATCTTATTTTACAAAGAAAATAAAAATATTTTTGTATTAGTTTTATATTTTTATATCTCAAAGTCTCTGTAGTTATCTCTGAAATACTTTTACAGAATAAAACATATATTTTATTTCAATTAGATGTAACAAATTAGTCTTTAACATTTATATATTAAAAACTATCTTCTATGGAAGAAATATGAATAATTTTCCTTAGTGTATATATTTTTAAAATTTAATTTTAAAAACATTAACTTTACATGACACACCTAGACGCTTATTTTGATGGCTAACGTTTTAAAGATATAAAACTTTTAATGTAAAAGTATGTTACATGAAAAGGCTGTTATAACAAAGGTTTTAAGTCTCGACAGATTGTAAAAGGTCTTTAATAAACTATAGTCAAAATGTGAAAGTAATTAAATGGAAAAGGATGCATCTCGAAAATTTTTAAGGTCACTAATTCGATATGAAAACAAATTGAAATGAAGAAATTGTTTAATATTTTTTAAAATAAGGATTAATGGAAAAACAGAATTTTAGTGAATTCACAGGATCATTAAATTAGACAATTTAGATTTGTTTATGAAGCATATGACCAGCTTGATTCGTTTAGAACAAAAGAGTTTCATATTTTTCGACAAATTATTTTCATTTTAAAGGTATCATCTTATTTTCACTCCCTTTCTCCCTTATTATATGAAAGAAAAATAAATTATATATTAGAAAAATACATATTTTGAATTGATATTCTAGATAATGTAGAAAAAACAATTTGCAAAAGAATTTTATTATGATTTTAGTAATCAAGTTTCATAGATTGTATGAGACATGAAAAGGCTGGAAGAAGTGCACAATTTTATGAATATTTAAAAATTAAAACTTATGAGAAAATGAAGAAAAGCATACACTTCTAAATGTATCAGCACCGTCAGTATTAAAAGTAATGTTTATTAAGATTTTAGTTGTAAAGAGCTAAAATCTAAATGCAAAAAACAATATATTTTATCTTTGTATTTATTCCTTTTACAAATATATGACATGAACTTTTCAATTTATTAATCCTAATTTTTATCGAGAATAAATGTACTCTATTATGCCTAGATATATAAAATTATTTCTATAATTAGCAGCTTTTAGAGAAAATATCTTTTTTTATTTACAATCTTTGTATTTTTATTTTTTCTTCCATATATATTTATACAGTAACTACTATTTATAAGAAAGAATCTTCAAAATTTTGAAGTTTATTTTTTAAGTTTAAGCTAAAAATATTTAAGGGTAATCAAAATTTCTTGTAAAAGAAACTGATATCTTCTTTCAAATACTTTTTCACTTTGCAGTAAAGAAACATTTAAAATTTGTTTTTCTTCGGGGTATGAGAAAAAAAATGTTTCCAAAGTTTCTATTAATTATTATAGAAAAAAAATTCTATTTTCTAAGAATCATTTTTTGTTTCTTTGAAAATGTTTTTACAACATTTTCCATTAATTAAAAGTCATGTAGATAATCTTAAGAAAATATGTTATAAATGTTTGAGCAAAAGTTTAAAGTATACCTTGAATAAGTTGAAATTTCTCATTAATTTCTTAAATTATGATAGCGTGATAAATGATCCGCCTACACAGCCAAGATAATTTAAATACAATATTTGCCTGTGATTTCTTTCTAAAACTAGTCTGTTTTCCTTATGTAATTTATTATATTGTAATGAATAATCACAAAAATACGAAATACATTATGCTATAAAACCATGATATTCATGATAATAATAACAGAATATATAAATAAACTGAGTACATAAAATATTACACACTGAAATAATTTTACCTTAAGTATTACATTATTGTCAGGATGCCTGTAAACACTAGATTAAATTGAATTGGTGAAAAGAACAAAACTATTGTGGAGCTAAAAAAAAACAACACATACAAAATATAATAATTAACAAGTCAAAATATCACTTAAGATAATATATTAAGAATAATCAATCAGCTGGAGAAATTCTTACACTGAGTCATGTTTTAGTTTGTTGTACAGATTGCTATAACACAGTCTTAGTGCACTGTTTTCATTTACATGTTCAGTGTACATCATTCTGTTAATACTCACAGTCCACACAGTGTCTCTGTCATTAATATTGATTGATTGTTTCTCATGAGATTCCCCTATGATGAACATATTTTGTTACTGTAACCATCTCGAGATAATATAAGTTTTAGTCAACCTTAAATTCCAGGACATGATTTATTATATTACATTAAATTCAAGTACACAATCACATATGTTTCTAATTAAATCATAACATAACATCTTAACTTTTATCCCTTAATTCAACATTTTTTCTTGATGTTTTGCACATCATCAGGTTAGATTAATACAACATTATTTCAAAGTCAAAATATATCACAATAGAATCACTACCTATATTTGTTATCTCAATATCAAATCATATATAACAGAATTGTAGAAATTTCTCACATTATTCTGAAAAATATATCCCATCTTATGTATCATAATAATTCACAATGTTTCTCAAACTCATCATGTAATATTATGAGAACAGCATTTAAGTACAATATAATACAAAATGTATAAAAGTGTAACATTTGGATTCAACAAATATGTGTTGTTTGTTTCTGATTGTTTGTATAACATCAGGAAGAAGGTTTAAAGTCAAAACACAGGAGTACAAGGTACTTTAGAATCCCATATACACATGTTAAGACTGAATCCTCAGTCTTCTGAGTGTGGAAGTGAAAAAAATTAAAATAAAAAAATTATTGGACTTCATAGGGTCAATTGTAATATTAATCCATACCTTTCCTCAAGAAGAGCAAAAATATAGATCAAAACACATCATATGAGGTGGGGTTTCATGTAGGGCTTTCATGAAAACCTTCGAAAAAGAGGTTCAGTTTAATCAAAAATCATCTGACTTGGTTTACAGTCAAGTGTAGTCCAAATCATTGCACAAAAATATATAGAGCTCTCCCTCTCATTCGACTGCTGGCAAGGATCCGATGCGCAGTTTTGAATTTTGAACGGGATGGCTCAATGCTAATATTGACAAAAGTTTTTTCGAAAAACACAATAAAAAACCAAAATGAATTATACAAAAATATCATCACTTTGAATTTCGAAACTCTTTTCAATACATCACAGTCCAGTTTCAAATATTTCATAATCATCAATAAATTTTATCAATTCACTTATTTTTCATCATAAAACATAAAAAATTTTCAAATAACACTTTAAAATTTTTCTTTTGTTTTGACACAATTTCTTATAATTTAATACCCTTGTTCCCCTCCTCCCCCTAATGAAAAAAAAAATTCACATGAATTTGCTAACTTATTTTACTATAGCTTTACTTCAGTTGAAAATCCGCTTGTGGATAAAAATGTTTTAATTTGGTACTGTGTACAACCTCAGTTTATTTTCCAGTATATTGAATTGGTTTTTCAATTTCAAAACTTACATTAAATAATTTATTTATGATTTTGAATGGTCTTATGTATGGCTTTCGTAATTTATTCGAATTTGGATAAAAGAATTGTTGATATAATACTAATTCTCCATCTTTAAAATCTGATTGAATAAAATGTCTGTCATATCTACTTTTATTCCTTTTATGATATTCAATATTTCGTTCTTTGATACCAAAAAACCGTGGTCAGCAAAAGTGGTCAAAATAGCATCATAGTTCGTCGCGTACAGAAACAAAACATCTCATTCTCAACTCGATGCTAAAATCGAAACATTTTTACACAGTTTTGCCATTCAGTTACGATGAAAACTGCTACGTCATAAAGAATTTCAGAGTAATTTTAAACAAGTTTCGCTCATGCCAATAAAAAAAGTGCATCTTCAGTTTGCTGAGATTCGAAGTTACAATTAATACAATTCTGTTAGATTGTAACCGAGGTCACATTTTAATCGATGAAAAGAAGAGAATTTTTAAGCACGTGCACTCAAATTAAAATAAGTTTTCCTCTTCGGTCAAAAGTTTTGCCCATGTAGGTGGGCCCTTTCTATGTGATGAAATCATACAGTAATCAAATTCTCTAGAATCAAAATTTTAAATTCCTAAACAAACTATTAAATTTTAACACTGTTAATATATGAAAACCAAAATTATTCTTAAATGCTTAATTTTACAGCGCACGATATTTCAATCCTTTCATTTCATTAATCAAAATTTAACCAAACATCACTGTTAATAAAAGACCAAATAAGTAAAATTATAACAATTTTTCAATATCATAAGTGATAAGAAAAACAAACATAATCAATTTTTAAGAATTATCACATGTCTAGAAATGTTATTAATTTATACAAATTTAGATTTTTTTACAACACCAGAAATTTCAAACTATAAATTCTAGAAATACAAATACACTTTAACTTGAAAAATGGTTCGTATATAAAAATTCTAATTATAATTTATTATAACTGAAATCTTAATTGATGAATTTTTTGAAAATGCTCTGTTAAAAGATTTTTTAGTTTACCTTTATGCCGAATATACAGAGGTCAAGCAGTAAATTTTTGTAGAATCTTTCTTTTCACTAATTTGCTGAACTTTTATATTGTCCTCGTCTTAAAGAGTTCTTGTGTGACTTTAATGGGAAATCGGAGATCTCGATGAGGAAGGCGCGTTATAGGGAGTTTTGATGAAATGGACACATAGGGATATAGACACGGCCCTGTCAGGCCAGAAGGCCGGATGTCTCGAACACAGTGTAAAT
>CM063508.1:17717906-17800406 GCA_032207245.1 Pardosa pseudoannulata
GAAGATTTCCTATTCTAATTCTTGTATAATGCCATAAAGTCGAGTACAATATTAACACTTTACATCACAGAACTTAAAAGTTTGCTTCTACATTGTTCTATAATAAATTTTGATCGGCACATGCAATTTCTTTTGTATTTTTTATAACTTATAACTACTTTTAGATATTAGTTTTTGATTCTAAAACGATGATTTTTCTTAGTAAAAAGTCTTTTAAGAATAAAATTAAAAATTTCAGCATATTTAAATTTTCTAATAACTCTTTAACTCGATAGCTCTTATCAAATATTTCTTTTTCATTCTGGAGTTAAAAAAACGTTTTAAATTAGTTTGTCTTCGGGATTTGTAAGATTATCGTTCGTAAACTTTTTCTTAGTTATTAAAGAGAAAAAAATTATTTTTAATAGTAAATTTTCTTTCTGGGAAAATATTCTCATTTTTTTCTGGTAACTAAAAGTCCTGGAAACAATTTGACATAAAAATTTCAGGAACATTTTGCCGAACATTTCTCTATGTAAGTAAATTTTCATGTATATCATTAATGTTTTTTAGACTCTTAACAGAAAAAGTTAGGAGAATGTTAGACATTGCAAAGAGTTTTTCTAATTGCCAACTTACAGTTACAAAACATTTTATACATATGTATTAGGTAGAGTGTACTTAATCACGTTTTTTTTAATCAGATTTTTCTTATTTGAGTTTACAAAACTTCTTTGTTAAATCTTTGTGCTTTGGTTTTAATTTTCACTTTGTTTACAATTATTATTTTCATATTTCTTAAAATTGATTTTCAATGTATTAGAGTATTCCTCTTTCATTTAATTGTATACATAATGCAAAAATTTTATGCCCATGCTTTGTATTTTTATTGATATAGTTTTAAGATTAAAATAATTTTCACTACCAAATAATGATCATTACATAATATTGATTTAAATATATAATTTATTTTTTTTATTGTTTATTAGTAAAGAGGTTTCACTAAAAATATTATACAAATCTTTATTTCTAAAATTTTATTTGCCAGTATTTTTTATACAGATAGTTTTATTTGAGTCCGTAAAATTTTAATTACCAAAGATTTATACCGGATTAAATTTTGTGTAAATAATAAAATATAAGAATTTTATAATGTTTTCTCAATTTTCGGTAACTTTAAAGGTCAGAATTTCCTTAAACTCCCTGTTTGGTAGCTCAATGAAGATAACATAAATATAATACCAGCTTATACAATTATTTTATAAATGCAGTTTTGAGTTACACTTTTTTAAATATTAGTATATGCTAAAATTGTTTTAAATATAATAGTATGTGAGACTTTAGATTTTCAGAACTTCCTTAAAAAGTAATTCTTTTTTATCTATGTAGGAATAAGAATTGATGTTTTTACAATTAAACTATTATAAGATGCAAAGTTCTAAAGTAAAATAAGTTCTAATATTCTTCATTTTACCTTCTTACTCTATAGAAACTTAAAGCTAGAACAAGAAGCTACAAGGTGTTACCAATAGTTGATACTTTTTGCTGTTGCTTGGAATCGATAATATTCTATAATGACCAATGTCTCTTTCTAATTCCATGTACAATTATTATATTTTTGTTACAATACACTTATGCTACACTTCGACTTGGTGTTGGCATTTAATTTAAGGTTATATTATAATCTATCTTTTAAAGTTGAATTTGAAGATATACTCCGCTTTCCTGAAAATTGGAAAAAATCCTTGAAAATTTCCAGATACTTTTAACTTCCATTCTGATTAATAAGCTGATTACATGGGGTAAATGGACAGTTGTGGTTGGTTTACACCATTACTTGTTATGCAACTTTCTTTACCAATGATATGATTATTTATGCGAGATGACAAAATATTCGTGCCATAATATAGCATTAAGAGCATCATCCTGTAGCTTACTTGCTCAAAGCAGTGAAACAGCTGTCTATACTTTATTTTTCCCTTACTAACGTTTCTTTTTGTGTTATATAAGTGCTTTAGCTATTCTAGGCACAGTGTCCCAATTCACGTATATTGATATCGAAAGCCTTACTTTTAAGGATATCTTTCAAATAAAGCGATACAGGTTTACCAGCCCTAAAACAAATCTTTCACGGGAATTACAAATATACACGTTATGGATTAACCACCAATGTCTTATTTGGCTTGGTTTGGAGCACTACGGTCTACTGTTTTGCACACGAGGGCTAATGAGACCGGGACCTACAGCTTAAACCCGATTCCGAACTGCTACGAACTTCCATGCCATAGTGGGATTTGAACACACGAACTCTGGTATTGACGATCAGCCCCCTAACCAATCGGCTAGAGTTCGGCACCAATGTATGAAGATATTGGCAATGTAATGTTAGTTTTTAGAAGATTATACTGTGAATATTACAGAAATCTCTTGGAAATCAGTTTTGTTGAGCGAAGAGAAAAATCTTCTTTTTTCTTCATTTCATGAGTAGGTGATTTAATTTTTTTTTTATATTGTAGAAGTCAAAATCTTATTGGAGAAAAATGTCATATGCAGCGTTTTAAGATATCTACAAAGAAATGATTCGCTTTGACGAAATTTTTTTTAAACACTTGATAACCCAAAATTAAAGTCATTGCTTTTAGTCATTCCCAGAATAAAAGGCATTCCTTTTCAATATACGAGTTCATTTTACTTGGTCCTCGTTTTCATTTCAAGAAAGCTTGGTCCATAGGGAAATTCTTTTATGATATCTTTGATTCAATCTCATGCAACAAAAATGTGAGTTCTCCACCCATAGGATACCTCCATGGAGTCAACCCTACTTTCACTCAAAAGAATGAGATATTGATTTAACTCTAAATTAAATTTAAGACAACAGCAATAAAATAACATTTCTGAAATTTCCGAAACATATAAAATCTTTCAACATGCATCATACAAAAAAATAAATTTCTGTACCAAACTATCTGAAGATCAAAATTTTGCTGTAAGATTCGATTTATTGTTGAAGAGTTCATCTTTCAATCCCATAACCTTCTGTTGGAGAGCAATATGGGAATTCAATGACATGTGTTGTGTTTTCTATATTTTTCATTCCGTAGATAAAATATCGAAAACCAAAAATAGTGAATAATCCCTCATATATTTTAAACTTTAGATGAGTTGACCTGAGGCAGATATTACAATTTGAATGCTTATTCATTATAAAAACAGTAATCAATACAAATGCTAAACGTGGTAGTATTCATTTTTAGATAAAAATGTTTTCAGATTGTTATAAAACTATTTCATTCTATACATCGAAATAACAGTAAAATTCATTCCAAATATATCCCCTATATAATAATAGCCTAAGTAATCTGTCCGTCTGTGCTCAAATTTATGAAGCGGTTGGATCTGGAATGGCTAGGGCATCCATATTGGATTCTAGATGAATAAGGGTTAGCGAAATTCAAAGCAAGTCTTTAAAACGTTCGAAATCTACCACTTCCCTCTTTTCGAGCTTTTAATATATTATATCAAGCACTATTTTTCCCGGTTAAGAGCAGGTAATTAACACAAAATAAATAATAAAAATAACATTTTTTTCTAGCATTATGACGTCATTCCTTTAACCATCTCATTTAATCAATTTCTTATTTTAAATTATTTAAATTTCGTCTGCATTATTTTCATACGTTTTATCACCGAAATTAGATATTACGTAAATAATTTTCTTTTATATTTGGCTTAAATAATAGATTAGGGGTACATATGCTATAGTTTTAAATTTAATCTTCGATTATTTTTTGTTGCAAATTAAAATTTTATCACTTGTATAAACAACCAATTCTTTTCATAAAATTCTAGTATTTTATTTCACGGAATAATAAATATCTAACGTTTAAGTTATACATCTTTGAAAATTAAGAAGTTTGTTCGTTTGTCTGTTTGTTTTTTATACTTAACCACATGGTTTTAACTAAATGAATCCATTATGATTCTAAACTGCATTCACTATATCGGGAGACTTTAGAGGAGTATGAAGTTAAATAAATTATTGAACTTGTACCAGATAATTCTCAGCCAAAAAACAAACTATTTTTTAAGTGCATTCTCAGGTACTTTATAATTCTGGAAAATTTTACTTAACCCGTCATATGACGGGCTATATGTTTGTAATCAATATGACTAATACATTAAACTGATTTTAAACAAATTTTAACATACAGCTAAATTTAAAGTTTAATTAATACTTTCAGGTTTAATGTATTGGTATACAAGTTGTTCTAAAAGTAGCCACATTTCTGTTAGAAAAAAAAAACCCTAAAATATATCTATGTGCATATATTTCTTGCAATCACTCGTAATGCCTTCCAACTGGGAGAAAGATCTAGCCTGAATTTCTATAAAATTGATTTTTGTTTTTGATTTTCAGGAATGAATGTTTTAAAATTAAATAAATGTATAAAGTTGTGGGTAATATACAAATACATATATAAACCTTGTGATATACAGGAGGCTGATTTCACTATATTTAACGATTTAGTCTATTGCACAAATATTTAATTCTAAAATAGAGCAATATAATAAAATATATTTTTTGCATTAAAACTACTGAATTCATCTAAAATAAATGATTTGTTAAACAAATCGAAAACTTAAATGTAATATAATCGATAATTATGTATACAAAACTCTGCTGTGTTTTTGCGTTTGATGTTGTTATGTGTAATTTAAAGTGGAATTTTAACTAATAAATACTCTCTGAATTGCGTAAATGTTAGTACCTGCATGATGTAATTAGTATTCCTTTAAATACGACGAAAAGTTATACTAGTGTTTAAAAAATCAATAGAGCTCTACATCTACAAAATTCAAAAAGTAATGGATATGAGAATAATTCCAAGCTAACTGTCTAAGAATTATCTCAAACTATCTAATATAACATATAAAAGGATGAGTAGACATTTTGCAAAATAATTTGCACTGAATCATATCTCATTTTAAAAATATTGAAACAAAATTCGTTTTGAGAAACTGCTTGTAAGATGATTTTATACTGACAAATATATGAAAGAACTATAAGCTTACACAGGTAAATATAAGTCAAGGGTTGTGTCAAAATGACAGAAGAGTATATCATAATAATTCTATCAGTATATTTAAGTATACATAAAGTGCAAATTTTCTGAATACTTTTCTCTATGTTAAGCAAAACGTATCATTGATAATTACTTGTATTAGTTTTAAATGTCTAACCATTTATTAAAAGATATAGAAGTAGTAGTGAAATGCACACTGATGTCAAATAATGCCTAAATTAAAGCAATAAAACTGAAATACTTAGTGAAAGTTATGTTCCCAGACGTACCCCAGAAGAAAGTATACTATTTGCTGTCGTTGTTTGTAATTATTCTACATTTTTACACATTTGTAATTATCCTACAACGACTTTAATCTTCAAAATAACTTTCATTGAGTAAGTTGTATACTTGAATATAATTAAAAACAACAGTCTTGAAGTTATATTCAGCCAAAATAATAAAATCAGTCTTTCTAAATCAGTATAATTCTTTCAAAAATGTATCAACCAATCAGTAGAAAATTAATTTCCTATTTAAAACATACTGGAATGTTTAATATTTTAGTCTGAAATATCAAACAATGTATAAGCGTTAAACTATTTTAGTAGCTCAATCTGTTGATAATGTCAATCAATATTTCTTTGTCCTGTTTCCATAACAACTGATGTAAATACAATGCACATTAAGCATTAATGCCATTTTTTAGCCTAATACCAAAAACGTATTTTCAATGGAAATCCCAACACAGTTTTAATAAAATACAATTATTATCCAGTAGTGCAGCTAACTGTGTATAGTATTATTTATGACACTTTCAGTAAAATTCACATAACTCTTAAAATACTTATATGTAGGCAATATAACTTGAAATGATAACTTATTGTTTGAGAACACCTGAGCTAAACATTTTATTAAAGAAGATAAATAGATATTTATTTCTATGAATACCTAAACAGAGAAGCATAAATAATACATAAATACATACACACATGCATACGCCATCAGTTCCATTAACACACACAACAAGGGGGAGGTGCCTCCAGCCCAGCTTCACTAACCAAAGAGTCTAACTGTTTCATGCTTAATATCTTTTTTTTTTTGAGACATAGTCTGTATTGATTTATCTGTACTTTTCCACTGACAATTGCCTTACTTACTTAATATTAATTAGTCTTATGTGTTTTTGGTAATAATTGTCTTAATTTTCATTCCCCAATGTCTCTCTCTCTCTCTCTCTCTCTCTCTCTATATATATATATATATATATATATATATATATATATATATAATATATATATATATATATATATATATATATATATATATATATATATATATATATATATATATATATATATATATATATATATATATATATATATATATATATATATATATGTATATATATATGTATATATATATATGTATGTATATATATATATATATATATATATATATGTATATATATATATATATATATATATATATATATATATATATATACATATATATATATATATATATATATATATATATATATATATATATATTATATATATATATATATATATATATATATATATATATATATATATATATATATATATATATATACATATATATATATTATATATATACATATATATATATATATATATATTATATATATATATATATATATATATATATATATATATATATATATATATATATATATATATATATATATATATATATACATATATATATATATATATATATATATATTATATATATATACATATATATATATATATATATACATACACATACACATACATATCTATGTATAAATTATTTTTTAACTAAATTGAAAATTTATTATAATTTATCAAAATGCACAATACTGTTTTATTGTTAATATATTAAAAGTTTCTATCTGTTGCCTTTATATGTTAATAAAAGCAGAAAAGAGAGTAAATAGTTTTTGAAAATTTGCACTTTCTATCTACTAATAAATGTATTTTAAATTATTTGTAAAAATAAAATATATTTTCTAGTATCCTGACAAGTCGTTTCTTTTCTAAATTTCATTTCTACTTAAGCTCATTTTAGTTATATATATATATATATATATATATATACATATATATATATATATATATATATATATATATATATATATATATATATATATATATATATATATATATATATATTTATATATATATATATATATATGTATGTATATATATATATATATATATATGTATATATATATATATGTATATATATACATATATATATATATATATATATATATATATATATATATATATATATATATATTTATATATATATATATATATATATATATATATATATATATATATATATATATATATATACATATATATATATATATATATATATATATATACATACACATACACATACATATCTATGTATAAATTAATTTTTTAACTAAATTGAAAATTTATTATAATTTATCAAAATGCACAATACTGTTTTATTGTTAATATATTAAAAGTTTCTATCTGTTGCCTTTATATGTTAATAAAAGCAGAAAAGAGAGTAAATAGTTTTTGAAAATTTGCACTTTCTATCTACAAATAAATGTATTTTAAATTATTTGTAAAAATAAAATATATTTTCTAGTATCCTGACAAGTCGTTTCTTTTCTAAATTTCATTTCTACTTAAGCTCATTTTAGTTAAGCGATACAAATTAACGTTTTAATCTAGTGTCATTTTTAATACTAACATATCTCTTATTTAATGAGGCTTTTCAGTGTATATTTTTTTACTCTCTTAAAAATTTAATCCACCAAGGGAGTTTTATTATGTATGAGAAAATAATTCTTCAGGAGCGATTTAATTTGTAATAGGAAATTATTAATTCAGTTTTAATTAAAATGGTGAATAGTCAGAAGACCATTATGTTTTACGTAGATTTTAATATATTTCGACACAATACATAAATTTCAGTTAAGAATGGAAACCATTTATTCTAACCTTTTGTTATCGAAAGGTTTTTTTCAAGGTTTTGAAAGGAGTTTTATCGAATAAGGCTTCGGTCTAATTATGAATTTGATTATCTAGTGTATGGACCAGAATGGAACTGATCACTGCACCGAGTCGTAGTTAATAATGCATTGTTAAATACAACTTACCTAAGTTATAATAAAAAGATGCGACTTTTAAATTGTCTTTCCATATTTTTCCGCTTACGTTGTTCATCAGAGGTCTTTTTAAAGAGCTTCTTTTTATAAGATAAAAATCTCCTTTCTGCATCCGATGGATCTCATTATGGCAGTGTTTATTTCAAGAATACATTTACTGCTTCTCCCACCTACCCTGCAAGATGTAGTATTATGATGGATAATTTCAGTGAGGTACTATGAATTTGAAAAACTTTGAAGGAAATCGTATATGAGTCTAATCAGTACTACAGGAAATGTGAATTACGTAGGTCCGGGAAAATTCATCCGATAGGCTAAACATCCGGTAATGTAATTGACCCCCAATGTTTCAATTACAGTTGAAATCCTTTTTGAGTTGAGTAAACACTTTTTAAGTAATAAAGTAAACACTTTTTGACTTTAATTTAGTTTGAGATTTGTCGTCGCGCAGGGTAGAAAGAAATTAGGCTTGCGTAATATTTGAGTTTAGGAAAGAGATGTTATATATTTAACCTAAAACATAATTAGTTGTAGATTGTTGTACTTGTATCGATAAATAGAAATAAAGTCAGATCAAGTAGAAG
Source organism: Pardosa pseudoannulata (assembly GCA_032207245.1). NCBI lineage: Eukaryota > Metazoa > Arthropoda > Arachnida > Araneae > Lycosidae > Pardosa > Pardosa pseudoannulata. The sequence goes on from CM063508.1 coordinate 17,726,717, forward strand.
AAGTTGTGCAAATCATCCTAATGTGTTTTGCCACATATGCAGAGAATACATGTTAAAAGAAAACAGAAATATGTCCTTCTAAATAATGTTAACGAATGCGGACCAATACCCATTGTTCATTCAGTGAAAATGAAAGAAGAATACAACACAATAGTTTTGGTCTTGAAGAAGAAAAATTATCATGATCATAAATGATTGATTTGTGGGAACTTCAAATGGTAAACTAAACTTTTTCCTTGGACAGCAAAGTGGCAGCACCAAATATCCTTGCTTCTTGTGTCTCTGGAAAAGCAGATACAAAAAACACTACTGGGTTAGAAAAGAGTGGAACAAGAGAGAAAACATGAACTTTGGTGAAAAGAATATCATCAATGACACCTTAGTTGAAAGAGAGAGAATCATCTTTCCTTCACTGAATATCAAACTGGACATCATGAAGCAGTTTGTAAAGACTCTTGATAAGAACGGATCATGCTTTTCACATATAGCGGCAAAATGCCCCCAGTTGAGTATCAAAAAAATTAAAGCAGAGATATTTGACGGCCAACAGATAAGACAACGCATCAATGATCCTGCCTTTGTAAATTCGACGAATGAGATTGAGCGAAAAGCCTGGACTTCATTTGTTGCGGTTGCAGAACATTTTCGGGCGAATGAAACGCTGAATACTATGTTGAACTGGTAAACGAGATGCTTGAGAGTGTCAAATTCCTTGGATGCAATATGAGTATTAAGGTGCACTATTTACACAGTCAGTTAGACCGATTTCCTGAAAATTTCGGAGACACCACTGAGGAACAAGGTGAAAGATTTCACGAGGATATTAAAATTATGGAGGTCCGCCATCAAGGAAGATGAGATATACACATGATGGCAGATTACTGCTGGAGTTTAAAAAGGGTCTTTATCGAAACACATTCAAGACTGTCAAGAAGCTTCCGATGTGTTCAGTGACTACACTTCGTATCACCTTAACAAAATACAATTGGGGAAGGCATACGGGCCTATTTAGACTAGTTTCTAGGTTAATTATTAAATATTTAATTGTATTCATGAATTTTATATCCTATATATTATTAGTATAAATTAAAACTTAATTTTTTATCATTATAATAAATAGTTGAGACAGAGTATAGTTGATTTCCTCAATTCATTTTCCCCTCTATCTTTGTACTCAATAATATTTGTGTAATATATTAATAATTTAAAATATATTAATAATTAATATATTTGTATTAAAATATTAATAATAATATATTAATAGTATATTTCCATAGTTCTTTTTATTTGATCTATGGATTCAACTTATAGTATAACATATGTTTTACCAAAATAGTAAATCGCAGAAATACGAGTTGCTAGGCAAAATCTAATGCTGTATTTGAATTCAGGGCATCCAATTCATATAAAGTCATTTCTAAATACCCAGGAACCAAAACCGCTGTTGACTTATGTTATCACTCATTTTTAATAAGGGTTATACTGGAGAAACATACTTTCAAATAGTTTCCATTTTACATGATAAATATATTTTCTAATATGTACTTAAAGCTCATATTTTAAATAATTTTTTAATCTTGAACTATTTCAATTGTATTATAAAGCACATTTTATTAAAAAGGAAGTACTATTTTTACAAGAAAAAATATTTTCATTTCTGCCTCATACTCAACGCATTGATACCATCTGTATAAAGGTTTCCTGAAACATAAGAAAAGTAAAACTGTTTAAAAACTTCGCTACGTTCCACATGATTACGCTTAACTAAGGTTGACAACGAATTTACTTCCCATCGAATTAAAAATACATCTTATTACATAAGTTATGACTTCCATTGAAATAACTAAACTAAAAAAGAATTCAATAAAGGTAATGGAATACATCTTGCTTGTCATTTTAGAATGTCTATCTTTGTTATATATTATTCTATCACTGAATAGCCTTTTCATGTGTACGGTAGAATTTATCGTATTGTGAATCAAATTGGATAGAGTAAATGCAACTAAAAGTTATTCAAAGCTATTTATTTATAAATATACATTCATCATTTAAATTAGATTGCTTCAGCATGTCTATTATTACCAGATATGGTTAACTATTGATTTAGAGCCAAAGCATTTATGAAGATAAATGTTAAGTGGAAAATAAATCTTAAGTCATAGATGTTTAAGGAAACGTGCAACACGTATTTTGTTTGTATTATCTTCAATTTTTTGGGGGGTACAGATCCAGGGTTACACACATTTATAATAAAAGGGTCTGTAAGTAGGTGTGTTTTTTCACTATTTGAATTCAATAATATCATAATAATAAAATTATCTGATGAGTTGGAAAACAATTTAATCCAATCAAAAGGAAAACATACACACAGGTGTGATTCATTAATTTTGTCTAACAGGTATTTGTTCGGATGGGTGCGGTTTATTAGTTCATGGGACAATTAATTCAAGCATCAGGTGTTTTCAATGTTTGTACTTCAACCCGTGAGGACAGGTGCTTTCCAGTGTTACGATAAAACGTTCGCCAGGCCTTACAGGCCCAATGCAACTATTTTGAACAAAATACCAACAAAATTTGATTTTCATGATGAATAGAAAATTGTATTGCTAAATATACTTTATATTAAAAGCTTAAAATATATTTCGGATTACTTGAAATCTTAATTTTTAAAACTATTTTGGACTGTAAATCTGTTTTAGCCAAAATAGGGCCTATTGGATAGATTGGTGCTCTACGTTCATGTTTTCGAATTTTACTGCTGTAAAGAATGTTCGTAGTCGTTCTGAATCGATCTTAAGCTGAGAAAACACATTTCATCAGCCGCACACAAATTAGTAGATCACCGCCCATAAATCAGATCAATAATATTATCTTCTTTGAGACAGAAACATTCATAATTACAAATAAGAATAGGGCACTATGGTATCAGTTATGACTATATGATAGAAAGGATAATATCACTATTACTCACTATTTAATTTTTTTAATTATTAATTGAATAATGTATTAAAATATTATTTCAACAAAAATAAATAATAGCTTACCCCGCGAGGACGCACGTTACGCGAGTTACACGAGAGTTATACGGAGTTACTCGAGAAAGCGTTCCAGGCCTTTGGGTCCGGTGCAGCTTTTCTAAGCCAAATATGAACAAAAATGCTTTTGGTGATAAACAAAAAATTTGTATAACGAAAAATATTTTATTACAAGTGTAAAATATATTTCGGATTTTTTGAAATATTAAGTTTTAAAAGTATTATGGGCAGTCGATCTTCATCCGATCTTTAGTCGATCTACATCAGCATTCCGAAAGCTCTAACATGAGACACACACAAGTTAAAAACTTAAATCACAACTTTATATTTCATCATTTTGATTATATAAGGACGTATTTCAGACAGCATCTGTCCTCCGACCACAAACTCTAAATAAAAATGCAAAAGAGCATGCGCATTATGTGGATCCCGAATAAATTAAAAACATCTCTTTCTGAGAAAAATATTCCTAAAAAATGCAAAAATGCATGTTATGGAGGTCTAGAAAACCAAAAAGACAGCTACTTAAAATTTAGAAGTTTATTTCTACTGGGCTATTTTATGTGGAATGTTTTTATAAGACCAACGTATTCCATCATATTTTAGGATTTGAAATTTAAGACAAAACACTATATAAGGGTATTTAACACTTGAAGTGAGAGATATCATGAGAAAAGAAGTATAGTTGAGTAAATGAGAAATTTAGACACATGACATTTATGATGGTCCACTACTATGCTCTGGGATGTTTAGAATGTGTCCGAGAAGGTATATGCATCTTCATTCATGATGACAGAACATAGATTTCTAGTTTCCTAATACCCCTCTCCCCCAAGAGAGTCAAGTCGAGTTTAAACAGATGATATCGCTAAATTCTCCCTATTTGGAATATTAAGTAACGACATTTCTCGCTATTTTAGATTGATTTAAGTTGAACTTCTTTTGTTGCTAATTTTTATTGCCGAAGCATGGATGGATGTATAAATAACTATCCATTTCTATGTATAGTTAATTGTATCGTAACCAAGAATAAATAATAGTTATGTGTAATTTCTTTCGTTATAGTGAATTAAAGTATCATAATAATGAACTACAAAAAATATTTAAGCACATGTCACTTACTAAAACTTCACATTCTTAAGTAGGAAATAATTATGCAACACCATATATATATATATACTTACAAAAGGTTTAAAACATTTTAGTGCATTATTAAATACACACAATTACATACAGACATAGTCATACATCTTAGATAATTATATAATACAAAATGTAACTAAATATTTCAGAAAAGATATTCAAAAACGTAATCATTATACATTGATGAATTCATATACGGCTCATAAGGTTCAAAGAAAGTGTTATTAATTTCAAATAGGTGAACAACTTAATTTATAATAACTTATGCATTTATACATGAGTTTTCACTGTTTTCATTAAAATATAATGATTTTATACTTTTTATGCAATAATATATGATAGTTCTCATATTTCTTTTTATTAATTGAAATATTTATATAACCATATTCAACAATAGTATAAAAATCTAAAAGCAGTACATCTCCTAAACATTCATTTAATTATTTATACAATACAGTAAAATATCTATACAATCCAGAGGTAAAATATTTCATAGCACTTACGAGATCTGATTCTTCATAATTTCTTTTTATAAAACGTAGCTTATTTTAATATTGTTATTTTTTTAAAATTACTTTGAATATTTACCTCTTTTTTAGAAAGATAAACAGTCCACGACCTGGAAAAAGAATATGTTTTTCCATTATAACACATACTTAATATCTGTTAACTTATTATTCTATAATTCTTTTTAATTTTTTCGTTTTAAAAATCTTTATTTTGTGTTTTTAAATTTTATGACTCAAATACTTAACCATATTTTTTTTAAATATTTTTGTATGTTATGGTCGGAAAAAGCGAAATTATTTTCTCTGAAATTAAATTTTCTCTTAATTTCTGTAAAAATGCCATAAATCTTTTACTAATCCATTTTACACGCACTTACCTCAAATAAGTTTTCAAGGTGAAAAATATGATATAATTATACAAAATAGTAACTGTCTCAATAGAAGTGTCACATATTTTTTAATAAAAACACAAATATATTTCCATATATTAAGAGTTACATCACTTCATATCTAAACCTTAAGGAAGCATGGACTTTTATTGTAAAACTGACATTTATTGTTTACAATCGTTAAAAAAAGATAAAGTATGTCCGTGTACTAGTAAAAATTTATAATGTTCAAAACAGATCAAAGTGGTTATGTATAGAGCAAGAAATGTGTTTCATAAGTAATTGTATTGTAAAATTAATAGCTAATATGTTTTAAATGAAATATTATAAAAGGAAATTTATTATTATTTTCTCATTTAATTATACTTATTTCAAATTCTTAAATTTCTCGTAATGAATGATTAATTAATGAAGTGGAAATATTACATTGTACCAATTTTTCTTTTATTTTTATTTTTTTCCAACTAAGCTGCAATACAGATACATGTATCTTTAAGACAATAAAAGGCTACGAAGCTGTTACCCATTTATCACCACCCGAGGTGCACGTGTAGCTTAAGGATTGCTACGGACGCGAGTGACATTACCTCCGCTGCGTCCTCGCAATTTAGAAGCAGGGACCATGCAGAAGACCCCAAGACATGACCTGCCATCCCCAGAGTTATCGTTTGAGAACTTAGAGAACATTATGACCACGGATAGACTGTATGTGCCTCAGTAACCTTTAACAAACAAATCGGATCTTTGGTAGGCTCGAGCCCCGAAACTGTAAACTTTCAGTTACGATATCTCTGCCTTTGTTGACTGAACTACCCTCGCTCTTTTATTTTTATGTACACTGGAGTCTTAAATGTAGGCTTTTCATATAATATTATTTAACTATGAGTTTTACCACGAATAAGATTAATGATTTATAAACTAGTCTTTGAGTTTTGAATAAACAATGTTCTGTAATGCTTCTACTTGAGTGAAAAAAAAAGTCATAAATACCAAAATATCAAACCTGAATAATCATGATAAAATGAATTGAGACATATATTTTTCCATGAAAGAAATCCAGATATAAAATTTTACCATGTTATAAAATAGATTAAACTTGATGCGACATCTCCCTCAAGGGAGTCACGGTTGGTCATACTTTCAAATTTGAGAAGATTTACTGATATCCTGTGATATATGGAGAGTTACTTATAACGTATCTTCGGATATAGAATATTAATACCTTCTATTTTACACGACTAATATATTTTCTACTATATTCTTAAAATTCGTATTTTAATCTTGATCTTGAGATGTTTTAAGTTGATTATAAAGTACTTTTTATGTAAAATGGAATATTATCCCTCTAAGTTGGTTCGCACGTACAATTCCGCCAAAACAATGATGGTTCAAAGTGGTTGTCACGTACAATTTTCGCCTTCCAAAAACGTTCCAAAAAAGGATGTAATGTACATTTCTGCCAGTGTTTTCCCCTATGGAGTTTTGAGGTAGGAGGGTCAGGTCGATTGTTTAGGAACTGCACACCTATTCCCTGAGGCACAAAGACGCTGATAGCTTTTCATGGCTTTGTAAATCTCTATTTCGAAGTATTTCGCTTGCGGTAACTGATGAATCTCTAATTGTACCACTTAAATAGCTTGGATGACTTTCGTAAAAAAGATATAAATCATTCTCTTAAAGAATATTTTTATTTGTACTTTTAGAACCCATTATTTCTTATGGGATGATCTTCGAGACTTGACGAGCTTTATGTGTATTAAAAATTAACAATCTATAATGTCTATTTATATATTTATTTATAACCGGAAGTAAAGGGACAGTAACGAGGGTGGGTTTCCCGTATTCCAATCTAGTCGACAAAGGGTGAAGTAAAAAATCATAGAACACTTTGGTCACTGACACAATGAAACTTTAGCGTATTTTTTGGAGACTTTTTTTTCCTCGGTGTGTTTCACTCGGAGGGTTATATCTACAGGAAATAAAAATTTCGTTCCTGACTTGTACACAACGCAATAATGTCATTTACATGTCTTTTTTCCGAAGCATAAAATGCTAGATATATACCATCGGTAAGCAAAATAAGGTAGTGAAAAATGTTCACTTACCTTTTCTCTAGGTTCCGGATTCGATCGTCTAAGATACTTCGGAACATTTTGCTCGCTAATTGAGCACGTTACTAGTACTATGAAGCTATATATATATATATATATATATATATATATATATATATATATATATATATATATATATATATATATATATAGCTTCATAGTACTAGTAACGTGCTCAATTAGCGAGCAAAATGTTCCGAAGTATCTTAGACGATCGAATCCGGAACCTCGAGAAAAGGTAAGTGACCATTTTTCACTACCTTATTTTGCTACCTTATTTTATATATATATATATATATACATATATATATATATATATATATATATATATATATATATATATATATATATAAATATATATCTATATCTATATCTATATCTATATATATATATATATATATATATATATATATATGTGTGTGTGTGTGTGTGTGTGTGTGTGTGTGTGTTATGATATAGAAAAAACATTTAATTAGTAAACGAAAGTTACATGGCATAAAACAGCTACCAGCATGGGGACAGAGCAAAACTATATCTGAAAAAATAATATACATAAAAATACTATAGAAAGACGGATTAAAATAGTTGGGAGATTTGGCAATAACTTGCAGTTTTATGGGGTTGTTGTTGATAACAATTCTCATCCAACATAAAAAGGGCTAAAATTAATTTAAAATTTCGCCAAACTTAAGTTAAATGTGAATGTATATCCCGTTGTATCAAAATACCTTTCATTGCATAAGTTATGACCTGCCAATGATATAAATAGAATAAACTATAAAAGAATTCAATAAAAGTAATGGAATACATCTGGCTTGTACTTTCAGAATGTCTAAGTTTGTTATGTCTCTTTCCATTACTCCATAGTCTGTTCATCGCATGAAACTTATTGCATTGCGAATCATAGTTAAAAGAGTAGATGAAACTAAGATATTTATTTATTGATATTCATTCATCATTTAAATCAGGTGGGCTAAGCAATCCTTTTATTTCCAGATAGGATTGAGTGTTGATTTAGTGTGAAATCATTTATGAAGATAAGTTTTTAAGAGTAAAAATGTATCGTAAGTCATAATGGATGTTTTAAGGATACGTGTTACCCTTTCAATATATATATATATATATATATATATATATATATATATATATATATATATATATATATATATATATATATATATTCATTTAAAAGTATGACTGTAAATGTTTTCTTTTTTCTTTATTTTAGTAATTAATAATTAAAGAATATAATAGAAAATATAACTTATTTAAAGATTTTATTTAATAAGAATTTAAAGGTCTTAAATATTTATGAGTATCGCCAAATATTAGTATGTATAAATTCATGTATAAATTCATATTTATTCTTATAAATTTGAAAAAGAAGAAGAAAGATATCCGAATTATTTCTAGGAAAGTAATTTTTTAGACTGAAAATTTATTCCGAGTTCGTGAAAAAGGAACGAAGTGTGCAAGAAAAAAAAAGGATAAAAATATATAAAAATAAATTGAGACATCCAATTATTTCGTTTCTCTCAGATAATACACAGAGACAGGAATTTAAAAAAAAAATAAAATTAAATTAGAGAAGTCCTGCTAAATTGCTTCGTTTGTGGTGTTTTCTGTTAAATAACACAATGATTTTATATCTTTTTCAAACATAGTGATCAGAAAATTTAAAATTGATCTGTTCATTAATGCCTATGTTTGATTTTCAGGATACCATTATAATCATATGTTTAGTTTATAACTTATCAGTTGAAAGTTGAAGGTCACGTTACAAATCCGACTGCCGGATATTAGATCAACGTAAAAGTTTTGGTACGGACCGCTATGGTGTTTTATTTTTGCTCTACGAACTCTATTGCCCGACACCTACTTCTTAAAGCTAATTCCGAACAGCTTCGAACATCCATGCCAGGGCCGAAATTTAAACTCTCGAAAACCGATATCAAAAATCAGTCTACCAATGAAAGGTTTTGGTTTGGAGCGCTACGGTCTACTTTTTGCAACACGAGGGATAATGAGACCGGGACCTACTGCTTAAAGCCGATTCCGAACGGCTACAAACACCCATGCCATTGTGGGATTCGAACCCACGAACTCCGGTTCCGAAGGCCAGCACCCTAACCATTCGGCCATCGTTCCTCTCTACCAATGAAAGAAATTTAATTTTGATTTGAGAGAAATATAATTTGACATAAATAGGCAATGTAAATAAGAAATAATGGTTTAAAATTTGAATAAACAATTCTGTTTGGTATCTGAATAATATATATATTTTCTTTTAAGTTTTAAAATAATTTACTCCTAAAATTTGTCTTTACCTCCCAGAATTCCTAATTTTTTAGGGATCAAATTATAATTCTAGGAATTTTAGTCACCAAGAAAAGGAAGGGTTTCGGATGAAAAAAATCTAACGGTTTTCAAAAATAGTAATTTCTGAAATAGTAATATCAAAAACAGTAATATATCATCTTACTTTAAAGTTTTATCTCGATATATCCATGCTATGAATATCAATTTGGGAATATATTGTGATCTTACATCGTCCTAATGTTTGTAATAGCCGTATAAAACTAAAGATTTCAAAACACATGTCGGTAAACAGTGAAATATTGAATCAACAACAAGTTCTTTTCTTTTTAAATTTTTAAGATATTTTTTATAATTAATTAATTAATCTTATTGTTAAAATATGTCATTTTAAATAAAATAATATACAGATTATCTATATATCTATAGTAACCACATAAAAATAAAAAAAAAACTTTGCATGTTTTATTGCATATCTGCACATTTATTGCATACCTGTATGTTGTATTAATCCTGTAGAAAAATTAAAACTACTAAAAAACCTTAATATTTTGAAAGTTTAGAATTAAGAAATAAATCAGGGGTATACATATAAAAAATAATTGTTGAGTTTAACTAAATACTTTTTCCGAAGACAGTTACATAAAATCATCTGATTACTTCCCATTCTTAACTGAAAAAACTAAAGTTATTATTCTTAGACTATTTAAGTATTTAAAAATAATTAAAAATTTAAACATTGTTTCTAATTTTACACCGAACACAAGAGTGAGGCTACAAAATATTATATATAAATCTTTATATATATATTAATTATATATAAAAATATCTTAAAAATATATAAGACACACGTTTTATTTAATGGAAGATCAGATAATTTATATTATAATATTTAATATTATATAAAAAATTTATTAATTCAAATAAATACATAAATATTTAATATAATATTAAACATATATCAATATATATTATATGTATAATAATATATATATATATATAAATAATAAAAAGTTTTATTAAAATAAGTCGTAAATATATCTCTAAAATATATATATTTCATATATACTTTAATTATATATGTATATTATATATACATTAAATATTATGTATATATATATATATATATATTACAATTTCAAAACTCTCTTTTATTTATGTAATAAACTTAAGTTTTAGGAAATATAAAAACTGATATTCTGATTTCGCGTTCTCTACAGTCAATATTAATTAAAATAAAGTTTTCTAAATTATTAAATAATTGTTAAAACTCGTAAAGATAATAAAGTGGAAAAAAATATATAACCATTCGATGAAAAAAATTGATCTTCAATTCAATTTACTTCATTCTCATTATGAGATATACTCAATCTGTAACATTCAGATAAAAACTAATTAACTGGGATAATTTTTTTTTAGTTTCATTTCTTATACTGGCATCTTGGATTAAAATTCTTTATTATTATGCCAAAGTCTATTTATGTTACTTCAGAAAATTTAACATTTGTTAAATATTTCAACTACCTTCTCATTTAAAATGTAAATTGCTAAAAGCCTAATTAAGAATAAAAATAAATATAAATAGTTTTTGAATAAAATAAATATAAATAGTTTTTGAATAAAATAAATATAAATAGATTTTGAATAAAATAAATATAAATAGTTTTTATAATAAATAGTAATTTATTTAGACATACTTAGATTTGTTGTATAACTAAGCTATTTAGTTTACGTTTAGTGAAAGGTATAATTTAGGGAATTCCCTTTCTATTATACATTTATAATGATAAGATTCTTTTCCGTTTTCATAATATATGAACTTAAATTCGAAAACGAAAGCTATTACAACAATAAAATAATGAAGCTAATTTGACTCAATTTAAAATAACTGTTTGCAAAACTTTTTTTTGTTTCATGATATATTTTCTTAAAGTGGCATAAAGTCTAAAAAAAGGATTAATTAAGGATACATTAGTATCGATATTTTTTTCAAAGTGTGGCCCCTTTCCTTTGTTTCTAGCTTTTTTCTTTTTACAAACTATCTAGTATTTGTTGGTCATTAATTGGTGAGAATACCTTATAGTTTTATTTTCTCCCTATTAAAGGACAATGCAAATGAAATCCAAAACTTACGCTCATTTGAACACACACCTTTAAGTGTATTGGGTTGTTCGGAAAGTAATTTCGTTTTTTACAGACAGAGGATTTAATTGTATTTTTTTGCACCCAACTTCACATTTAAGCCGTATAATTTTTATATGCTTTGAGAGTTCATATAGCAAGGCTTGTGTGTGAAAAATTCCAATTAATTCATTGCAGTAGTTTTTGGTTGGTGCCCTTTTAAATATGGAGAGCGATAAGCAGCATTTTTGACATATCTTACTGTTTCACTACAGAAAGGGTAAAAATGCTATTCAAGCCAGAAAGAAACACCGATGTGTATGGAGAAGGTGTGTTGACAGTACGCCAGTGCCAGAACTGGTTCGCTAAATTTCAATCCCGCAATTTTGATGTCGAAGATGCACCACGTTCGGAAAGGCCGGTTGAAGCTGATAAAGACTCGATAAAAGCATTAGTTGATGCGAACCGGCGAATAATAACACTTGAGATCGGATTGGGGTCAAATTTATGAAATTCAATAGTTTATGACCTCTTAAAAGGCCTGGGATTACCATCGAAGCAAGATGTATGGGTTCAGTATGTTATCACAGAGAGAAATTGTGTCGCCGCATTGACGTCTGCGATTCGCTTGTCAAACGTCACGAAAATGATCCGTTTTTGGAGCGCATTATCACTGAGGAAGAAAAATGGGTTGTATACAACAACGTCAAACGTAAGAGGTCATGGAGCAAAAAAGATGAACCGGTTCAAACCATTTCCAAAGCCGATATTCACCAAAAAATAGGTGATGCTGTCTGTTTGGTGGGATTTTAAACGAATCGGTTTTTTTTAGCTTTTACCGGATAATACAACGACTAATTCGGAAGTCTACTGTCATCAGCTGGACAAATTGAATGATGCATTTCAACAGAAAAGGTCAGAACTAATCAACAGGAAAGATGTAGTGTTTCACCAAGACAACGCGAGACCTCACACAAGTTTGGTCACTCGCCAAAGCTTTTACAGCTTGAATGGGATACAATGCCGCACCCACGATATTCTCCAGACCTGGCATCATCGGATTATTATTTGTTCCGGTCACTCCAAAATTTTTTAGACGGTAAAATCTTCACCTCAAATGAGGAGGTCAAAAACCACCTCAATCAGTTTTTTTGCCAGCAAAGACCAAAAATTTTATGAGCGTGGAATTATGCTACTACCAGAAAGGTGGCAAAAGTTGTTGAACCAGAACGTCCAATATATAATTTATTAAAGTATTTGTTTATTATACGAAAACTGTCTTTCATTTCCACAAAAAAATACGAAATTACTTTCCGAATAACCCAATATTTAGCCAAAAAACTAAACAGTAAATTTTCAAATAGCAACTTCCACTTTTTCCGTCCTGATCGTGGTCTATCACTGTGCAAATTTCTATAACAAATTACGTACACTGTTTACGGAACATGGGCTTTTTTGCTTATGATTTCGACGATACACTCGCCCTGCTCTGGCAGAATTTTCTTCGCTCTATAAAAAAGCATTATCAATTCACCTCGTTGTTTCCCTGAAAGCGTGATCTTCGCCCGAAACGAGACAGATTATTTCGAACATGAGGAAATAATCTTCACACTGCTTATATCACAAGCAGTGCTTTGCAAGAATGTTCTGTGATGGGTGCTTCTACTGCCTAGCCAATAAATTAAGCAAAGTGCATCAATACACCATTCATTTTATTGTAATTGGTTCTTTACAATGCTCTTCTTTGCAAATGTTTCGCGCAGCCAATTTTCGTCATACATGTCACGTTCCAATGCCATTTTCAGGTTTTTCCATGCAACTGGTTTTTCCATGCTCTAAACAATTTGCCTACTAAATACCTACTTAGAATTTACTGAATGTATCCGATACATATATACGTTTATGGGAATTATATATATATATATATATATATATATATATATATATATATATATATATATATATGTTTATATATATATATATATATATATATATATATATATATATATATATATATGTTTATATATATATATATATATATATATATATATATATATATATATATATATATATATATATATATATATATATATATATATATATATATATATATATATATATATATATATATATATATATATATTATATATATATATATATATATATATATATATATATATATATATATATATATATATATATATATATATATATATATATATATATATATATATATATATATATATATATATATATATATATATATATATATATATATGTGTGTGTGTGTGTGTGTGTGTGTGTGTGTGTGTGTAAATAGGCTATTTACCTCATTTTAAAGTGGAGTTCCGGCCATTATCGCAGCCCTTCAGTCGTGGAACCTCTTAATACTAGAAAATTCAATTTAACTTTATTTATTCATAAAAATATCGAAACTACCGGAACACTCCATACAACATCAGTTTGTCTACAGAACGAAACTGTGATGGAACTTTATCGAAACATTATACGAAACTGTTTTGAAATTCCAGACATTTGCATAATATTCATTTCTGCCGACCATTTAGTTATTACTTGGGGGATGTAACCCACCCGATAGAACTATATTTTTAGATAGGGAATCGGAAGGATATCCACTAGCAAAGATTCGATAATATTCGCTAGGGTTCAAGGAAAATGGAATCTTAAACCGAAAGTGATAAAGGTATCATTATATATATATTTTTATATTTAATTTTATTTATTTTGCATTCATTTAGATTGAAAACTATCTAATAAACTAAATCTATTCAACTTATTTATTGTGCTTAAAAATATTTAACTTTGCTCTCACTTTTCTGGTATTGATATTCAGTTTTCTTTTGAGATACGCATCCGCAATTTTCTTTTCTTGATCTCAATTTAAAAAGCAGCAAGGCACATTTAAAACAGGAAAAAGTATGAATTACAACCATCAATTCTCGTGAAATGTTTACCGCTGAAATACAAGTTGTTTCGGTTTCATGAAGTCTTTAAATGCATGAGAAACTCTATGCTAGAGTATTGGAATGTCTGAAAAATTTCCTAACATTTTTTACATTATATATATATATATATATATATATATTATATATATATATATATATAGTATATTTGACTTTTTTAAGTATTAACTAACAAAACTGATGATTTCTCAGGTGTTCAGGGTTATATTTATTTTCAAATTGAAGAGGTCTATAAGAGACTCTACCAAAAAGACATGTTTGGGAGTAATGGGCTCTAAAATGCATTTATTTTAATATTTTAGTTAGTAAATCGTAGAATAAAAGAGATAGATTTATCTCCATGCACGATATTAGCAGGAATTACTTGGCTAAGGTTATCAGTAATCTCATTGCAATACATGAAATAGAACCACCTTCTGAATATCAATGGTCTGCCACAAGGAAAGAAGAGTGTGTATGCGATACAATAAGACGTTATCAAAGATTGGAGAATATTCTCTAGTTATCCTTCAAAAATGAATTAGAAGAAAAATAGAATCTTAAACCGGAAGTGATAAAAATATCATTATATATATATATATATATATATATATATATATATATATATATATATATATATATATATATATATATATATATATATATATATATATATATATATATATATATATATATATATATATATATATATATATATATATATATATATATATATATATATATATATATATATATATATATATATATATATATATATATATATATATATATATATATATATATATACATATATATATATATATATATATATACATATATATATACATATATACATATATATATATATATACATATATACATATATATATACATATATATGCATATATATACATATATATATACATATGTATATATATATATATATTTATTTATTTATTTATTTATTTATTTATTTATGTTTACTTTAGTTCTATTTCATTTCTGTAGATTCAGTACTATCTAATAAAATAAATGCATTCAACATAATTATTGTGCTTTAAATTATTTAATTTCGCTCTCACTTTTGTGTTATTCCTTTTCAGTCTTTTTTTTGAGATATGCAGCCGCAATTTTCTTTCCTTGATCTCAATTTAAAAAGCAGCAAGGCCCATTTAAAACAGGAAAAAATAGGAATTACAACCATCGAGTCTCGTAAAATGTTTCCCGCTGAAATACATGTTGTTTCGGTTTCATGTATATGAAATCTTTAAATGCATGAGAAACTCTCAGCCAGAGTATTGGAATGTCTGAAAAATTTCCTCACATTTTCGCTTTTCGCTTTTATGTCATGTTATAAAATTCCTATATTTGAGAGATGCTGAACATATCGCACTTTAATCCTACATTTCAAAGAGCATGGAGTTTGCCACTTATATTTTGCATGCTTGCTATTCACAAAAGCAAGTTTACAATAATTTTTCACTTTATATAATTATCTTCATATTTCAAGGTGAGTTGCGTAACTATAAAATAAATGTCTTGCTTACATTTGCTCTTGTATATGGCCTCATACCTAATAAGAGAAATTTCTGCCTGCTGTAAGTTTTAAAATAAACCTAGTTTCTAAACACTTTATAAAATTATACAAACATACACGATAAATTCAAGACTTGTTATTTCTGTTAGAAAATTTACAATAATAAAATATATAACAATTTATACAGAAATAATATAAAATTATGTGATATCGCGATCAATTAGATTTACGAAATTACACTCTATAGATAAGTCTAAACTTATTTCTGGGTGTATATAATTGTATGTTTCAAAGAAATATTTTCAGATAATAATAAAACAACTAATTAAGTATAATTACACCCTATTCCTAATTCTAATTATTTTCTAAATTTGATAAGAATTTGAACTTTATATCTCTAAAAGATCGCATGTTGTTAATTTATTCTATGCAATTACTTTTGTAGAGTAATGTAATTTAAGTTAAGTTGTAGGTTTATACATATGTTACAAATTATATATTAGAGATAATTATAAAGAACTAACAAGTTAAAAAAAGTAACCACCACCTCTAACACTTTTTTTAAATTTTGATGAAAATTTAAAAATTATGTTTCAAAAACATTTTGTATTATTAATTTACTTTATAGTATGTAATTTTCAGATTACTTTAGGTTGCGGGTTTATATATATAAATTATAAATAAAGTTATATTCATAATTATATAGAACTAATTAGCTATAATTTATTTTCACCTCTAATATTTTGTTTTTCAAATTTTAACAATGTCTAAAATTTATGTTTTAAAGAGTTTTTGTATTATTAATTTCTTCGATAGGGATTGTCGTTTCAAGATTATTTTAAGTGGTAGGTTTATATACATATTATTAAGTTATATTGATAATTATAAAGGAGTAATTGATTTTAGTCTCCTTATACTTCTAATATTTTCTATTTTTGATGACAATTTAAACTTCAAGTTATTTAAAAAAAGATTTTGTACTATTAATTAATTCTACAGAATGTAATTTTTACATTCCTTTAAGTTGTAGGTTTATGTATAAATTCTAAATGAAGTTACCGGGATAGTTATAAAAAAATAATCTATATTTTCAAAATTTTGTAGATTGAATTCCATTTACTATAATAAAGTAAGATGAATTAATTTAGTACTTTAGAAGATATAAAATAGGTTTAAAATGTTTTACAAAATTTTGTTTGATTTTAGGTCTAAGGATTTAATAAAATATCGTGTATCGAAACAGATAGATTTGCAGTGTTCATCTACGTCAATTTAGAAAGCAGCATGAGACCCATCAAGTATTTAAAATATCCCTGTTACCTTTCAAGATACAGATACATATCAAAGGGAAAAGAAATTTCACATTATGAAACACTTGAAGTCGTATAAATATCATAAATTAGCAATAAATCATGTTAATAATTACATTCTAAGTCGATAATCTGTACTTTAAGTCTATAGTTATTAAAGTCTACATTTATTAAATATTTAAAATTTTCTATATGATTTTTTGTTATTATTTAAATTCAAATAAAAAGTAATAGTTTATAAAAATGCCTATTGAAGAAATGCTGTATTTATTACCACAAGCATTACTAATGTGTAAAGCTCCCAATTTAAAACACGTGAGTATTTAAATTTAGCATTGTTAAATCAACCTTCAACGACTAGAAGCTCCCCAAGTATATAATGAATATTATTAAGCTAGAGTCTGTGGAAAAACTTTTGTAAGTAAGTAAACATAAAACAGTAATAAAATGCTAATTTAGAATTACCCATTATTTTTTATTGGAAATAATGTCACCAATTAAACTTTATTGAAATTGAAATCCGTGTAAAGTATACCGGCTCAAAGATTTTTAAGTAATCTGAATGTAATCGGATGTCTTAAGAAATTTTAACTCTTCATTATTTAATGCATTGGTTTGATTAAATAAAAATAAAATTTAAGGCATGAAGCCTGATCACAAACAAGGAAATCGACTGATCAACTAATCACAGAATTTTCTTCGTAAAAATTTTGCATTTTAATGTGTTTTCAATCTTATAAACTAGGAGCTTCTTAAGTTTAATAAATAAAAGGTATGATTAAATGTCACTTTTCATTAAAAATTTTAAAGTACCTGAAAGACAAAATCTTTTTCATATAACTGTGGAAAAGAAACTGTTGATAACTTCCCATGGAAACTGCATGGATTTGGTGTATTTTTAGTTCACTTTTTGTTGCCCAGCTTGTACCATATGAATCAGATATACAGCACACAAGACAAATCGAATTTTACTACATATTGGATATCTTGCATGCGTCTAGAGCTTTTTGGCTTTTTTGTTTAAAATGTGTAGAGTGAATCTACTTATAATACATTATTATATTCGTGAGAAAAAATAATAAACACGTGGTATAAATGGTAGTCACTTTACTCGATCAATAACACTAATGTGAGAGTCGAAATGTCCATTTAGCATTTTTTCTGGGGAAAGCAGAGGAGAATCTCAATTATTTAGTTCACCTAAACACATTCGGATTTTTTAAGGGGATGTGGTATCGTTGTAGACATAAATTTTCTATATAACATATTCATTTTGAATTGACATAAAATAAAATGTATTCTTCTTTTCATAATGATTATTTTACAATTTCTTTAATAAAGCTCTAATTCTTAAGACACATAAAAACGTGTTTGCAATTTGTAGGTGTACGTTTTTATGTAACACAAAAATTATACATAAAATGAAAAGAAATTAATTAAATTACAAATTCAATTTTAAAAACTCAATCATTCATTAAATGTAAGGAATTTTTTCCTTTATTCTGTATCTTTAAGAATGAATAATTTTACAATTTTTTATTAACTATTTTATAAAACTAATAAAATGTTTATAATTTTGTATATGTTTATACAATAAAACTATAAACAAAATGAAAAAAAATTAACCTCCTTTATTCTTGATATAAATTTTGAAATCTATACATAACCAACTCAGTTTTTATAACGCGCCGAGAAATACACGCTCGACATGCACGATCCGAAGTGAATTCCGAGCACGGAAGGACGAATACACGTTTTGAAATCTTTTCTGCATTTAGATGAGATCTATATTTTACCTTTAAAGCAACCCCCACAAAAACATCCGATTTCAAAAAGGATGTTGACAAAAATGTCAATAATATACAAAATAATTTTGTGTTTAATGCAGAAAATCAGCCTCCATCCATTTCTAAAATTCTATGATTGATCGCTTACTAAATTGTTTTTCGCCACTTACCTTATTTCTATAAATATTTCTTCATCAACAACTGAGAGTGTTTTATAAAGCACTTTGAAGTGGATCTCTCTCATACTCCTAAATACAAAGTTGTCGTGAAAATTAAAATACATTTTAAAAATATTTTTCCAGGATAAATAAATGATTTTCTGTGTTCTAAAAATGAAATGCTTTCGATACGGTATTAGAGCGGTGCACGATGAAAATTAAGATTTGTTCACATATACTAAAAGGTTCTGAAATGCTGGATTAACTAACCACTTCACGGTTTTACCCGTACTCCGGGCGTGCAGTGTGTGAGATCCGCTGCGGATTTTACCTTTCGGCGTACGGATAATTTTGTTTCTTTCTGTCCTGCACGGTTTCTATTTTATATTTTTTATTTTTATTATCAAATTCGTCGTATAGATTACTGGTGAATAATTGTTTGATTTATATTATGGTTTCTCTTCTTATTGGGAAGCTTTTTTTGCGTGCTTTGCATCAAAAGACGAATTTTTATCTTTCACTGCTTAGTGTTTTGGTTTTATTTTACTAACCACTTAATAATTATATAGATGCAGTATATTCTAATTTTAAAATAATGGTTGATTTTAAGTGTATTCAGATAATTTCTTGTGATTCTGACTGTGACTCGAAATCAGAATCTAAAATATCTGTAAATGAGTCTGATAGTATTGTCAGTTATTAAATGACTTGGTTACTAGGGATTCTGATAGCAGTACTGATGATTTTAGTCATGTAAGGCATTTTTAAAAATTTAACTGTAATAATACTCAAATTGGAAAAAAGGAGATACCATGTAAATGTTATTGTAATAAAAAACTGCAAAATTACTGTACGTTCTTATATTTTAAACTGTAAATGTAATTTTTAGGCAGTCTTGTTGGAAAAAACCAACATACAGATCAAACACTATTTTCATTAAAGTAAAAACGTTATCCTAAGTACGTTAAAATACTAGAAATGTTAATTTTAATAACATTTTCCTATTTAAAATTGTAAAGCAATATAAAAATGCAAAAAAATGTGACATTTTTGTAATTAATTCTGGAAAAAAAGAAATAGTTAAAGGGTTCACCCGGGTCTAGACGAGTCGAAATTTGGAACGTTAGTGGACGTATATAGGACGATTTGCCACCAATAAAAATTACTCGAAAGTTCATTCAATCTAGTTTTCTAAATTTTTTTCAATGAAGCATTCATAAAAATGTTTCTAATATATAGACATAAATTTTTTCAATTAAAGCTTATATGTTTACCTACAGAAACATCCTTGTACCCTAGAGTTTAGGGTTGAAATTTATAAACTATTCATGCCACGATCGAGAATACCGTTAATATAACATTACGGCCAAATAATCCTAAACGTTATGCTAGAATTACTTAATAACTATAGTAACAAAGAGATACAAATTTCAAAGTGTGGAATCTAATTATGGTATTTTTGTTCTGTGGGATATCGGAATTTAGGTTTGAGAACCTTAGGTACCACCTTCTTGACAGCTTCAGGATATTTCTCTAAAGTGTGTGCTGATTTTTACTTCACTATTTATATGTATATATATATATATATATGCATATATATATATATATATATATATATATATATATATATATATATATATATATATATATATATATATATATATATATATATATATATATATATATATATATATATATATATATATATATATATATATATATATATATATATATATATATATATATATATATATATATATATATATATATATATATATATGTATATATATATATATATATATATATATATATATATATATATATATATATATATATATATATATATATATATATATATATGTTCATACTATTGAAAAAGAGGCCGAACAAGTTTAGATAATAACCCCAACTGTTTGATTGAAGAACATTTTATTAGACATATACCTCCTACTGATAAGGAATGGCAACTGTCAATAAAATGCAAAGTTATTTTTTAAAGAAGTGATGTAAAGAATAAGAGAGTCAGGAAGGAAACCCGTTGCTACTGTTCAGATTGGGATGTTGAACTTCAAATTTATCACACAAGAAAGAAATTACTAATGTTTATTTGTATTATCCATAACTGTAATAAAATTCTCTTTCAAAGTTTAAATCTTTTTTTCTAATAAATAATTTTTATTTTTTTATTTGCTGAAAAATTAACATTTAGTAATTATAATCTTGAATATTGACTTCAAAAAAATAATTAATTATATTTGTTTTAAGCTTGAAATGATGCCAAAGTTAAAATACATATATTATAAATAAAATTTCATATGATTCTTTGAATAAAACATAGGCCCTGTTATAACCGTTTTCCTTAAAATGATATGATCTTTAAGGAGATAAAAGCTCTCAGCGTTGTGTTTCTTTTGATTTGGGATTAATTAATTCTAGAAGTAGCGACCTGTTTTTGCCACCAAGTACCTACAATTTCCTTTAAAAAAGACTGTATCATTTATTCTTGCATCTATAATGTTGGATAAATTAGTGTCATTTAGGATAAAAACATTTCAGAGAATCAAACAATGTTTAAGTATATACACAATTCAAAGGACAAAATATTATGGAGTATTAAATTTAATAGTATCAGCTGGTACTAGTTTAAAAATATGCATAATCAGATTACAACAATTATTTACTGAAAATATCCTTAAACATAAGTCTCAAATATTTTTATCATTATAATATTTTAAGGGGACGTAAAACTGTTAAATAGAATAAATAGTGGATTTCACAGAAAAATATGTGTGAAAACAAAATAAATTCTTAATAACATTTTAAACAAACAGCTTAAAAAAATCACCGCATTGAGAGGAGTTATGAATAATTATGAATAATCAGCCCTTTACTGTAAATAAAAGTAAGCGTACAAAATTTTTAACTTGATTTTTCTAAAACTGTGCTTTTTTCATGGAAATCTCATGTTATCTTAAAAAGTTTTTAATATTTTCTTATGAAATTTTTACATGTTGTACACAATATAGTTTTCATTTGACTAAAGCTAAGTATTCATAATATTCCGATTAATGCTGAATTTTCATAAATATACAAAATATATCTATATATTTTTTGCAATGATAAATTTTTAATTTT
The DNA here is from genome assembly GCA_032207245.1 of Pardosa pseudoannulata. NCBI lineage: Eukaryota > Metazoa > Arthropoda > Arachnida > Araneae > Lycosidae > Pardosa > Pardosa pseudoannulata. Next base: position 17,749,231 of record CM063508.1, read on the forward strand.
TAATTAAAATATTCCCTTTGTTGAAATATTTATTAAATATACATGTACAGATATATCTTAAATTTATACAAATTTAGGTTTAAAGTTATTTTGAGATATTGCAGAATGTTTTAAAACAACAATTTTGTCTGGAAGTAAATTATATTTTAGTAATATTGCCCATTAGCCTTGATATCATTTTTGTAACAATAAACTGTCTCTCATTTAAAACTGCCTAACAAATAAATATTGCCTATGTTTCAAATATAAATAAGATATGTCTGTAACGAAAATAATTTCTTCTAAATATATTAGAAAAATTATGGTAAATAAAGTGGTAGTTTTCAAGATATAAGTTGTCAAAATGATAATTAGTTTATATTTTTTCTACTTTTAAGAGCCGTTTGATCCCTTAAGTTTCTAAAAGTATTATTATATCCTGCAGAGAAACAATATCTAGTGCACTTAAAGCCCCCGCTATCCTTCTGAAAAGAAGTTTTATTATGCGGTATTATGACGTATTTCCTGCCAGACCTGATTTGAATTTACTTTCGATAAAAAACGCTATTTTAATACTTGACCTTCCGGTGCTTTTTTATTGAGCAACTTGTTAGAGTAATAGCCAATTCCTCTGTGTAATCCCCAACATAATGAGAGCCTGACGTGCAGACAAAAGAAGTTAGAGAAGGTTTCTCTTTATGTATTATTCATAGAGCAGATACTTTGCGTGATGTAACAGGATAAATTCTTTGTAAATAGGATTTATTTTTCTCATATTTGTTTCTTTTTTTTTCAGAATAATCTATAGGTAAAATTTTAAAAGACTCTTCCGGAGATGGAAATATAGAAGAATAGCGACGATCAAAAAGTTTATGTTTGAACTATAAAATTCTTAGAACACAATAATTCAGATATTTAAAAAGTTACCAGAACTTATTTTTTTCTAACAACAATTCAGTACTGTATAAAGAATTATTTTGCTTTCATATTTGACCAGAAGTTAGTAATATTTATTTTATTAAGTAATTATCAAGCTACTTTACTATTATATATACATATTACACACACACATATATATATATATATATATGTCGCGAACTGACAGGTGGTTATATAACCTATAGAAATGCTTTTTGCACCATATTTATTATAGATCTTATGACGAAGAGCTGATGGTTGTGTGGGGAACACTTATTTGAACTTATTCCCGATTGATAAAGATGAGCTAATAAAGAAAATACAAATTTCATTGCTTTCCATTCAACTTTTCCTGTGTAAGATTAAGCCTAACACACACACACACACACACACACACACACACACACACACACACACACATATATATATATATATATATATATATATATATATATATATATATATATATATATATATATATATATATATATATATATATATATATATATATATATATATATATATATATATATATATATATATATATATATATATATATATATATATATATATATATATATATATATATATATATATATATATATATATAATAGGTATATAATTGGGTTAAAAACAGTTCTTATCTGATTTCACAACAATATTTAGCTGAAGCAGCTAATACACTTAACAGTCTTAAAATCATGGAAGAAAATTCAAAATGTCAGTACCCAAACTCAGAAAAACTACTTTTTATAAGCTAAATTAACAAATTTTTATATCATTTGAGCAAGTCCTTATGTCATATAACTTATGAATCGAATTTTATCAGAATTCATGTCATTCTCGAGTGATATTAGCTTGTCTTAGTTGTCTTGGGCATTCCTAAAAACCTAAGTATTAGTGGAATATCGCATAAATTGCAGTTTTATCATTTAATCTCTGGAAAGCATAAATCATTGCTCTAAATTATATAAGGCCCATTTGTATGTTAAAATCGGGGAAATCAATTTGTTTAATTATTACTAACATATATCTATGGATACACATATATAGAGAGAGATCGTATGTGTGTTTATGTACCTTTTAGAAGTCAGTATGTCTTTCTCCATGACAACTAATTTGAATGTGAATATAAACGTAACACTTTCGTTACACTGGAGTAGAGTTGAAATATCACACGCTACATTAAAAATACTCATTGGTTTGACATATTAGAAGAAGAAACATTGGATCAAATACTATGATTTTGCGATTCCTTTTCGATAATTGATAAATGAATAAAATGATAATTGAATTTATAATCAAATAAAAATCATATTCGATTATTAAAATATTATGGAAACCTTACTGCTGTAATATTTTTATGTGTACGGTAATTGACCGGTACGGTAATAAAACTGGAAAGAAGCGTAAAGTTTACATTTGAGTAGGGAAACGTCTATGCGTGTGTATGTGTGTGCACTCATGGTGTGTGTTTTTGTAAAATCGTCTCAAAACATCTGAACACATTCTATATATACTTATTATATTTTCAATACACACACATATATACATAATATATATATATATATATATATATATATATATATATATATGTGTGTGTGTGTGTGTGTGTGTGTGTGAGTGTTTATCTATACCTATATATCTCTCTTTCTCTCTCTCTCCCTCTCTTCTCCCCCTCTCTCTCTCTCTTCTCTCCCTCTCTCCCTCTCTCTCTCTCTCTCTCTCTCTCTCTATATATATATATATATATATATATATATATATATATATATATATATATATATATATATATATATATATATATATGTGTGTAATCGTCCAGGGGACAGGGGACCACCCAGCCCCGAAACTTCCCTTGAAAACTTCTTTTGAAATTGTTCCTATTATTTTCCTCAGCCCGAGCATTCTGGTCTGCCAAGAGTAACGCTAACCGTCTGTTCGAAAGAAACACATCAGTCGTCGTGGCCGAATGTAATCTTTATTTCATCCAATCAGAATAGCACAAAATACATAGGCGTCTGCATTTTGGACGGTATCAGAACGCTCTCTCTAACGCCAACCTTCTGCGAGAGACGACCCAAAACCTTGTGTGGTTTAGTGCCGTGGGAAAATGCTGAGGCAACTGTTAATTGTTTAGAGAGAATAATGGATTATAGCCATCTGCAAAAGTGTGGCGTTCCAGATGACTATTACTTCTGATCATTACAGATTTTTCCTGGGAGAGTTATAACTTCCTAGTTAAAATGCCAGAAGTATCATATTTTGCTTTGAGAATCAAAGAAAGAATTTGGAGGTTCGGCTGAAGGAATGAAAACTTCATCTTTTAAATTGGATGGCTGGGAAATATGGTTAATATAAGAGAAGAAATTAAGATCTACAATAATGAATGGGAAAAAGGATAATTTTGGATAGACTTTAGGGCTTAGATATTGATATTATTACACACACACACACACACACACAAACACACACACACACACACACACATATATATATATATATATATATATATATATATATATATATATATATATATATATATATATATATATATATATATATATATATATATATATATATTATAGCAAACTCCTGTCAAAAACATACGAACACACTATACAATAACATATATTTCGTATTTAGACATTTCAAATTATTTCCTGTGTTAAACTAATTGAATTGCCTAAAGATTAACTGGAATAAAATTTTCTAGTGTCAAATTCATTGCAGTCTGTCGGATTAACATAATCGGATTGTTTAAATTTAAGAAAATGGAAAAAGAATTCAAAATTGAGAAGTTAAAAAAAACTGTATTTATTTAAAATCTTTTTTCTTTTACCCAGTCTGATTTTAATTAGAAAATAAACTTCTGATATTGCGAGTCAAATTAATTTTGCGAGAAAAACATATTTTAAAAATATGTAACCATTTTGGATATTATTTAATTGCGGTGTTCGTAGTGAAATAAAAAAACATTACAATTTGATAAAAATTACTAGTGTATTTTTATTTATAATATGAAAATATTATGTATAATTTATTTTATATTTTCTAATCAAGTTTTAAATAATTTTAAGACTATGCATTTTAAAATTTTGGAATATAAAAAAAAACAACTCTATACTAACTGTAAAGTTAATGAAATAGATAAAGATACAATAATCAACGTTAAAACTTTATTTTCTATATTATTCTTAAAATCAAGTGTAATGAAACGGTAGCTCATGGACCATATGCATTTGAATCTTGCATCTTGAATGACACGTGCAATAAAAGTTTAACCCACGGCAGAATTCACAAAATTTATAACTGAAACAAATATCATATTTTTTATAGTATTGTACAATATTATTAGTTTAATTTACTGTTACTATATTTATTCATGCAATTTATATTTTTTACTATTTTATTTTTAGTGTAAGAGAATTAATAATGAAAATTTAGAAATACTCTATTGTTTTAATTTTATCGAAAAGAAATATATATACATGTATATACATACCCACAAACATATATATATATATATATATATATATATATATATATATATATATATATATATATATATATATATATATATATATATATATATATATATATAAATCTTATGTAGGCTACTAGGCTTCATTAATATATTATGATTTTTTAGAGTCACCATTTAAAATCAGTTATACCTTTTTTTTATCAATGTGTCTTTATCATCGAAAAGCAGTAATTGTATATATTCTCTGGAATTTCATACTTTTATCAGTTACGCCAGAATTAATTTAAAAAGAAAATGTCCAAATATCTCAAAGAACTCATCTAAGTATATATAGATAATATCGAAAAGCTTAATATATTTTCCATTTGGTACGTGTTTCACACATTAATAAAAGAGTCATATTATTTTTTAAAAAATTTAGTATAAAGAATTTATAAAAGAAGTTAATACTTCAGTATGAGAATTGGGAATGTTATAACCTATATATATATATAGATTTAAAAATAACTTTGGTGTCATACTTTTACTGAAAACATGTCACTTTTACTTTATTTCAGAACAATAATTCATCACACTTTTTTTATCAATCAGTATATCCTCTCATTATGTTTTTTTGTATATACGATTCAAAATACAGTGTAGTAACATCCATCAAATTAAGTTTATGAACTTTCTGCCTTATACGATAGTTTCTCTAATTTTAAAAGTGGAATTTCATACTTTTATCAGTTACGTCAGAATTAATTTAAAAGAAAAATGTCTAAATATTTCAAAGAACTCAACTACATATATATAGAAAATATCTGAAACCTTAATACATTTTTGATTTGGTACGTGCTCGACACATTAAAGTATAAAATATTGCATGATACATTTCAGTGTTGCATCGCAACGGTTGAAAATATTTTCCCCATTTCATCAATGTCTTTGAAGATGTTATCTAATGAGTTTTGTGGGTGGATTTATATTTTATCCATTTCATAGAGATAGAAAACATACTTTTAGACATGGGTTTTAAAAATAAGGAAGTCATTTCGCTTTGGGGATTATAAGCATATTTTGAAAAGTAATGTTAAAAATGAGTCATATTATTTTTAAAAACAATTTAGTACAAAGAATTTATAAAAGAAGTTAAGGCTTCATTATGAGAATTGGGAATGTTATATGCTATATATATATATAGATTTAAGTTTCCGTTAAAATAATTATTAAAATAAAAAAATTTTAAAATAACTTTGCTGTCATGTTTATTGAAAACATGTCATTTTTACTTTATTTCAGAACAATAATTCATCACACTTTTTTATCAATCGGTAAATCCTCTCATTGTGTTTTTTCTTGTATACCTGATTCAAAATACATTGTAGTAATATCCATCAAATTATCTTTATGTATTTTCTCTAAACAGATTATTATTCTATAAATTTCTTATTCAAAGTAGTTTTTTTTAATTATTTAAGATTTTCCAGTATGAAAACTATAGGTAAGGTAATTGTCCTATATAATGATTAAATATTTCCCATCTGAATCTTCTATTTATATCATATAGCCTAATAATTGTTTTAATACATGTAAAGAAGCATTTAATCAAAAAGATTCCTTTAAAATTCCTTTTAAATGGATGGTGGACATTGCATAGTCTTTTTTATGTATTATTTACTCAAACTTTGAACTTTTGCACACACATACACATGTATACAAACACACACACACACATACACACACACACACACACACACACATATATATATATATATATATATATATATATATATATATATGTTTGTGTATGTGTGTGTTTATTTATTTATATTTAGATACTGAAATATAATCATACTAATTGGTTTCTTAAAAATAGTTACCATTTTTAAATGCATTTGTATAGAAATTTATTAATTTTAAAAACTCTTCTTGTGACTTCAGTTTTCCCAGATTCCTACAAAATGTTTACTAAACATTCCTAATATATAATAAATTAAATATAGGTATACGTGTTAAATATTATTTTATTTAGTTCATTAGATCTCAATTTAACTCTAAACCCCAAATTTATCGAGAAAAGTCTGTGTTGAGAAGTAACATTTTTCCTATAAATTAACTAATTCATCATTCTGCAAAACAAAATCCAGATATGTGCGAAAGATACTTTTCCGTACTAATAATAGAACACAAAAGAAAATTTAAATTTAGCTTTATAAATTAAAATTATTATTGTAATTTAGCTTAAAGTATTTTAATATATTTAACTTATACTTTTGTTATTTTACATGTGGTTTCTAATTTTTAATTATTATTACTCTGTTATAATTATAATAGTTTCTTGAAAATTATTTTAGTTGTACAGATATTTTATTGTATACTTATATAAGTCTTCTTCAATATCACTACAGCCTTGTTCTGACCATGTCTTCCTCTGTCTGCTACCTCTAAACGACACAACTTTTAAATAGGTTTCTCCACCTATTTATTCCCAAAATCTCCAAATTACTCTTCATATTGTCCAACCACCTTGTTGTTGGTCTCCCTCCTCTTCTTGTACCTGTTTAGAAAATGTTTCTTAACTTGGTCTGCACATATATATAAAGTTACATAAATTACGTATATACAGTTTCATAAATTAAATGTTAATTTACATTAACACCTTGTGACACATTTACTTCCTCCTAATCTCTTCTGGTTTTATCATGCATTTTTTAGTTCACGTGTGAAGAAGTCCATGCTTTTGCAGCACATGGACAACGTATATAGGCAGCATATGGACAACTAAATCAGTTCCTCGAACTTATGATGAGTGCTGTCTTGCAGCAATGGTGTTGATGGTATCTGGTTTCCCAAAGCGTATGCATATCCCCTATATAATAATAGCCTAAGTTATCTGTCCGTCTGTCCTCCAATTTATGAAGCGGTTGGACCTGGAATGGATAGAGACATCCATTCAAAGAGAATAAAGTTTATCTTCTCCTAAACTATCGATCCGATTCTAAAATAAATTTGTATAAATATGCCCCATATCACAGCAAAAAATACTGTCGTCTTTAAAACGTTAGAAATCCAACCCTCCCCCCTTTTCGAGAGTTTAATGCCTTTATTTCAAGCCCTATTTTCCCCGGTTAAGAGCAGCCGATTAAATTTATAAATTTATCACTTAATAAAGAGGTAAAAATAACGATTTTTCTAGCATTGTGACGTCATTCCTTTAAACATCTCATTGAATCATTTCATATTTTAAATATTTAAATATCGTCTACACTATTTTAGTATATTTTATCACTGAACTTAGATATTACTTAAATGTTTTTCTTTTATATTTGGCTTAAATAATAGATTAGGTACATGTGTGATAATTCTAAATTGAATCATCGATTATTTTTTGTTGCAATGAAAATTTTATTACCGATATTAACAATAAATTCTTTTCATATACGTCTAGAAGTCTTTTTCACGGACTAATAAATATCTAACTTTTAATTTATATATTTGGAAATTAAGAAGTTTGTTCGTTTGTATGTTTGTTATATATAACCACATGGTTTGATTAAATGAATTCAATGTGAATCTAAACTTCATTACAGGATCGGGTGACTCTAGAAGAGTATGACGATAAATAAATTATTGAGCGTGAAAAAGATAATTCTCAGCCAAAAAAACCATTTTTTACCTGCCTCATTGGGTACTTAACAGTTTTGGAATATTAAAAATTTTACTAATCCCGTCATATGATGGGCTATATGCTAGTACATGTATATTTGCCGTCTATCTTTATGCAGTCAGATTTCAACAATCGAAAATTTGAGTCGGAAAAAAAATAGATGTAGGACTTAAGCCAAACAAGTGATCAATTTATTACTTTTATTAGTTTTCACTGTTTTCAACCTTATAACGGTTTCAATATTTCTACATTCCAATGAAAAAATCACATTTTTTATTGTACTTTCTTAATAATTTTACAATTTTAAATAGGAAAATTAGCATTGCTATTTTTTAAGGATTGAGGGTAACGTTTTTTTTAAATAATAGCATTTTCCACAAGGAAGTTAGATTTACAAATGAAAATATGAAAAAAGAATAATAAATTTACAGTTTTTTCTTTTACAGTTTCATTCACTTACCCTGATTTTTTTTTAATTTGAGGATTAAAAAGTTAATTTTAAACAACTCCTTGCTTGCCTGATACGAAATATACTATTATGAGAATCGCAAGTATCTAGTTCATCTAATAAATTCGTACTACTAACAGACTTGTTTACAGATATTTAAGATTCGGAATTAGGGTCACAGTTCACATCACAAAAAATTATCTACATAAGCAAAAATTAGCCATTACTAAAAAGTAAAAGTAGAATGCATCGATAAAATTATTATCAGATCAGTATATAATATCGAAATGCTAAACACTGAAAAGTAAAAGTCTATCTACTGATACAAAAAATGAGAAAAAAAGAGTGCCAATCAGAAGAAAAACAAAAACTATCATTTAGTAGCCAGTTATTTTTCCAATTTGACGTTATGAATAGAAAATTAGGCAGTAGAAAATAGTATAAGAACCAAAATCCATTGTACAGTGTACGGACAAACCATTAGCTATTGCATACATTGTTCGTACGGCATACGGGCAAAACCATTAAGGGGTTCGAACGAACTTGTAAAAGTCCATATTATATCAGGATTTACATTTTCTTTTATGCAATGAACATATGCTAAATAAGTTTGTTTCATTTTCACCATATCTCCTATGTTGCGAGAATTGTTTTTTAAGGAGCATTTAAAAATCAAAAAGATTTCATGCTGTTTTTTTTTAATATAAATTGTAATGGTTTAATCTTCTTTCCATTTCGGTAATTTTCTAAAAAAACGTCAATATCAATTAAAAATACCCTTTTCTTCATGCCAGTAATGTAAATTAATATAAATTTAAAAAATAATATTTTCAATACTTAAAATAACTTTGAATGCTGATTTAGGTACATATAATCAATTCTTTCACAAAATTATCTATTAAAAATTAACTTTATATAAGGAGCAATATGACCTGAAACGAAATAGGTATTAAAGGTCTAAAAATAATTCTATTTAATAATCTGAAATTAATGTTGTACAAGGTTTTCTCATATGTAGATACTGTAGATTCCTGTATTTGACAATTTAAGTTAGATTACAGTCCAAAAATCATAAAAACACGTTGTTATTCTTCGATTACATGTTAGCTAGTTTTCTGGTTAAAAACACCAACTTACAATAAAAAAACATTATTTTGTTCGTACTAAATAAACAATTTTAGCCTATGATGCCAAGTAAAATCAGTAAAAATTAATGAATTCAATATTTCTACAATTTCCACTGCTAATTCCAAAACCTATACAATTGCTTTAAAAATAAAATTGTTTGTCGAAATCTTCTTTATTTTAAAACAAATAATGAAGAAAAAAAGTTAAACTACTAAGGTATAATAACTCGAATAAAAATAATTTTTGAAAGCACCTTTCATGTATTAGAATTATCCCAACATTAAAAAACAATATCCCTAGATAAGTTTCATGTATAACTAAAAAGGAACAAGAATATTGTCAGTAAAGTATAAATAAAACATTATTGTTCTCCAAGTAAAACAACCAACAACTAATGCTCAAGTGTAACGTCTGCATGGCGAACATCAGCATACTGAATAAACATGAAAATGGCTAGGTTACAGTAAAGTACAAAAGAAACAATTCCTAGAATAACTAATCGTAATTAGATTGTCGAATTTCTTCAGACTGTTTAACATTATAAGAAACGGAAATAAGTAAATGTTTAGATAAGAGTCTTGTAATTTGATTTGCACAAATTGACAGAACCCAAATTTCTTCTCAGAAAAGACATCATTAATGTAATATTAAGAGTGTTTTTTTCTTTCAATCGCAGTTGAGTTTATATAACGAGCTACGTATGGGATACTTAGAGAACGTTAAGTACTTAATCAAGTTTTACAACTGCACCAGGAACAAAAATGCTTAAATTGAAACTAATTTAATCTAAAAGAAGAAATTACATTAAAATTGATCAATACTATATATGTATGATGAACAAAGATAAAACATGGTGGATTCAAAACTTTAAAAATAATTATGCATAAGGTAAAATGTACAAAAAGTAGTATTTTTATAAAATCTATTTATTTGATTTATTGTAAATAATTTTAAGATAGTTTAATGTGTGATATTTCTTTTAAATTTACACACACACACACACACACACACACACACACACACATATATATATATATATATATATATATATATATATATATATATATATATATATATATATATATATATATATATATATATATATATATATATATATATATGACATTGACGTGTGATTAAGATATGGAAGACATTATTTTATATCGTATATAAAAACTTTTTTTATTGTAATCCTTCTGTTCATGGCTATGCCATTTATATATCATTTGTTCCCATTTTGCGACGATATGCGTGGAGGATGCTACCAGTCCAAATATCTACATAGAAGTGAGTTTTGACGTTGCTTACCTAAACAAAATCTTCTTGTCTATTTCGGAGTTAGCTTTTTTACTCAGTATAGTTCCACTCGATGTGTGTGTTTCTCCTATTACGTTATCATTGATGAGTTCCAAACATTTTTAATTATAATTCGCTTAATTCTTAACCCCCATTTTTAAACCTGACACACACACACACACACACACACACACACACACACACACACACATATATATATATATATATATATATATATATATATATATATATATATATATATATTAAAAGACTATTTCTCCTTTAAATGTCTATAATATAGGAAATTATTAAAATATTTCCATATTGTATTTTTCATTTTTGTTTACTTTGCTCTAAGTATATATATATATATATATATATATATATATATATATATATATATATATATATATATATATATATATATATATATATATATATATATTACGTGTTAGTCATAGAGCTTACAGCATTTGTTTACCCCTTTGGAAGACCTGGGTTTGAATACCACTAAAGGTTTGGTTGTGGTTTTTTCTATTCTTTGTTAATGAGCAAAGTTACCTGTACCGGCCGAAGGTTCAACTGACAGGGAGTTTATAAATAGCTTGTCATGATTTCGGATAGTATTTCGGTATAAATTTTAAACAGTTAATCTTGGTCTCATTAGTCTACATGTAGTAAAACAGAAGCAACTCTCTAAGCCATCTGGACAACCTAATTAATATCTTCTTCCGTATTAATAACTTCCAACATCTGTAAATTTTGTACACTTACATGTAATAGAAAAAAAAACTGTACACTTTATATGAGAGAAGAAAATGTCTATACGCTTAATAACTTGGCAAAGAAGTTAATAAAAAAATGTTGAAAAATATATTTTGAAACTTTTTGTCTTCTATTAATATAAAAAACTCAAAATATAATATAAGCAGCATATATTATTATTGCAGTTAATAAATTTGAAAACATTTTACACTTTCATTTATATGCATATTGCTATCATATTTAGTTTATTTTATTTTTATTTTTTGCTTTCAGGAATCCTTAATCTATGGATCTAAATGAAAAATACACCAAACTTTCTTTTCCTAATAACTTTATTAAAGCTTTATCTTGAAATTGTTACTTTCTAAACAGATTTTTTGGCTGCTTTATTGTTACAACCGCGATTCACCTGATTGTTAATCATATTAGTTTTACTAATTATGATAGCCATACTTCTTTAAACTTTAATTTGTTAATCTTGGATCTCACTTTACATAAATTAAGGACTCAATGTGATTATTGCAAAGTTGTGTGAAACCATTAAAGTGTATTTTAAACTTAATATCGTAAGAAGTTCTATCCCTATGAATATGTACTCCTATATAGCTCTAAATATACCTCTAATGATATGAATTTGCATTCTACAACATTAAAACTGCAGTGAAACGGTGCTAAATATCTTTATATGCAAAATACTTACTATGAAAGAAAAGCAGCTGTTTTCGTGAAATTTCAGTAAAACATTAAGTTTAACATTAAAATATTCTGGAATGGTGGTAATTAGAAGCTGTATATGGTAACATATGCAGAAAAACCCTATTTAGAATAGTAAATTTGAATATTTACAAAATATTATCTCTCAGTGGAAGGCGACTTTAAGCATCTTTAGTTACTGCTTTCCAATACTTGATAACGTTTCACAGAGTTATTTTTCCAATCCAGCATCATATTTTTAATGGTTTTCTTTACTTGTTGCATACGTGAAAGAATCGGTCTTTATCTTTCAATATCTTTATAATGTTAAATTCGGCTTTAAACTGTTCTGAAAAATGGGTAATTAGAAGGTATATTTCTTACATACACAGAAAAGACATATTTAAACATATTTACAAATGTAAATTTGAATATTTACAAAACATTATTTCTCCGCGAAAAATCAGCTTCGTTGACAATTCCTTCATTTGATGCACGTATGTGAATTCTCTGGACATAAAAATCCTTGATGTAAACGTCGCCATTCAAACAGATAAATTTTTGTTCTTTACAGCTTTACGATATCCCTCCTTCTCCAGTTTCATCCCCAGTTGCAATTTAGGAATCCATTAATAAAATTAGTTTCTTATTAGTTAGTTAAAAAATATAACCTTTTAAAAAACAACTTCGATTGCTAAAAGAGTATTTTGGACTTCATAAAATTAAGCCTGAAAATTATCTTTTTTCTCCTGCAAATCTCCTACAAAACTCTTGCATTTCTTTTCAAAATTCTATATAAACCCTGGAATCCTTTGCCCAATCCTAAGTTATTTTGTGTTTTCAAACTAAAAGTGCTTACTGTCTTTGTAAAACTACTCCCTAAATGCAACTGGCAAAGTTAATATTCTTTATATTGGCATATTTTGTCTTATACATATTTCATAACGAATTGTTTTCTTTCCATATTTAGAATACTTTTCTTTGTTCCGTACCATAAGTGATAAAACAGTAATTAAAACAAAATTATTCTCTACGACAAATAGATTTTTTTATATTTTAAAAAGGGATTACTATAACAGTGATTCAGTCCCATGTGAAAGTGTTTTTTTCTGCTGCAGACCTTAATCATACCATTTAGTAGAACTAGTATATAGTATATAACATATATTTAAAATATTAAAAATATCTTCTATACAGAGTGCGTATAGCAGATGCAATCAATGTAAAAGGTACAGAAATTAATATTACTACAGCTCTAAATGCAAAACTTCAATATTCTCCAACTAATTGGTTATGTATTATCCTTGATATGAACTATATTCTTTATATTAAAATTTATCGATACATAGAGCGTATTTGCATAATTTTCCCAAAAATATTTTCTAGTTTTTTCTACATTCTAGTTTTTTATGGGTTAAGATACATAGGTTCATTTATCACTAAGGTTCATTTGACAGTAAAATGTTCACAAATAGCACCGCCTTACATATGCATCATAATGTTACGCATATTATTCATCCTATATTGAAATTTTTCACTTAATAGAATAATCAAGAATAATAGAACAATCAATAAGTGAAACATAATAATGTAATATTAATAATATGCACAAATAAGGCCTGTGTATGACCTATTGTACATTGAGGGAGCAACTGTCCGCCTGAAAGATGGCGTATCCTGACACGGCCATCGGCGTGTCAACAAACTGTGATTCATCTCAGCAGGCAACTTTCCCCCACTGATCCATGGACCAGTTGCGATGTTCCCGGGCCCAGCGCAGTTGGTGATGACGCTTGGTCAGCAAAGGCATACGAGTGGGACATTTGCTGCGTAGCCTCATATCCACCAGAGTCCACTGAACAGTGTGCTCCGTTACTATTCTATTTGGCCCTGCATTGTATTGGGTAGTCAGCTGAGCCACTGTCTGGCTCTGGTTTTGCTTCACCATTCGAGACATTTTTCTTTGATAGCGTGTGGATATCCAACACTAACAACTGTAGATAGCGAGAAAACGAGTCATGCATTTTCGGAAATACTTGTTCCGAGGCTTCGAGCCATTACAACCTGCCATCTGTCAAAATCGCTTAGATCCGCAGCCTTTCCCATGACACATAGGAGGAAGTGAAAGAATGATTCTTCAGACTCTCCAATTATATACCATTCAGCAATTATATACCCCTTCCACCTGAGCACGTGCCTTTCACGTCAAAATGTAGGCTTAGTCATAATGTTTCGGCTCTTGAATATATATATATATATATATATATATATATATATATATATATATATATATATATATATATATATATATATATATATATATATGTATATATATATATATGTATGTATATATATATATATATATATATATATATATATATATATGTATATATATATATATATATATATATATATATATATATATATATATATATATATATATATATATATATATATATATATATATATATATATATATATATATATATATATATATATATATATATATATATATATATATATATATATATATGTATGTGTGTGTGTGTGTGTGTGTGTGTGTGTGTGTGTGTCCAGAATTCTCGACAAACATTCTAACAATACATTTAGAGATTTTTAAATTGAATATAAAAACTTTTAAATTTAAAGTTTCCCTGTGAGTATATAGAGAAGTAGAACTGAAAATAATTACTTTTTTTGCAGGTCTACTGAAAATGGCTGTTTGCTTTAAAACTCTAATATCGAAGTATGTCGCACTTACAACATTTCCTTGAACTCTTACAAAAATAGAAAGCGTTCAAAGAATTTTAAAATGCATTATTGGGTGTTGTTGTGGAAATTAGAGTTATTTTATTTCTAAAGAATATAGTTCATAAAGCTTTATGGAAAATATAAACTTAAATTAACAAATATTCCAGTTTATTGTCACCTAAAGATACTATAGATTCATCACCTTTAAATATTACATTAATTCACACATTTGGTAACCTTCTTGTAAAGATGTAAATATATAAACAAATTTAAGAGTTTTATTTTCTAATATATTCAATATAACACAACATGCATTTAAATTGAATCTGCAATCAATCAGTTACCATTATAGTTTTATTTGCAAATAAATTCAGCCAATTTAATTCTACAGGAACAGAAACTGTTAACTATTAGCATTTTCTGAAGAATTGTTTTATTCGTATGTAAAATAGTTGAGAGTTTATAAAAGCCAAACATGCATAGTATGCAATCCAAATGACTAAATTTCTTTCCTGTGAATATCTTTATTTATTCGTAGTTACGGATTATAAACCATAATTTTCACTATATAAGAATAAAAAGGGCAATTTGGTAAGTCTAACTGTTAATAAATGTCCTCTGAAAATAAATACATCGCTCTTTTAATCTATTATAGTAAACAAATATTGCTGTGAACATAATCAGGTAGGATTTAAGTAAATATAAGTAGTCTATCATACTACAATAGATGTATCTCCTATTAATAATGAATATAGTAAGAGAAATATATTGAATAATACCTAATATGATATCTAATCCCCGCAAAGAAAATTAGCTTGGAAAATGTTACAACGCTGCAAAAATAATGTAAAAATCAAGTGGGATTACAAGATACGTTTTTGTTCAGCACTAATGGGATAATTTTCTTTATATTAATGTTAGGAAATTTCAACCTAATAAATGGTCTTATTTTCCATGATGCCATTCGAACACAATTAATCTGCTCCAATATTTATTATAAACAATATGTTTGTAAAAGTAGCTAATTTTTCAAACAATGTGCCATTTTTATATTTACCATTCTTTTAGACTTCATAAGTAATATTTATTTGATATTTTAAGCATACAGAGTTATAACGGCTTACCAAAATAATAAGGAATAAAAGGATTATTATCTTAAGCGAATTGATTTTTCTACATCTTATTAATTCTTTTGAGTATAGACTTAGCAAATTTTGTGTATCGTAAGGTAATCAATTTAAATACATGGTAAATTGATAATAAATTGTAAAGGGAGTAAGAAAAAACCTTTTAGTTTTTCAAATATTTATTACAGTTGAACTTGGAAAATTCGAAATATACAAATTCCTGTTGACTTTCTCATAAAATTTAATGTCAATATTAAGTGATTAAATCGAAGGAAACTAGAATATTTGGTAGATTCTACATTGTGAAAATCTTAAATTTTGAAAGATATATATATCCTCTCCGGCGTTCAAGAATTTAGAAACATACCTATATTTTATACTTATAGGCTTAGTTTAGAGAGGCATGGATAATCTGAAGAAACTTTTCCAGTTAAGGTTATTATTCTATACATTTTTCGTCACTTTCAAGTAATTGGAGCAAGATATTTCTTTAGAAAATTGGGGTATTCTAGTGGCCAGTGTTTGCAAAAAGTCATACTTATATGTTGATCAAGCAGTTGTTTGTGAATAATTTAAGAACAGATAAATTATAGATGAACTAAAATAATGGATTAATCTGATAGAGAAAATATATAAAATATCCTAAGATTAACATGATGTATCAACATCATAGAAAGCTAGAGTTGTGGTATAAAAAGTTAGACGCATTTTGAAGCATATAACAATGTTAAAGATACCGTTCTTCTTTCTGTGAGTAAACTTCTTTTCATATATGTGTAAAGAGAAAGAAGTCAAAAGAAACAAAAATTACAAGGAACAGTATAAATGTTGATGTTTGAATTATTTTATTCATTTATTTACACGGACTTCATCTTCTTCTTTATTAACATGTCTACAACCTGCTGCATGCCAAGGTTTTCTCTCCATGCTTTCTCCAGACGACAAGACTAGCCAGGTTTATCCACCTGTTTATTCCCAAGATCTTGTAATCGCTCTCTACACTGTTCAGCCACTTTGTTGCTGGTCTCCCTCTTCTCCCTGTACTTTCAACTGTTGAAAAGTTAGCTTTTTTGCTGGGTCCACATCTGCAAGTTGAAACATGTCCTAGATCCATCGGGTTCTGTTGGTTTTAATAACTATTAAGATGTTACGTATTCTGTATTTAGTATACATTTCATGGTTATATAAACTTCATATAATATCTTCTTTTACTGTCCAAAAATTGATCAAAGGATCTTTCTTTCAAAAAGGAGTAGCTTGTTTTCCTCTGTTTTGTTGATTGCCTATGTCTCATTACCATGTTAAATGATTGGTCTTATAAGGGTTCTGAATACATTTTTTTTAATGGTGAGGAGTTACATGGACTTATTAGAGAACATAAATTGTATGTACATAATACGAGTCTTGAAGAAAAAACGTGTAAAATGTAAAACAAACGGTATATTAAGGTTCTAGTACCAATGTAACTTATTAAAAAAAGCCTACATCAGATTTTAAAATTTATTTATGCAATTGGATTAAATAAATTTTCAATCCCCTATATAATAATAGACTAAGTTATCTGTCCGTCTATAATTGAATTTATGAAGAGGCTGGACCTGGAATGGATAGAGGTATACACATTAGGATTCTTGATGAGTTAGGGTTAGCAACATTCGAAATCCACCCTTTCCCCCATTTTCTAGCATTGAATGCCATTATTTCAAGACCTATTTTTCCCGGTTAATAGCAGGTGATTAAATTTATCAATTCTCACATAATAAATAAGTAAAAAACACATTTTTTCTAGCAATATGACGTCACTCAAAAACCATTTCATTTAATCATTTCTTACTTTAAATTATTTACATATCTTCTGCATTATTTTCCTACCTGTTATCACTGAACTTAAATATTACATAAATAATTTTCTTTTATATTAGGTACATATGTAATAATTTTAAATTTAATCATCGATTATTTTTTGTTGAAATGAAAATTTTATCACCGGTATTAACAACAAATTCTATCTACCTCCAGGATGTAGTGAAAATGACAGTTTCATTCCTTTACTTCAATCAGTTACTGTAGTAAAGAAAATGGGAAGAACTTAATGATAATTTCGGCGTAGCTAAGAAAACTTTTATTTAACTTTCTAAATGAATTCGACTTCATTCCAAACTGCACTCACATTATCGGGAGACTTTAGGGGATTATGAAGATAAACAAATTATTGAGCTTGTACCAGATAATTCTCAGCCAAAAAACAAACCGTTTTTTTTACCAGACTGCATTACAATTCTGGAAAAATTTGCTACTTGCTATATGCTAGTTTAGTTATATACGTATGGATCATTTATTTCTACTTATTTCTGTTGTATTATAGATGTATAAAATTGCATAATCCTGTGTTAAAAATTTACAAAAACACTTTGTAAGGTCTTCTGTTCCCTTAATTATTCATTTATTCGTCTACTTTTATCTAAAAAGTAGAATAATGATGTTACTAGATTTTATACTTGCATATACTGTCAAGCTTCTTCTTTAGAATCTCAAAATAACTTTATTAATTTTTTTTTATGGATTAAATCCTCTTTTGTATGTGTAGCGGTATATTTCATAAGATAGTTATCTCAGTTACAAAAGGATATTTTTAAGCATAATAAGATACATTTCAGTTCTTTTCAGTTCTAAAAATTCACTTCTAATGAACATTTTTTATAACTAATTGAAAAATTAATATATTTTTACTTAAAATATGTATCGTTTTCGATTACGCTTTCGATATCTGAGAATTGTTTTTAATAATATAATTAAAGCACTTGTTTGATTTATTAATGAGTTTGCAGGCTATACTTTCTTTATCTCTAGATATTAATTATTTATAAGTAATGATAACGGAAATCGCACTTTCAGAAATAGCTCTTTCTATACCATTACTTATTGCGTCTAATTAACCATAATCAATAACCCCTCTCATCTTAAATCATATTCATCAAGTTACTCCGATAACAAAACGCTCATATTATATTTCTCGTTTAGGATAAATCTTCTAATTTATTCAGTAATGACAGACGTTAAATTGGGTTATGCTTTTCAATAAATGCTAAGCTCATAATTATTGTGGTCCTATTAATTTTTCTGGAAAGTTTAATTCTATTCCAAAATTTTAATTCTGTTAGATTTATATGATTAATTTGCTACTAAATAGGATGAATTTGTTCTTTGTTTCATATAGTATTATCCATCTAAAATTTACCAATGTATATTTTCTCATGTATGAGTTCTTTAAACATGTTATCTCATATAAAATATAAAACTGGATTCTGTGTTATTTTAGGGTTTATATTTTATTCTGAAATAACACACTATATATTTCAAATTAAATTTTTATTTTGTCATTGCATTAATCGAAAAGTATAGATAAATATGTGTGGGACCATTTAGTGCTTTACTTTTATTATAAAAGATATTTCAATTATTTTTTAACGTATTTGATCTGTAGTAGTATTCCTATTTTCAATTATACGTTCAAAGAACTTTAATGAAAGTTTTGTTCATTATTGGGTGAAATACAATTTTCACCCTATTCAATATAACTGTCATTCTGTAGATATATACATACATTTAAACATATCTATCTATCTATATGTATATATATATATATATATATATATATATATATGTATATATGTATATATATGTATATATATGTATATATGTATATATATGTGTATATATATGTATATATATGTATATATATATATATATATATATATATATATATATATATATATATATATATATATATATATATATATATATATATATATATATATATATATATATATATATATATATATATATATATATATATATATATATATATATATATATATATATATATATATATATATATATATATACATATATATAAATATATATATATATATATATATATATATATATATATATATATATATATATATATATATATATATATATATATATATATATATATATATATATATATATATATATATATATATATATATATATATATATATATATATATATATATATATAGGTACGTTTTTAAGGTAATAAATGTAATAATATTTTCAGAAGCTTATTTGAAATTTATTAAAATTACCCAAAACAAGACCACCTGTCTTTAAGTGAAACAAAATGTTTTAAAAATGTTAAAGTTTTAGCACATCATACTATGATACACCTTGTGTTTTTATTTATTAATTATATTTATTCCCTTATAATTATATTATTCCATTAAAGTAGTATAAATGATCTCTTCTAAAACTGGTGTATAAATTAACATTTAAATCAATATAGAGGTATTTAATGCTTTTAAATCCTTGTATTAGTTGAATTAATTATTTTAACTATGAAAATAAAACTATATTCTAGATGATTTTAGTTAAAGTTATTCTTCACTATAAAATTAGAATTTTAATTAAAAGAAAAGAATAAGTTAATACTATTTCATTGCATTTTTCATTTTAACTTTACAGAACTTAATCTAAATTTAATTTAGCTTATTTTCAGTTTCAGATAAAAATGTTTTAAAAGATTAATCTTTCTTATCTAAAATGTTTAAAATTAATTCTTTATTAATCAACATGCAATGTACTTATTAAGATATATCTTTTTAAGGTAGAAACAATTTATCAACATGAGTTTTAATACGAAATTATTTTTAGTGTATGCCTGGTTTGCATTCTATTTTTTCACTCCATTGTTAGCCATTACTAATGGAGTTGTAAGTATCAATTATAAAACACGAGTTGCATAATTAGCGCATGTTTATAACTTTTATACCCCCAGTCACGTTTAACCTAACGGTATCAGATATTGTTTTCACATTAATGGGCCGGACTCAACCTAAAAATATGTGCCTAATTTCAAAATATCATTAAGAAGGATTTCAAGGGAATTTTGTAACAAGAGATGCAAGTATCTTATTCTATTTAAAATTATTTTACCATCTTACTCAATTCATGTCATACATTAATGGAAAAAAGTCTTTGAATATTGTTTTTAACATGTTCATTCTTTACTGTATTTTGTAACAGAATATTTTACGCTATTTTATTGTACACTGTCTAACATAAGTATTTGGATACCTATGCAAATGATGATATCTGCGGTCCTGAGGTACGATACGGCCTCCGCCGGTATACATTGTGTAGGATCGTGCAGCATCGGCATTACACGAATGGAAGATGCCGCATCGTTCGGAGCTCTCTCATTTCGAGAAAGGTATAATTATCTGGTATCACAAATGTAGCCGATCTTTAAGGCACATATCTAACCATATGAAGTACTCAAAATGGATTGTGGCATATGTGATTAAGAAGTGGAAGGTGAGGGGTGATTGTCGAAATGTGCCCCGAGTTGGCAGAAGAACGAAACTGGGAGATAGAGACCGACGACTGCTGTCCAGAGAAATGGATCCGTAGATCAGTGGAAACGGGTTCTTTGGAGCGACGATCAAGATTCACCCTTTACCGTTCGGATGGCAGATTCTGGGTCTGACGTCTGCTTGGAGAACGTATCCTGCCAGAATGCATTGTTCCAACATAAAGTTCGGCGGAGGTGGAATTATTGTCTTGGAGTGTTTCTCCTGGTATGGACTGGGACCTTTGGTCCCTACTCATGGCAAGCTCAACGCAGATACCTACCGCATTATTTTGGATGACAATGTGCTTCATACGTTGTGGCAGTTTTATGGGTTGGACGCATGTTCCTTTCAGGACGACAGTGCTAGTAGTCATGTTTGGAGGTTAACCAAGGCTTGGCATGGTGCCAATGGAGTTCATCGAATGGACTGGTCTGCCCAGAGCCAAGATCTGAAACCTATCGAGAACCTCAGGGATCGGCGAAATAAGGGGTGCACTACCCGTCCGAAATCGGTGAAGGAACTTGGTTGTCTACTCCAAACCGAGTGGAAGACAATACCACTAGCTGTAATACAAAGACTTGAGGAAAGTATGCCCCGGAGGGTTCACGCTGTAATTGCCTCTCGTGGAGGCTCTACCAACTATTGATTTTGAATAAAATTAGTTTTTCTTTTCTATCACAAGTGTCCAAATACTTATTGGTAGACAGTGTATATAAGACACTTAAGATTACAACAAAAGAAGTTTTCAATATAACTAATTAATATTCATTATAATAAACTTTTCCTTAAATATTCTATATTAATATTCTCGAATAACAAAAATAATTGCCAGCCATCTTTACTGAATATTTAGCATTTATAGAGACCACAAAATGTAAAACAAATATTTCCACAGAACCTGATACTGAGAGTTATAAACAGTGAAAAACTTGGAAACAAGAAGAAATGTTGCTTGCAGTTATTATTTATAAATAATTATTGTTATTTAAACAATTAACCTTAAATTATGAAACACATAAAATCATTTCATGTTATAATAATCATAAGTTATTTACACAAACGCCAAACATTGTTTATTGAAGAGACAACAATCAGTGAAATTATATCTAGTTATTCATATTATTTAATTACACTGTTTCTTTTTAACTTTCAATTCAATTTTTAATTTAATTTATTTTATATCCGGATTTGGATAAAAAAAAAACACTTTTAAATATTAATACAACTCGAATCATTAGTAAAATGGTTTAATTTTTTTTACGGTAGACCTATTTTAATCAACATGAGCTTTAATAGGAGATTACATTTATTGTATGCCCAGTTTGCAGTTTCTCTATTAATTTTTGTTGCTATTCATTGCTAATGGAATTTTATGCTTGATTTATGAAAGATAAATGCATAATGAGCATATATTTAAAGAAATTTCAGTCACG
This sequence comes from Pardosa pseudoannulata, assembly GCA_032207245.1. Classification (NCBI taxonomy): domain Eukaryota; kingdom Metazoa; phylum Arthropoda; class Arachnida; order Araneae; family Lycosidae; genus Pardosa; species Pardosa pseudoannulata. Next base: position 17,772,303 of record CM063508.1, read on the forward strand.
TTGCATCTAACGATATCAGATATTTCTTTCACTGTAATGAGTTAAAAAAACTTTTTTTAAATGTTTCTAATTTCAAAATCTCATTACGTAGCATTTACTGTCAACTGAATTTTGTAACAAGAATGCATTTTTATAGTTTTAAATTTGTTAAATTGTAGTAAAACTTTTTCTGTCTAGCTGGGTATTTATAATACTGCATTTGCACCACAAATCACGTTAATGAAATAAAAGCCTTTAAAATTTGTATTTTAATATATTTAACTTTTAACTATATTTTAATAGTATAGTTTAATCTATTGAATATCATATATGAGACACATAAATGTACAACAAAAGATTTTATGATTATATTTATTAACTTTCCTATAATAGCAGACTTTTACTACAATATTCTATACAAATTATTTCCATGCATTAGATATCAGCTTTCATTTTTTACAGAATATGTTGTATTGATATAGGTAGATTTACTACTAGAAAGACAGACTTAGTGGGGGTGTTTGGGGCATAACGGATATTTGTTATCACATAATAATACAGTGCTGGAAATGCTAGCGTCCTCCGTTAGAGGGATTTGAATGAATGAGGCTGCATTTGCCAATTGTCCTAAAATGATTCGAAGGAAAATTAAAGAAATAACTACAAAATCCCAATACTGAGGTATATTCGAAACAAAACTTGTCAAAATTTAAAGGAAGAGGATGAGTGAAATTAATAGATAAATAATGGAATTATTTAAAAATAAACCTTAGATTAAGGCATTTCTAAAACCCCTTAATGGTACGATGAATACAATTTAGGACCACTCAAATATGGTTTATCGATGATATTTATTTAAGAATATTCTTCTGCATATAATTTTAATTTTTCATTAAAAAAGAGAATAATTTATTTGCATTTAATTACAGTTTTCATGCAACTTTAAATTTAATCATATAAACAAGTATTGTCTCAGTTTTGAAAAATAGGCTTTTAAAGATTAGTTCTCCTACGCCATAGTTCGAATTGTTTAAATTAATTCTTTATTAGAAAACAAACAAGGTACTTTTGCAAGATTCAAGTAGATCTGTTTTAATCAATGTGAACTGTAATAGAAAAGTACTTATGATTTATATCAGTTTGCAGTGTCTTAATATCTTGCTATTGCTACATCATTATTAGCTATTTAATGCTTGATTTAAGACACATGAAAGGCATAATAAACGTGTTTAAAACATTTCAATATTCAGTCACGTTTTATTGAATAACATAAGATTTTTTTCTCTTTGAGCCTGATTATATCCAAAAATGTTTCTAATTTCAAATTCTTAATATGTAAGATTTCCTGTCGAGTGAACGTGCATTAAATTAAGCAATTAATTATAAAATATTAAATATCTAAACATTATTCTTAGAAATTTATATTCTGATTCATAGACTCTCTACCATTATAAAAAGACATTAGTTCTTTCTTACATTGATAATTAATTTTATTCATTAGAATATTAAGGTGTTACCATATCTCTACAGCTGAAGGTTTTGCAACTAATTAAAAATATTAAATATCTAAACATTATTCTTAGAAATTTATATTCTGATTCATAGACTCTCTACCGTTGGAAAAGTAAATTAGTTCTTTCTTATATTGATAATTAATTTTATTCATTACAAAATTAAGTTGATACAATATCTCTACAGCTAAAGACTTTGCAACGAATAAAAAATATTAAATATCCAAACATTATTAGTAGAAATTTATATTATGATTCGCAGACTCTCTGTCGTTACAAAAGGACATTAGTTTTTTCTTATATTGATAATTTTATTCACTACAAAATTAAGTTGATACAGTATCTCTACAGCTGAAAACTTTGCACACAATTAAAAAATATTAAATACTAAATATTACATACATTTAATCATAATTCATGTATAAAAATGACATAGTTTTTCTTTATATGTAAATATGTTTTTTGGTTTTATTTTAATCAACAATAATCTTAGAACAAAAAGATAAATTAATTTAGCAAATAAATAACTTTTTAAATTTATAAATATTTTATATCAAATGGAAGGATTTTTTTATTTTGCAAATCACCATTATATTGAATAAAAATACAATATCTTATTAAATACACATTTTAAATACCATTTTTAAAATATTATTTGATTATAATTTTTTTTAAAACACTTGTTTTTTTATATTATAAAATTTTATAAATTTACAAAACTAATTACAAAATTAATTACTTATTACAAAATTTAGTAAAAACTTTTTCAACACAAAATGAAAATTTTACTTGAATTACAATTAATTTTTTGAATTAAAACATTTTACTATGTAAATATGTTTTTTGGTTTTATTTTAATCAACAAAATTTAAAGGAAAAAAGAGATATTAACTTCGATATAAATTTTTAAAATAAATTTATTATTTATAAATATTTTATATCAAATGGAAGGATTTTTTTATTTTGCAAATCACCATTATATGAATAAAATAATTATATTTTATTTAATATCCAGATAAAGGATACACATTTTTAAATTTCCATTTTTTAAAAGCTATTTATTTGATATTTTTTAAATTGTTTGAACATAACATACCTTAAAAATTTTAAATTTACAGAAATTTATTTTATATACATTTCAAAAGTTTCCTTTATAGTATGTGAATTCAATTATCTCATTTTTATATAAAGTTTAGGTTGATTAAAAACATATTTACTGATATAATAAATCTAAATAAAAATTTATATTGAGCTTTTTAGTACCTTGAAAAATTATCCTAAAGGAAGTAAAATTCATATTTTATATGAATTAAAAAATATTAACTTTGTAATGAATTTTCTGGTCTAAAAGGTTCTAAGATATCTTATATATTATAATAGAGTTTAATAGAACTAAAGAATTGAATGGTCACAGTACATATGTTTATCGAAAAATTATTATCGTATAAAAAATATGAAATTCTAAATTATTTATTTTTGTGACCATAATTTTTATAAAGTTATATTTTGTGAATTTATTTCTTACTGAGCATCTGATTTGACTTCCTCTTATATTTTATTATATTTTATATGAGCATATTAGACTTGTTATGCTCTAACTCGCAAGTATTCTACTGACAAATTAAACCAATATATGTTTACAGGATATACAGCAGGCAAGCATTCTCTCCTAAAGAATTAACTTGTGTAGGATTACCTATTGTGCATATAATGTTCTTTGTATAGATTTTCTTCAAAGTAATAGATAGTTTTTTTTGGCAATATATATCCTCTGGCTATTATTTGAATGTAACTTTTTTCTTAGCACTGTTTAGCCTACTCCCTTTAGATCTCTATGTCAAAGTTCAATCCAAATTCCCGAATGTCATTTTTCTAAGGCTCGTTTAAAATAAGTAATAGAGTTTAAAAATCGATAAAATATATATAAGGTGGCTTTTAAGGGCCCTATATTACATGAGAGAAATAAGTCGTGAGGCTTTTTCAATGTAATTCTTCACTTTATTAATAACCACTACATATACTACCACTTCAATTGCTTCTTCAAAACGTGGTTTTAATTTATCCTGCAACATGTGGTATAGGAAATTAATTTACATTATACAATAAATAAATTTTTGATTGTATAGCAAATTAAGCTTCTCTTAATACATAGGATTTAATTTGTCGTAACAAAACAAAAAAACTTTTCAACTTTCTTAACTTCTTTTACAAAATAGTCTGTAGATTAACGACGCTTATTCACATTATTTTATTCATTAGTTTAGCTATAGAAAATTACTTTTTATTTTATTTAATAACGTACACACATTTCTCAATCAGTATTACCACATTCTCTTATTTATCATCAGCAATGTATTTCGACTATAAATTTTTATATTTATAATTAAGCTTGGCAGAAGCAGATGAAATTTAAGTTTGAATATAATTTTTAATTTTAAGTATTTATGAAAAATTATATTTAATGTTCCAGAAAATATTTTTATTTTGAATGCAATAGATATTTGAAAAGTAGTTTTTAAGAATTAGACTTTTTTATATTTATGTGCATTCAAAAGTCTTAAAAGGGGACTTACCGGCCATTTTATTCATTTTTATTTTCATCTAGCTGTTTTTGACTTTTCAAATGTTACGAATTAAAAGTATCCCTTATTGAAATGAGATAACATTTAATTTTAGTTTATTTTATAAATTGCATTTATCAAAATAAGTTTTTATTCTGCATTCCAATAAGAACAACACAACTTCATGAAGTTTTAAAGATATTATCAATTCTTAATCTCGGAATGTTAAATACATGTAAAACTAAAAGCACCTTCATTTAGGTTGCGTAACTTACAGTTTGAATTTCCACGATACTTTGTTAAGCTGATAGTAGCAAATGTTAAGCTTTTTAATTGAATGTTTTCAGAAAAATTACAAGAAAGCAATATTTTTATTTGAAATACAATTATGTAAAAGTGGCAAAAAAATCGTAAGTAGAATATCATATTTTTTAACAGTTATTAATCAATAAATTTAAAAACATGCTTTATTGAAAGTAACCGATAAGCAATTTGTTATGTTGAATATTAAAACATTTAGAAAAAGTATTTGCAAAAAAGTTTATATAATGGAAAATGAATAAGTATAACTGAAAATATACTTTCTTGCACAATATTTCCAACTATTCTAATAACTTCTTATTTACATGCAACTTTCCTCTCCTTAATCGCTTTCAAACAATACCATATAATATTAATTTTATACCTCAAAATGCGTAAAAGTTGCATACAAAGAAAATCATTTCCATAACGTATTAATTATCAACTTTGGGATTGCATACCATCAAAATTTGTGAGTGAATATATTTGCTGCTATAACATTTTAGTAACATTACAGTTTTGTGAAAATTGTTTAAAAGATAAAATGTAAATGCAATTGCAAGATAAAATGTTGATTTCATATGATTATTAATTACTTCAATTTTTTTTAGTTTATGCTTCATTGAAAGTTATCTATGAGTATTTTTTATACATAGATCATTCCAGGATTTATTATAAACAACCTTTGCAGAAAAAAATGTTATTGTTTTTTATAGCTTTTAAATAAAAATAGTATGAATAAAATGTGTTCATTCTATAAATCAAAATTAGTAAAAAAATATTAAAAGAAAACTATTTTCCTAATGTATTAATTATTTCCTGTATGAATGCATAACAACTCAATTTTCTAGAGAATTAATTTCCTGCTTTAACATTTCAGTAGCATTTAAGTGTTGTAAAAATCATTTTAAAGATAAAATGTGTTGTATTTCTTAAATTTATTCAAAAACTGTAAAACATAACAACTTTATTAAAACTTCATTAAGCCTAGAAAACAGCAGGCTTAATGAAGTTTGCTGCAATATACTACCTCTTACAGATTTTACTCAATAGGATCTAGGGGTCTTACATTTTTTATAATTTGGACTGGATCCCATTTATTATCAGACCATATAAGGACACTCTCCCCTTCACTAAAGTCTGCCCTTTTCCTAGCTTGCAAATCATAATATTTTTTACTCTTAGCTCTTTTTAATTCTAACTGCTCTTTAAAATTTCTAATTATTTTTGGTTTCAACATAGAACTTGTCGTGGGTAATTTTGTACGCACACACCTACTCATAAGTATTTGAGCAGGAGAAACATTCATTCCACTTATTGGTGTATTTCTATGCTCCAGTAAGGCTTCATTTATCATATCTATTTCAATGCCTGATTTACGGAGAATGCCTTTAGCAATACCCACCATTTTCTCAGCAAATCCATTGGATTTAGGATAATTTGGACTACTATTTATAATTTCAAACCCCCATTCTCTGGCAAATTTATTCATTTTAATACTAGCAAAAGGCATGTTGTCACAAATTATAACTTTTGGTATACCATGAGTGGAAAAAATAGCCTTAAGTTTTGATATAATTTGATCAGCTGTTTTATTTGATATTTTTAATATCTCTAACCATTTTGATAAGTAACAGCCAATGATATGATAATTATTACCCTTAAGCTCGCAAATATCCACTCCGATTTTTTTCAAATGGTAACTTTGGCAGTTCATGATGCATTAGAGGTTCTTTGATATTTTTCGGTCTATATTTCTCACACACTTTACATTTAGAGACCATCTCTTCAATATATTTGTTAACCCAGGCCAAAATAAAACTTGTCGAGCTCTAGAAAATGTTTCCTGCTTTAACATTTCAGTAGCATTTAAGTGTTGTAAAAATTATTTTAAAGATAAAATGCAAATGCAATTACAAGATAAAATTTTAATTTTATATGAATATTTATTATTTCAATTTTTGAAAATTATGCTTCATTGGAAGTTATCTATGAGTATTTTTTATACATAGATCATTAGTGGGTTTATTATGAACAACATTTGAAAAGAACAAAATGCTTAAAAAAATATGAAAAGAAAAGAAAAAAAATGTATTAATTATCTACTGTATGAATGCATACCACCTTAATTTTTTAGAGATTAAAATTCCTGCTGTAACATTTCAGTAGCATTAAAGTTTTATAAAATTGTTTAAAAGATAAAATGTAAATGTAACAACAACATGAACTGTTAATTTTAAGCGATTATTAATTATTTTATTTTCTTTAAAATTATGCTTCATTAAAAGTTATCTAGGATTTTTTTAAACATATATCATTACAGTATTATTATGAGCAACCCATGCATAATACAAATATTATTGTTGTTAAAGCAATTAAATAAAAAATTAATGTGGGAATAAATTATATTAATAAACACATTTCTATTCGTTGACATAAATGCTGAAATATATGATATCATTTTACTTAACTTTATAACAACTTCAAATAATTTCTAAATTAATAATTATATATGGTAATCCATTTAAATTTAAAATAATTATTCATAACAAAAAGTTCACCTATCTTTAGAGATATTTAAAAACTTATAAATTAATTAATTAAAATTAATTTAGAGATATTTAAAAATTTACAATAAACATTTAAAGAATAAATGCTTTCGCATTAACAGTGTTAAAATTAGGAAGAAAAGTCTATTTTTCTTGAAATTCGTTTTCAGTTCGGCAAAAAAAATTTTTTAGCAACTTTCAGTAAATTTCAGTCAAAGCAGATTTGTAGACATTATTAATTAAATATTTTTATTTAAAAAATTTTACTTTAAATAAATTTTATTTGAAGTTTAGCATAACACACACACACACATAGATATATTTATATATATATAATTATATTATATATATAATTATATTACATATATATATATATATATATATATATATATATATATATATATATAAATATATATATATGTATATATATATTATATATATATATGTATATATATATATATAAATATATATATATATATATATATATATATATATTATATATATATATATATATATATATGTATATATATATAAAAATATATATATATATATATATATATATAATATATATATATAAAAATATATATAAATTATAATATATTATATATATATAAATATTATATATATGTCTTTATAAATATATAAATATATGTACACATAGAATGCTATAAAATGGTGCCTACAACGTCATTTCTCATACAGTTTAAAATTATTTCATTACTAGAAAACAAATAATACTTAATCATCTTTTTTTTAATAAGAACTTCAACAGGAAATTATTTTTAGCACATACAAAGTTTGCAGTTCCTGTATATTTGTAATTATTACGTAATGTTATTAAGAGTTCAAGCATGATTTCGAAACAAGAAATGTGTAATGAGACCTTGTTTAAAACTATTTAATACCATGTCACGTTGTATCCAATGATATTAGACATTCTCTTATTTGTAGTGGATTTGGGCGAAACAAAAACAAAATGTTTTATAATTTCAAAATCTCATTAGGTAATATTTCCAGTCGAATGACTTATGTAACAAGAGATTAAGCGTTTTAATAAGGTTAACATTTTTAAATGTATTCTACAAAAATTTGTTCTGTTTTAGATGATATCTATAATAATAAATTCACACTAAACGTCATGTTGTAAGATAAGAGACTAAAGATAAAATTTTTTTAAATATTGAAAATTTAATTCAATTTCATGTGACATATATATAACACACTTAAATCCACGTCTAAATAACGTTTAATAAACATTCTTAACTTTTACTAAAATTATATTTTTCCCACAATATTTTATTTTCTATATGCGAACATGTATTTATCTTTATTTTTTCTTAATGTAAATCATTAACCTGCGAAGACTCGGGACGGCCTCTGAGGCCTGAGCATTATCAAAACATTCCACAGAAAATAACTCAATAGAAAATTTCAGTAACTGTCTTATATGTCTTCTAGAACCTAAAAACATGCGTTTCCGCAATTTTCTTTGAATATTTCTCCCAGAAAGAGATACTTTTAATTTATTTTGGCACCAGAGACCTAGTGCACTTTTGCGACTTTTAAGACTTTTATTAAACCTATTAATACATATTGCTCTCCCCCATTTGTCACGGCCTCAAGAGAGGGCACAATTAGTCGAAGAGGCATATATAGGTCGAAAACAAAATAATCATATAAGCCTCTGGTGCAGTCAAAACAGCATCAATTTATGCATTATTATATAATAATAAAATCAGTATGGATTTTGAAATAAAGAAATTTGCTTTAAGGCTTTATCTAAAACTAATTTGGCAACGACACAGCTTCCAGTTTATTATTACTGAATCATGCCCTTGCAGGCTAAAAATATAAGACATTTTCCAAAGCAGGTTGATCCTCTATTGCTTCCCATAAATCTCTTAGAGCTAAGGAAAACTCAATATAAATCTAGATCCTGTGATTCCTTTTAAAAAGTCTCAGGAATGTACCAAATTCATATTCAGTACAGGAATCTAAACTATTTATAACCGCTTTCCCTCAGAGATCTGGCTACATATCTATATCGATATCTGAATACTCGATATCCATGCCACAGCAGGAATCGGTATTTTTTCTGAGTGTTTTTCAAGCTACATTTCAATGGTAATAGATCATTCAGCATTTGATGGGGAAGTCAAGGCCATTAAAGTGGCTCTAGAAAACTTAAACTCTCTCCGAAAGCTTTTTGAACGCACTGCTATTGTCTGAGACTCCAAGACAGAGATTTTGGCTATTGACAATTGTTGTCAATCCCCCAGCTCTATGACTGTTCATTAATTTAGATCTCTCCTCCAAGAAATTGAAGAAAGATCCTGGGTAGTTGTTTTGGAGTGGATTACATCTCACCGTGGTATCCCAAGAAATGAAAAAGCTGATGAGCTAGCAAAAGAAGGTTGTCTTATCACTCAGCCACCATTTAATTTAGTCAGGTATAAGTATAATTCAACGAAAATAAATCGAGCTTTTAGGGACACACATCAGTCACAATTAGGAAAATGAATAAAAGGAAAACTATGGAAGGGGTTTCGTCCCAGGGTTTTGTTTGATGACTCAATATGACTGTCTCTACGCCCATCTGTATGGACTTCGTTTGATGGATAGTCCCACCTGCCCAATCTGCCGCAGTGATGTATGGATGAGCACCTCCCCGTATGCCCAGAGCTTTCGAAGACCTGAATCTGTTCTCGTTATTGTAATACAACAGATTTTCTGACTAATTTCTTTTCTTGATCTTTTAATATTATTCCGTTGTTTTTTGTTATTTTGTTTCTGTTCAAAAATTTTCTGTTTAATTCTTGTCGATTTCTGTATAACGTTAGAGTAATGTCCAAAGCACTGAAGCGTTAGAAATAATATATTAATAATTTTATCTCTGTCAATTAGTTAGATTGACAGAGATATCTATATATATAATGTTTACATGCTATCTATAATTTTATATAAGGTTAAAAGTAGTAATATAATGTTTAAATGTACAAAGTAGTTATATAATGTTTACATGCTTAATGTTTACATACTATCTGTATATATAATGTTTACATGCAAATATATGCATATACACATGTTTGTATTATACACATTATGTAGAGAAAAATGGAAATATGTAGCAAGATTCTTTTCGAAACTGCATATTTCTGTAGAGAATAATTGCATAATTTATTCTTTTCTTCATCAGGAAATACATTTGAAGGAAAGATGCAACAAGATAACCTTCAGATAAAAAGTGAGAATGGAAGAAATATCGGTTCTTTGTTTTATGGTAGGTATTCCTCACATTTGCTCGGTCTCACATTTGTCTAGAAAATGTCCCTAGATAAAAAGTTGGTTGGGTAGAATTTATTGGCACTAAATCCCACAAGAATATATTGTGCCAATCACAAGATACTCCCGCTGATAAAAGATATCATAGATTAGTTTTTGTATCACTTATTTTATATGATATTTTCAGAAACACCTTAGATATTCTTAGGTTTTTGAAGGTTATTCACGGTATTTTTCTGTAATGAAATCTTTGCCACATCACTTTACGGGAACACATTTTCGAGTAAAAAGAAAAAATATCTAAAAACAAATTACATAGCACGTTTACATAGTTTGTATAAGCTACATATTTATTTATGTTATACATTTTACACACTTGCAAGATTGAAGCATAATTATAATACACTTGTATTTCAATCACCAATGAAAGCGTTGTTATAGATGTATTTCGGCTTCTAATAATAACTATAGTTTACTAATAAAAATTTATTGCATAAATGAAACAGCTTGCAGCAAGTTCAACAAAATGAATAAAAAACATACTAGCACGATCTTTCAAGAAAGTTTAACAATCGGTTTTTATAGCATGTTATATTTTCCTTTCTAATAATTTGTTTAAATTTCATATCTATATTATTACAAAAATTAAAATTAAATTTTTCCATAATTATACCATTAAAATATTTAATAACATCTCATTATCATCTCTCGTATATTGGATAATATATCTGACTCAGCAGTAGAATATTTTATTAAATTTTCAATAAAATTTTGCAAACTACAATAAATATTTTCCAAAAATATTTCAAACTATTTTGTCTACATTTTCTTCAGCATTTTATTCTTACGTTCTATGGTTTGGTTTTTTTTTTCACGAAAATGTTGTGGAACCGAAATATTTTTTTATCCATGAATTATTGTTCAAAAGACTAAAGTATTTGTTACGACTAAAGTAATACATCATGGTAATATAAAAGTGTTGGTATTATTTATAATTTTCTCTTAAAAGTGTTTCATTATTTAATAATAATAAAATACTTTAAATCATTAAATATAAATTTCCTAATATATTTAATATTATGATATATATATATATATATATATATATATATATATATATATATATATATATATATATATATATATATATATATATATATATATATATATATATATCCTTTATTATCTTTTAATTACAGTAAAACCTAAAAAGTTGACCACCTCTCTATGTTGATCGAAATTTATTAATTTGAATGGTCAAAACTCATTTTCAATGGCAATTTACCTCTCTAAGTTGACCACCTCCTTAAGTTGTATGCTGATCAATTTTTAGTATGTTTTACTCTTCGTAACATGACCACTGTTATTTTCTTGAATTAGATTTTTCCTCCCGCTGTTCTCCACCTGGTTTCTGGGAATTTCTTTATCAGTCAATCGGATTATCTGAGCAACACTCGCTATTCCCCCTCTTTGTTGCTTCATTCATTGTACATTTCCAGTATGGTACTATGGGAGGGAAATACCAGATATTACCCAGCCTTTTGTTAAGGAGAAATGATATTCTAGCCCTTTGCATGCTTTCATTTCTTGGATTGGCTGTAATTGCTGCAGTCTGTCGAAAAAGGTCAGGAGAGTGGGGTACGTGTGTAGTGGTGTAGCATTGAACGAACTACACAGAATTGGAAAACAACGTATATCGCTCACATGTGAAACACGCTCTGTTTCTGGACATCGCGTAGTGGCAGTACCAGTCGTTTATTTGAGAATTTTTATTAAAAATGGAGCAAAGAAAAGCTCTAAGAGAACTTAAAGGAGAAAATGGATCTTCTTAATTTGCTAGAAAGCTGCAGCCAAAGAAAGACAGCAGAAAAATTTGGTGTGAGTAAGACAAATGTGAGCAACATTTTAAAACGCAAGGAAGAATATCTGGAAAGGTGTTCTTCCGAAAATTTTTAACTTCAAAGAAAAAGTAGAAAAATGTGTCCCGATGCTGTGAATGAAGCCAAATTTCGTTGGTTTACAGAGATGAGATCAATTAATGCAAGAATATCGGAGCCTATGCTTCAGGAAGTAACAAAAAAATTTGCAATAGAATTCGAAATTGAGGACTTCCAAGGGTCAGCATGTTGGTTTGAATTCAAACTACGATACGAGATTTCTCAAAAAGATATGTTTGGGGACTCGAATGAGGTTTCAGCTGAACTGGTGGAGAAGTTTTTGAAAAATTCCCAGAGTTTACAGAGTATATATTTATGAATATATATTTATGAAAACTGTCCTTTAAAAAGGATTCTAAATTTAATCTCGTAATAGAATACATTTGCCTTGGTTTTCATAATGATTATCCAATTAATTTTTTATTAGTGTTTTGCATTTTTTTAAAAAATTAAATAGATATGTATGATTGTATTGATTTTTTTTATAATATTCGAATTCTTTAAGGGCTTTGTCTACTTATATACTGTATAGTTGGATTAATCTATTTATTTTTTATTACTATGTTGCTGTTCTTCTGTATGACTGTATTTATTGTTTGTTAGGTTTGTTTATATATAGTTTTGTTTAGGCATTGCTCTCAATACTTCTATTTTTCAGTAATATTGGTCTCTTAAGACTGTAACCAGGTCTTATGATGGTATAACCCTCCAGCAGTGTATTTCACGTAAAACATGTTTATATATATATATATATATATATATATATATATATATATATATATATATATATATATATATATATATATATATATATATATATATATATATATATATATATATATATATATATACATACATACATATATATATATATATATATATATATAAGTATATACATATACACACACACACACACACACACACACACACATATATATATATATATATATATATATATATATATATATATATATATATATATATATATATATATATATATATATATATATATATATATATAAGCAAATATTTCCATAGTAATCCATACATTTTTTGCAATTGAGGAAAGCGTAAGAGTTTTGAATTGGAGCTGTGAAATTCGGAGATTCTTTTTCTGACAGGTTTCTTCAACCCGTCGTTATCCTATTCACACTTGACAGATTGCAGGATCGAATATTCTCTTTCATGGAAAGTGTCCATCAAAGTAGCAATAGCCTACCTATAATGTAGAATATCTAAGTGAAGAAATATTATATATTGTATAAATAAAGAATAAAGGTGAGATCTCATGTTGGTCAAAATATTTTTTCAATTCCCTGAAATATAGAGGCTAGGTAAATTTAAAGTTTAGCGCTAATAATAAGAAAAATATATTAATATAGAATTTGCAATATTAATGCTGCGAAAAAAAAATGTTGTTTTATAGGTATTATTTTAATTTTAAAATTTAGAAAATTTTAAGAAACATTTAGATAATTTTGTTAGTTAGTATTTGATTTCCTAAGAATAATTATCAAATTATTAATTTCGGTAATATTTATTATTATTATTTTTCAATCTCCATAGCGTATCGAAACATATCGTACAATTTACAGATATCATGTACATATCACTGAAAGAATAATAAGTCAAATGACTGAATATTTTATGATTTTATTAAAAAGTATAATAAATAATAAAACATAATAATTACACATTAGGTAAGAAATATAAGTTAATTATATATTGAATATTACACATATACACACATACAGACATATATGTGCATGTGCATTTACATGTTTTTATAAATATATGTAACGTTTCGTTTCTGTTCAAATCAGTAAACTATAAGAGAATGTCAGTTTGTATTAATCAGCTAAAATGGAAATATAACTGTCTTATTAAAGAAATTTCCTGTTTTTTCCCTATCTGGATTGCCTTCATGCTGACTGTACTGTCTTCAAATCTTTCCAAATGGAGGAGGGTAAAATAAAGATATTTTAACCAAACTATCAAACTTATAAACTAAAATAAATTTCTGGAAATTCTATGGGTAAAATGACAACCCTTATCAAAATGTATTTGTCGCTTTTATACGTCTGGTAACCTTATGTGACCACTAGAATTCATCTTAATTTTGGCTTATCTCAAATAAACTTATATAACTGATAAGCAGTAGCTGAAGCGGCAAAGACATAGACGTTTTTAGTTCAAGACTGGGCCATTGTGTTCCATGACAGAGAATATAACACAGTGGTTCAAGGACGCAATATCTCTGAAGTTCAAAAATTCCTCTGAAGGGGGCTGGGAATCTTACGCTTGGTTACTGCTTCTAAATTACGATGTTAACGGGGTTAATATTTATTGCGTCCGTAGTATTCCCTAAGCTATACATACTCTCTATGGGGTGCTAAATAAGTATCAGAACCGCCGTCATGTTTGTCATAAAGAAATCTGTCGCTCTTGGAAGCAATATTATAAAAATATTATATAACTACATTACTTTACTTAGTACATGTTATGTTACGTTACGTACTCCTTTTGATATACTCTTAACACCTATGAATGTCTGGCTGCCTTAACGGGAGCTTCTTTGTTGATATAATTAATTCTATAATTATAAAATAAATATTATAGAGATCTCCTATAGAAATTAAGACATTTCTAAAAAAAATTACAGTATTAGATATTTTGCTTAACTTTCAATCTATTAGGTAATCGTTCTATGAATTGCTTTAACTAATCCACAGGAATTCCTAAATTCGATCCAGTTTTCTTTAGTAAAATATCCTAGTACATAGTAGACATCTTAACTTCTCTATATATTTCTCCTATATATATTTATATTTTGCATGCTTATTTAATGGTTATCTATATGAAACAATTCGAATTCTAAATAACCTGAGTAGTTTTCCTCCTCCGAACAGCTTTATGCCTAAATCAACAAATCTAAGAAAGTTTTTTCTGTCCCAAAACCACTTTTTCTAGAGGTAATCGACTCACAGTCGCCATTTTACTCCTGTTATTTTCAAAAGTGTTCCGATTCATTCTTTTAGTATTGTTTACCATTATCTGAATGAATACATTATATTTTGTTTCCGGATTCTTTTTTATAGTTTTTACTTCTTTAAAAGCTTCCCTTTCATTTTCAGTGATATAACTGTTTGTTACAATCACATATAATCGTTAGATTGGTATTTTATAGCTTTAGATTTATCTTTCGAATAACACTTTATGAAGGTCGATACCAGTATTTCGAAACAAACACTTTCAAGTATTTAATTCGTTATGTCAAATTTATCCTTTAAAAATATCTTTTCATAATATAAACACCAAAATTAAATTACTTGTCCAAGTTAGAGGCCTTAAAACTTTTATCTGCTTCTTTTTTCATAGCTGTGATATCTGAAATCTGTTATAATGTCATTGTATTATATCGAAGTCTTTGTTCAATCAGAAAGCTGACTGACAGTAGACACGGCGTCGTGAATTTAAGAAGTATAAATGTCCTTTACTGTCAGCTATAAATAAATCTATCTCTTTTTCAGTTACAATATTTGATATGTTTTGGGGAGATACTGGTATATAATCTATGATGCGTGTTTTAAAAACACAAAATAAATTTATTTTCGTTACATGTAATTAAAATATCCCCAATATCCATCGAAAATTTGCATTTCTTTTCTTTTTTGTTACTTTTGACACATTCATTGTTAAACTAAAAGGAAAATTTTCCCGTGGTATCCAATTTATTTATATTTTGCACTTCTCAGAAGTTTTTGGTTTTCATGTTTTATTCAGTTGCTTTTGGTTTTATATTGCCATTGTGAAGGTGCTATGCTTAAACTATATATACGTTTTCCAAAGCGTCACTCAGGCAGATATATTTTTCCCTGTCATTTTATATGTGTAAATCAAACAACTTATTTATCAGAAATTTTCTCTCTTTTCAGATTTAAGTTCCCAACATATATCTATGACACTACATTAAAGTTTGAATTGCAAAAAATATCTACATAATCTGCTACGTCAGGATTTGATTAAATAAATCTTTAAACAGATTTAAAAATTTAAGTAAGTAAACAGCGTCATTTTATTTAATCACGTATTTGAAGTGGTGTGTGATGAGGCGATTTAGATCAGTAATATAATTGATTAATTAACACAATATGTAAATTGCTTGGGATCTAAATCTGACCTCATCACATCTTTTGTAAAGGAGAAGAGGCCAATAAAAATTATTTCAACGTCGTGTGCGGGATCCTCTGACGGGGTTCTGATCCCAGACCCAGATTAGAATCACTTCTCCGTACATGATGCTATATAAGAATGTACCCTTGTGGAGTTATTTATGAGTCCCTAAAGGATAATGCCCAATTTGAAGGGATAAGGTTTTTCCACGTTTGCGGTTTCAAGGCGAGTAAAAGAGACCAATTGGAGTTTGACAGCTCTCCTGATTGGACGAAGAGAGATAAGAATGGACACAGATGAATAATACATAAAATAAGAAAAGTCCAGTAGAGTGGAGTCGAGTAGAGTAGAGAAGTCTGACTCTCAGAGTTCAGAAGTCGGAGGAGACGACTGTGACAGTGAGACTTCGGGAGTCCAAGGATAATAGCCTTGAGTTCGACAGAAACTCCGGAAACGATAGGAACATCTCACGGCTATATATATATATATATATATATATATATATATATATATATATATATATATATATATATATATATATATATATATATATATATATATATATATATATATAATCACACAGAAATTATTATTGAAATAACTTGTTTGAATTTTGAGACATTGAGGAAAAGGTTAATTTAATTGAGACATAACTGATAATTTTCACTATATTTGAATAAAACATTTCAAAGCAGATTGTATTAGACACAGATATTCAATGTTGATCTCTCCTGTATACTTTCTAAGCATTTTATGGTATTTTTAGAATATCTTTTCTTTAAATTTATGCATATCTTTCAAACATAATAAATAACTAATAAGGAAGTTATTATGTTTACTTTAAAGAAACGTATTTTAGAAAAACTCCAGTGTTACAAACAATCTATTTATAGTAAAGAATTTGAAACAAAAGAATTAAATTGGCAATTTTAATGACATACATATACTAAATAAATTATTTATAAATAAACGAAGTATTTAGATAATGGATCCAAATAAACATTCGTGTTTACGAAGTAGAAACATTGTTCGGATGTTTTAGGATTTTTTGACACAATTTTTTATATCCAAGCAAATTGTACATCAACAGCAATTAGCTAATTTAAATTACACGCACATTCCTTTTTGTTTACGCATACATACAATTATTAAAATCTGATTGTATCAATGAATATATGTCTATGCTTCCGACTCTCTTTTCGGGTACCGCTGAGCATAAAAAAACCTCTAAAAGTACTAAAAGATGGAACATGAGCCAAGGAAACAATCATTTATATTTCAAAATTCTAATTACTTAAAAAGATGTATCACGAAGCATTAAAAGATCCTTGTAGACATTTAAATTTTGAAATTATTTTCAGTTAAAAAAGATATTAAATGAAAATGGAAAAATAACATGGATGACATTTATTGATCATAGTTAATATATTCAATAATTATCAATAATTGTTAGAGATAAGGTTTTTTTATATTATTTATATATCTTGTCCTCGAAGTATCCCAATATCAAAACTTCGTTATTCTAATAGTTTTTATTTCCGCATAGGTCGATTAAATTCTCATTATTATTAAAATAATATTATTTTTGTATTTCTATCATTTGGAGATTTAATTTCGTCTACACAGCTAGTATAAATATAAAAGGTTTCACAAATCTAATGGTTGGTTGGTTTAAATCACTGTGGTCTACTATATTGCTACACAAGGGTCAATAAGACCTACTATGCAAAACCTATACCAAACTGCTACAAACACCCATGATGGTAAGGTACACTCTTACCTAAGAGAAGCAAGTTATCCTTTCAACTACCGTTTGCTCACTACGCTGATAATCAGAAATGTAATGTGGTAATCGAATTTGCCAACACAGATACCTTTCTGACTATAATTTAGGTTTTGAAACTATTGAGGAAACTACAAGTTTCCACCCGCTTAGTGAAAATTTAGAATACGGTAACAAAGATCAAATTACACGATTGCCTTAAATAATTGACTATAGTGATTGTTGCATATATTAGATATTCTATCGCATGTATTCATAGGTGTCTCCGTAAACAGGACAAAGGCTGAAATACGTTTCTGCTGTATAGTGTGTTGTAGAAACCAATGTGAAATTGTTGAATACTATAGAAAATTTGTTTAATTTAAAACCTGGGCATTCTGAAGATCGTAACCTTTATTCAAATCTGCTGCATAAATGAAAAAGTTTATGAACATTTTGTCTGTAAAAATAAATGCTTTCACATGAAGTGGCTCTTTATACATTGTACTTTTTTTGGTACACGAGGGCAAATGCTACCGATAATTGCTACTTAAAGCCAGTTCTGAACTTTTACAAACACCCATGCCAGCAATATAATTCGAATTCGCAAACTACGTACCAATGGTCAGTGCCCAAAGCATAAGACCCTCGTTTGAAGCTCTTAATATTTTTGAGACGTTGCCCGTTCGTATAAAGTACCTTGAGGGTTTAATATCCCCAAGAACTACAACTTCATACAAGGGCTACAAACATTCATGGCAGTTGTGAGATTTAAATTCAGTTACAATGGTATAAATCAGGCCTAGTATCAAGAATCAGCGATCGAGTTTGTAGATGCATGTTATTACGGCATACTGGGATATATTCAGATGAAAATACAGACGAATTCATTATTATCATAATTATTACAATCATTATTATTATTCATACATTAATAATTTGATATAATAATCAATAAATAAATCTTCTGAGAAAATAATAAAAATCCTCCCTAGATATCATTACTGTTATAATACCCTGTTCTGGGGCACTATATTTGCGTGGGATCTGCCCGCCTTCTTCACTGGGGTAGGTATGTTCTATCCGCTGTCAGTGGGATGCCTATACTCAAAATAATTTCTCGGAAACTTGGACAGACAAAACACATTTATTTACAACATTTTAAAAAGCAAAATTAAAGAAATTCCAATATCATAGTGAGTCTCCGAGCCAGTCTTAGATAGATTTTTAGAACCGAGCGCCGTCTTTCTTCACATCAGCACACTCGTTCTCCGGCTCTATCTCGATTCCCCGTGCTCCAACTGCCTCCAACCTGAACTCCAACTGCCCTCTTGCAGAGCTCTCCCTTCTTCGGAGGGGGGGGGGTGTCTGGAAACTTGAGCCCTACCGAAAAGGGCACATCCTCCTTCTCCGAGGCCCTGCAAAAACATCCATTACACCGAAACATCATCATCAAGCCCCCTTTTTGCCAGCCGGGTTCTTACTTCTCCTAAGAAAATGCCGAGTGGAAAGGGTCAAATGGGGCGATTCTGCCGATGTCATCAAAGCACACATGTTTTCGTGGGTGCAAATTCCTAACAATTACAATATTAGATTAAGTTCCATTAGGTCTCACACATTTCCATCATGAGAATGGGAAGTATTATATTTATCAATCCTAGCAAATGTGTAAAGAATCAGAGAGTACCTTTATAAATGTATTTTATTCCAGTATGTATTCAGGTAAAAATTTAAAAGAGTACTTTATTATAGGAGTAAATATTATTACTATTATTCACGAATTATAATAGGATATAATAATCAATAAATTAATCGGATAATATTTTGATTTCTACAGTAAATACATAACTTATCTAATTAATAAATTTTGGAATTACGCTGATAAAAAATTTAATTTGTGGTTGAATTTGGACTCTCCTTATCTGAGTAACTTTGCCTGTATGAATATTATATTTGTTTATTGGCCTCTAATAATAATCTTAGAAGTATTTTTGTTAAGAAATTCTTCTAAGAAAATCATTAAAATTCTCCTTAGATATCATTCAAGTATTATAATAATTTCCATTAATTCTCACGCATTTGCAGCTAGACAATCCGAAGTACTCTGTAATCCTTTAATGTCTGTTGAAATTAAAGATATAAGTTATTTTTAAACAGAATCACTAAGTATATTAAACACCTATTAATTTTAATTACATATAAAAATATATAAAATTCAATGCTAGATTAAAGATTCATTTTTCAATATGAAATAAATATAATGCATTATGTTTCAATTATGCTGATATAGTTATTTTCTTTTATCCATTTCTAACTATGAAGATAAAAATAAGTTTAATTTAAAATAATCCAAAGCTTTACTGGAGATTGAGAACAATATATATTTGCAAGTAAAAAATAAAAGACACACTTGTATATTCCTTTTGTCAATTTAAAACTTTTATTTCCTTAATTTTAATTCTTAAAATAAAATAACCTAGTTAAATGAATATTAGATATAATATTTAAATCAAGTTATATTATTATTTTTCATTTAACTGGCAACTCCTTATTAATGAGATTATTCTACAAGTACTAATTAAGAGGAATTTAATTCAGAAATTTTATATCAGACATTTACAAATTTCTTTCATGCTGTATTATAAAAATATTTCAAAGAAATCTTTAAAGTTATAATTTCATTGTTCAAAATTAGAATATATTTTTATTGTCTGTAAACCTCGAATTTCATATTTGTCTTTAATGATTTTTTATCCAACTTCTTTATGAAGATTAAATATTAAGAAAATATTTTCTTCATTATAATTTTTTTCGAATATCTAACAGTGTAATGTACATTAAAATGTTAAAGTAGCTTAATAGGAAATACTACAAAGATTAGTTTTTGTATATAATTATAGAAAAAAAAGAGAGCTTTGATTGCAAAATAAAAAACTTTATTAATTCAACTGCAATATTAATAAGAACATACATAATCTATAAAACATAGGCAATAAAAACACTAAATATGCTTTAAGTTTTAGTTTTGTTTAGTCACAGTACCTTTCAAACCTCATGCTGTTAAATAGGTATCATGCCGTAAAAAGGAATGCATTGGTCGTATAAATATAAATTGAGTTCACAGAATAGAACATTTTTACTATAAAAATAAGTTTCTCAAATAAATATTCGAAATTATTTTTAAAGAAAATAGATAAATAAATTGTGGTAAAAAACTTTCAAAGAAATTTGAAAATAAACAAAGCATACAACAGGTTTTATAATCAACATAAATATATGAAAATTCTGAATAAAAAAAGTGTATAAAAAATATTTTTATGATGAAAAACTGTTTCTCCAATTTTCACTCATTGAACTTACAACAGATTTAAATTTTACGGGGAAATGAAATGACAATATGAGACTAATACTACAATTTTGATTGTATCTTAAATTATAAGTAATCGTCTATGACCGCACTGCATAGTTTAATACATATAAATATTAAAATATATTCCAAATTAGTAAAATACTGAATTCTAATGGTATTCAGACTGAATATAGTCCCCAATTTCCAAGTCCTATATCTCAGAATTAATCTGGAATTTCAGAATGAACTAGAAATCCAGGACAAATAATCTTATTAAATCATATCTCGAGAAATGTCTTAAATAGTAGATAGTTTATTGATAATTTTAATATGGTATAAATAATGCATTGTTAGTTAGAACTATTCTCATATGTGTGCAGAATTAATAACGAAGTAACTTAAATGCGTTAAACACTATACAGTGCATGTACATGGAATATGATGTTGTTGAACGTTGTGTGACACTCATATATATATATATATATATATATATATATATATATATATATATATATATATATATATATATATATATATATATAATATATATATATATATATATATATATATATATATATATATATATATATATATATATATATATATATATATATATATATATATATATATATATATATATATATATGTGTGTGTGTGTGTGTGTGTGTGTATGTGTATATACATGAAATATAGCTTGGCCTGTTATGCTTCGCGGATGTAGCGTGGTCGAAAAAATTAATACGAAGATCCAGGATAAATTTTATACATGTTTATTAGGCAGCATACAGAGCAAAAACTTCTACAGAGGATCGTCGCGCAGCCTTATATAACCTTGGGGACGCTAACCGCTTGAGAAAGGAATTTGTTATAAGTGCTTTTAAGTGCTCTTAAGTAGGTTGGCGAGTTAAGCTCGCCAACAGGAAGGAAACAAAAGAGTTTAACGCCGAAAGGCCACTAAAAAGATGAAGAAATTGCGGATTTGGTGGTTTTTTAATAGAGGTGTTAGTAATTTTAGTTTAGGATTAAAGCGTTAAGTTTTTACATTACATACATACATATATATATATATATATATATATATATATATATATATATATATATATATATATATATATATATATATATATATATATATATATATATACACATATATATATATACATATATATGCATATAAATATATATAAATGCATATAAATACACACACACATATATATAAGTGTGTGTGTGTGTGACCAAAATTAAAATCCAAATACCAAATATCAAATTTTTAAAAAACAAATAACCAAAAATGCTTAAAATTATTGAATAATAAGGTATTTAATTCAGGAAAAATCATTCTGTTTTAAACATCTTTTAAAAGCTCGTTGAAATAGCTACTTTAAATTATGATTCGCCTTATATTTCATTGCACTTTTCTTTGTTTGAGCGGAAATATTTCCTAAATGTTTGATTTCTATTGCTCCATGGGGACTAAGAGAATTGATGTCTCTCCACTTTTCAATATTTTTTCACGCACAGACACACACGTGGTAGTGATTTGGTATTCTCAGGGTAAAGAGATAAAAAGGATTTTTTATACAAGGGATTATGTATATGTGTCAGATTCATTCACTTGCTAGGAAAAAATAATGGAGTTCAAATGACTTATGAAGATAACTGCTGTCAGTATCAGAGAAATGAGGTAAATCAATTTTCAAAAGTAAAATATCAAGATATTCGTTTGTATAGGGTAAGATTTATTTCTCAGAAGTGTTTCTTCGTCATCGGGCGTTGATAAAAATATTTTAAATTAGTACCCGTTAATAAATAATTTAAAAACTAAATATTTATTAAATTATTAGTAAACTGTGTCAGAAAATCATTGAAATAATTTTAAGGTTAAATATCTGAACGTTTCTATTCTTAAGTAGATTGTGTTTGCTAATACACATACACATTGTATATCAAAAACCTTGTTAATGGATTCTTAATATTAGTTAACCCTTTAAGAGTTTCATATTTTACCCAAATACAAACAAAAATATTTCACCTTTTCTCATTTTCATATTAAATTTACAATTTGACATGCGAAATTGTTTAGGAAACTAACAATTCTAGTATTAATATTATTAATAGTATTTATGATCAGTTTTTATTTCATAGAAAATAATAGAGTTTCCTTGTAAGTTGGCTTTTTTACTACAGTACTGCATGACATAGAAGTTACATATACAGTTGTAAATGTAAAAAATGACAATTCCTATACAGGGTTTTTCGTTCTATTGCATTTGCATTTACTCCACCTCTTTTTTATGGATTTGAGAATTATTAAAATTGATTTTAACAAAATGCCTGTATTTACTGAAGCCGTCTGCACTACTTTCAGAATCACTAGTATCGAAGTCATCTAGTAAACTCCCAATATCATTAGACTTGTTAAAAATGTTTTATATTCTGATTCACGATCACATTTCGAATCACAAGACATTACTGTATATGCTCTAATTTAGCCATCACTAAAAATAAAATAGATTGCACCAATATAAGTATGTTGTTGCAAAACATGTGAAAATGGCTCGCCAATCAGAATATTATAGAATAAAAATCAGAATAAAAATAAACAATTATTTAGTAGCCATATATACAACAAATTGTATAGTAAAATTAGAAAATATATCTGGGAAACAGAAAAAACAACAGAGAAACAAGATTTCCTGAACGGCGTATTGGCAAAACTAAAAAGGGTTAAAATCCATTTTGGATAACAAACATTTACATATACATACTAATGTACTTAAAACTTTTGCTATTTCACTTAACAAATACTTACCTATAACAGATAACGCATATTTTGCTTAAAAAATATTGTGAACTTCTGCATAAATAAACGTTTTTTAAAAGAAAATGCATTAGTTTTTATCTATTTGGTTCGATTTTACCACGATATTGAAGTACTAATGATTGTTGTGTATTTGCTAAAATATATCCTCCGAACGCCCAGTGATCTATTTTTAGATCAGCATTTTTAAAAAAGACTAAGGTACGTATTGATAAAATTCGATAATAATATTCATGTTGATGGTAAAAGACACCCAATTTATGAATTATATGTCAGTGCGTCAAAATAAAATAATTTGGGCGTTAATGGGTTAACAATCTGAAATTCGTTTGACGATAAAAAGTTTTTAAACTGTGTAGTGAAATATTTTTGTTTTAAGCAGATTCTACTCTTAAGACCTCGATTATCTGGGATTTGGCCCAATACTTTGTTATTTGTGGGGTTGTATCCCTGTGCTGTTTCTCTAACGAATCGATTTAATCCTTAAGGAGCTCAAGGAACAACAGAAGTATATCTATAGTGATAAATTATTTGAAAACAGAGCAAAAACACCCCCAATAACAGTAGCATTGTGTAAAATGTTCTAATTCTAAAAATAACTTAAAAGTTCAAAGAAGTAA
This sequence comes from Pardosa pseudoannulata, assembly GCA_032207245.1. Lineage (NCBI taxonomy): Eukaryota > Metazoa > Arthropoda > Arachnida > Araneae > Lycosidae > Pardosa > Pardosa pseudoannulata. Next base: position 17,797,147 of record CM063508.1, read on the forward strand.
ATTGTGCTAGAAATTAGACAAAGAACAAATGATAATCCGATATGAAGTAATGAAATTTCAAGGTAATAGGGCAGGGTTTAAAAATCCAGTTGTAGGCAATGTCAGTGAAGGACTAATTGGGAATACTGGTCCTTACGAATCTAGAAAAAGTTTTCGAGCTGTGTAAGCAGAATTATTCTCGATGTGAGAAGTCAATAAATTGTACCACGAAGGACTTCCCAAGAATTTCATCTCTCGATTTCGGACATTAATTTATGCGATGTTGAAATTAAGACAATCATATTCAGCAGTAGGAAATATTTACTCGTATGAAATATATGAACTGTTTAGGATCACAGTTACCTCCCAGTTTTGGATAATTAAGTGCAAGTTAAAATAACTAAGTTCTACTTTGTTCGTAGCAAACAATTCCATGATGTGAAAAATAATCACTAATTGTATACTTGTGATTTTTTTAAATCGAGGAATCACTTTAACAAAGATCCAAAGTACCTGCTTTAGAGATATCATAGAAATATCAACCACCATCATCTGACTTGTCTTTTAATCTCATGCCATCACATTTATCAGTGATCAATTTTAAGTATGGTGTCACTAAAAGCGTTATGACAATCACTTTCGAATCTGAAACATTAACATGAATACAAAACAAAGACTCCGTTATTAAATATTGTGTATCCAAACGTTTCATCTTCTACGTTGGATCGCCAATTCAATTATTCGATGTAGACGATGCATAGTTTACTTTTGAGCTCGCAGTTATGGTTGAATGTTAGTCTCCAGGACTCACATGTAATTTTCGCTTGGATGACATGCTTAAGTGGTCCATGGGAGGTTGTTACATCACTTTCGTTGAAAGAAGTTCGTCAAACACTCAATACTCTTATTTTCTAGACATAACCCAACATGATAAAAAACTTCTTTGGTGCAATTTAATTAATGGTATCATTTTATTAAATTTAAGAATGCTTACAGTGAATGTTTAAATACTTTTCCATTTCTAATCCACACAAAGACTGTTTTAAAAATGATTATTGTGACTAGATGTCAAAAGAATATGATTCACTACATATTATGACTCTCGATAGCTCAGACATCAAAGAAAACAATCTCGTAACTGAAAGGTTACGGGGCTCCAGCCGGCCTAAGACCCGTCGTGTTCTTTAATGGTGAAAGGATAAATAAAATAGGTTTGTGGTACCCAGTTTTCAAACGAAACATTTGGGGGTGGCAGGGCAATCCTGGGCTCTTCTCCTATGTTTCTGCTTTAAATTATGAATCCCCACGTGATCTAACACATTTTATCACCCTAGTGGTGCTCGTCAAACGTAAGAATCACTAATTCATTATGATTACTGTAACCCCTCATCCACATACTTCACTCGTCCAAAGGGCATTGCCAAAAAAAATAATTATACATTATACTTTCTTCTATAAACATCTAACATTTGATCTCGTTGTTGTCTGATGCCACTTGATCATACCAAACATGACTGAGCCATAGCTACTAGCATTAAGGCAAATGGGTGCGCCTTTTGTTTTTTAATGAGCACCATTAATGTGAAAGAACGTCTATGATCAAGAGGGTCCTCGTAATTTTGAAGAGGCGAACCAAGCAGAAGATCCATAGGCTTGGCCTGCCACCCCCAGAGGTATTGATTGAGAACCTAGAGGACATTGTGACCACGATCATATTTTACATGCTCTAGTCACCTTTAACGAACACGGCGGATCTTAGGGCTCCAAACCTGCATCTCTCCAGTTACGAGATCATTGTATTTTGCCAATTGAGCTACATTGGCTGAATCAAATATTTTCTATCACAGTGGGATGGCTAAACCTTCATATCTCTACTTAGCTTTATTATTTGTCTTGTGTATCATTAAACGGAATACCATTTATTGTAATTAATCGTAGTCTTGACAACGTGTTAAAGCATTCAATTTATTTTATCTTATTCTAACCAAGATGCAAATTAGGCATTCACAGCGTTTTAAATACAGAACAATATTTTTAGATTATCGAGATTATATACTACAAACAAATACTGCATAATAAATTATCAACAATGAAAAGGGAAATGATTTTTAATGATGATGATTAAATCCTTAATGGTAAGTTTCATTAATTCATGAAAAACGTATAACAATTGAAAACTCAAAAATACCCTTTATAAAGATCTTATAATATATTAAAGATTAAGAAGGGTTCATTTTGCGTTTCATTAACAATACCTTACTTCATTTAAATTTCCATTATTTTCTGTTATTCTTTAATATTCTCATATCAATAGATTTTAATAGAAATTTTTCGATTTCAAAGAGTATTTTAATATAAAATGTGTTTTAAACTTTTGTATGTATAATTAAATTTCTTTCAAATTTAGAGATGAACTGGTAAATACATCCAAACTTTAATCAAAATTCCTTTCAAACATTTAGTTTAGAGCTTTCTTTGAGCTCTTAATATTGTGATGTATATAAATAGTTAAATAAGTGAATTTTTTTTACATTTTTAAAATGTTTGAAAATTCTTAAGTGAAATAATGATTTAACTCCCCGCATGTGAATTAATCCTATGTGTATTTAAGTTTCGTTAATGTACTTTCGAAATAAAACTATAAATCGGTAGTTTATATTTTACATTTAAACTAAAGAGTTAATAAATGCTAGAAAACGAATTTTTAAATGCCCATTTTTCAGTATTTTAATTATTCTTATTTAATGTTACAACTATCGTTTATTTTTCATTGGAAAATATAAGCATTCAAATGGAATAAATTGTGGTATACATGTATATAAAGGATTATCTGAATCATCTGCTGTTTTTCTTTCAAACTTCGATCGAATTTGGTATTTTAGAATGACTCCTTCAATTTTTCAGTTCTAAAATTTAGATATATAAGAATTAAATTAGAAACATATACTTATTACCATAAATAATGTGTTTTAGAGAAATGTTAGTCATTAGTTGTTTCCAACGATCTATTTTTCCTTAGTAGAAATAAAACAAAATAAATGATGCAAAGATCACAAAGCAAATTTCAATTAGTAATATATATATGTGTATGTGTGTGTATTTAAAGATTCGAAAATCCGTTAAAATATCATTTGAGAATGTTTAGCTGAACGCCCTGAGATGTAAAAAAATATACCAACAGCAAGCCATTTAAATATTTATTCATACTTATTTCTGTTTACCTTTATAAACGCCATTATTTTATTGTTCATTCATTAAAAAAAGCGCATATTATATTCGCT
>CM063508.1:17810406-17817906 GCA_032207245.1 Pardosa pseudoannulata
CCAGCGTTCAAAATTACTAAATTTTTCAGCTTCGGTTATGTATACTCAAGTTGCAACAGAGCTGAGTTAATTTTGTAAAACACACCAGCTAATCTACAGTGAATATTGTATGCACTTCCATAGTTCTTTTTTCTCCTACCTCTTTGAAATGCTACAACGCTTCTTACTCTAATCAATCACCATTTGTCATCACTCTCGCCAAAATCCAAGAATTCAAAAATTTCCTTTCATATTGACAACTAAATTAAGCACACTGTCAAGGATCACAGTTCTTTCGATTACATCAGTCTGTTCGATATTGTCGAGTGATTTGATATTATTCTTGAAGCTGGTAATGTTTTTTTCCATATGGCTTGTATACACATATCTGTACACCAATCTATCGAGTTTTTACATGCAATTTGAAATTTCCCCTAAAGTCATATAGAAACTCAATTGGGGGTAAGTATGAATGGTCGTTGTAAAGTTAAGTAGCAATGTTAGGAAAACCTGTATCCTAAAAACGAATTTAAACATTACTGGTTTTTACTACTCATGCAGAAGAAAAGTTTTGATAGGATATCTGTAATAGATGCAAATTATCAACGAATAAAAATTTCTCCAGCTTATCTGAATACAATTAAATCACACTGTATTACTGTGGTCTGTTTCTGGCTAAAAGTGATATTATGATATATCTATAAGATATCTATAAAATTATATTTTTATTATCTTGGAGGTCTTTAAAAACGTATGATATTTATTAATATAGAACATAAATGTGAAAAAATAAGTTGCAGATACTTTGAGAAACCCCTTAATTTGATAATGAATAAAATTTGCGTGTTAATCTACGGAAATCGAATTATTGATCACAGCTTTTTGCTAACGTAATCAAATCAGTACATCGAATCATTTCCTTAGAAAATTTTTCCTTCCGGAGGCAATTATAAATTTCCGCCATTCTGAACAAACTTTTCATTATTTTTACTACCTTCATTAATATATCCTGGTCAAGGCGTAATGTATTCTGGTGGATATAGTAGTTTAACGCATAAAGCTGTATGATCATGGACCAACGTTTATCAAAAATATAATCCCTCAGGAAATTTATTTTTGTTACAAAAATTATGTAAGTTATTATTAATTCCTTATAAAAGAATGCCGAACGATGGCCGAATGGTTAGGGTGCTGGCCTTCGGAACCGGAGTTCGTGGGTTTGAATCCCACTATGGCATGGATGTTCGTAGCCGTTCGGAATCGGCGTTAAGCAGTAGGTCCCGGTCTCATTAGCCCTCGTGTTTCAAAATAGTAGACCGTAGCACTCCAAACCAAACCAAACCAAACCAAACCTTATAAAAGAACAAAGTTATTTAAACATCGACAGTTCACAATAAGTAAAATAAATCAATGCAAACGCAACCAACTTTGACTGAAAATATAAAGACTTGTCTCAAAATATATTGAGCATTAAAAAAAATGTCTTGCTGTACCCTCTAACCGAAAAATTTAAATTTTCAGACAGGAAAGCTTTTTTTGTTGAAACAAAAACCATGTCCATTGTCGTGGAATCCTCTTAAACTATAAGTATTAAAGAGTAGATGTGTAGAATCCAAATAAGTCAAATAAATCAATTTAAAGCTAACCACCATCAGACTAACTTAATATATTGAATGGAAGATGTTTTTCACTTGTACACATAACAGACAAAACATCTACTAGAAATACGAACTTTGTCCCATAAAGATCTTCAAAATTATCCCAATTTACGTTCAGTTTTCTTATTTTTAACTTTCTCAGTATCCTAAATGAACTCAAGGGAATATTTACTGAGATTTCATTCTATTTACACTTCTTAAAATTAAAGTGGAATTAATAACTGCTACGTGTGACCCATTCTTTCACTTTCTAACACAAGTTGTAACTTTTCAAGAAAAGATCTATGCTATATCTATGTCATTGTATTCATCTGTGTCACCACGGCTGTTTAAGAAATAGCAAAATAAATGCTGAGATTTCCTCTCTCTCGTTAGAAACTAAACAGGTATTTCTTCCTCTTGAAATTGGTGGAAATTACTTTTATAATTCGTAGACTCACGAATGAAGATGAGATAAATCATTGTCCCGGGTAATCCCAAGTAATCAGTGATATTCTGTTTAAAGTTCGTCTTTAATGTATAAAGGCTTAATAGCTTAATATATTTTTATAAATGAGATTTAGTATTATTAAATTTCTTTATGAGATTTTCCATTTTCAAGCAACTATGAAAATTACCTATGAGAGTCCTGTGTCATCCTGAACAATCAGTGAGCTTCTGATAAAAGTTCGACTTTAATGAATAGCAGCTGAATAGGTTAATATACTTTTATACATCTAATTAAATATTATTAAATTTCTTTACGATGCTTCCTTTTACAAAAAACAATAAAAATTAAGAATTGTGGAAGCTTCGGTACCTTAGTCAATGCAAAAGTAATGAACTGAACTTAGTCAAAATCTATGAAATGAGAGGTTGAGGGTTTAGAACCCGAGACCGTTAAAGTGTGTGTTCGTTAAAGGTGACTGAGGCACATAAAATATGTTCGTGGTCACAATGTGCTCTAAGTTCTCAATCTATACCACTGGGGGTGGCAGGCCAAGTCTAAGAGTCGTACTTTCACTCTTGTGGTGCTCGTTATAAACGAAAGGTGCACTCCTTTGCTATAAAAAGAGTAGCCTCCAGCTCAACCGTGATTGGTTTCACCAAGTAGCATAAGTCAACAACAACAAATTGTCACCCCTTGTCATCACGAACAACCAGTGACTTTCTGCTTAACCCCTTAAAGCACGAATTATTTTCGGAAAAACTGATAAAAAATGATATATTTTATGACTTTAAAAAATGTATAGGTATAGAATAAATTATTTTTTGCAATTTTAGATCTGGGGGAGGGGATGACTACAGTGGAAAAAGAGTTAAAAGTTATAAAAAAAATTGTTACTCAAACAAAATGTAAATAATGTGATTGCATGTTTATTTTGAATTTTGCCCGTGTCAGACACGGGCAAATGATTTAAGGGGTTAAGTTCATCTTTAATTCATAGCAAATGACTATCTTAATTTATTTTTTAATACATCGGATGTAATAAAATTAATTTTTTTCAATATGTAGTCACTCTATTACATCAGACAGACTTAGAATGACAATATAAGATAGATAAAATTTAAAACAAAAAATGTGTGCATCGTCACAAGGGGAACGTCTGATGTAGGATGATAACTTCAAATAAAAATAACACATTTTCCTTCAAGTCAATCGATAAGAAATACAGAATAAAATTGAAAAATGCAATTAGATCGTAAATCGTCTGAGAATTATTAATCCTGTCAAAACAAACTGATACGATAAAACTTATAAGATGCAATTTTAATTAAGTTTTTTGATAATCTTTGGGATTAGTGGGTAAAAGTGATAATTCGTCTTGGATAAAAATAAAATTATGTGTTTTGGTCCCTACAAATAAATGTCTGCAGAACATAAAAATTAATTACATGTTCATCGTAACAAGAACTTCAACGTTAATCCTAATGATATATCAAATATAATTCTTCAGATATTTTTTGCGACATTTAGTTTTAGTACTGTCATACACTACAAATGTTTTGAGAATATTAATTATAGAAAATAATAAATTTTATTTCTTATTCTCCTTTAATTGGTGATTAAGGTTTTATTAAACTATACATACGATTTCATTAATATGTCTAATTAACCATTAAATATATCAGAAGGGAATCTGTCAATTTTTTCTACATAAATACTTGAATTATCATATACTCTACCTTTCATAGTATGCGTTCAAGTGATGTTATTGCATACAATTCTTTAATATATCTTTTATAATCTGTTTACTTATTATAGAATATATTTGTGGTATTTGCATCTACTAAGAATTTTGTAAGCATTATATACGTTTTAAATTCTCTCTCTCTCTCTCTCTCTGTATATATATATATATATATATATATATATATATATATATATATATGTGTGTGTGTGTGTGTGTGTGTGTGTGTGTGTGTGTGTGTATGTGTGTGTGTATGGGTGTTTTGGTATGTGTATGAATGCATGGATGTATATAGACATATTCCCCGTATTATTAATAAACAATTTAGTTTTTGTAAAATTATATCATGAAAAAAATGTATTAATATTAAGTAATGATACTTCAGGTATTAGTGGATGGTATTTTGATGATTAGTTTAAAATTTTGGTCAGATTTTTAATTGATTCTTTTTGTATATTATCTGTTTATGTTTCTAATAGGATATTACATACTCTACTTAATCAATTAAAAACATTAAAATTTAGTGTTTCAGTCTAATCTGTTAAAAATCAGCTTAAAACATTTCAACTCAGCTATTTGTATTATACCTTTGACTGTTTAGGTTCCATAGCATAGCGATGTTAATTCCATTTAATGCATTAATCATCCGTATATGTACACCAATAGAAAATGTCATTTGTATTTATTATAAAAACTACGAAATGTGTAAGCTTTAAAATGCCATTTCAGAATAAGAAGTCAGTTAGTGCTTAAATCTGTCAGTTAGATCTTAAATTATATCATTTCTAGTACTTAGATTGCTCTTTCGATACTTTTCTAGCTTTAAATTCAGATTAATAATTTACTAATCTACACGGGTGGAATAAATATCATTATGCAGTGATATTTTTTTAAATTATTAGCAAAAGTGAAAGGTGTAAATATTCAAAATAACCAAAAATTAAAAAAATAATGTAATAAAAATAAATGCTGAATTTTTTCACAAAACATATTAAACTTAATACTTGTGCTAATATTTTGATTATTTCCTAGTATGGAGACGCTGAATCCTACTTGTTGATTTAGTCACCCATTTATACCAATAGTCTTATAGAATATATAGTTCTTCAAAACTAGCAACAATAAGATATTTAAACCTTTGAAAATGACCAGCACAATATGACTAGTCTTCAAAATAACAACTCTTTGAAGAATCAGTAATATTTATTTTATCGAACGAAAGTATTCTTTTAAGTTGCTCATTTTATCTCTGATTCATGCTTTCTAACTTAGAAAAGAATCTCCATTCGAATCTCCAGTGGCTTTCTATTTTTTTATACTTATTCGTCCCATCCTGTTCCATTCTTTCTGGCAAATCACTGGTGATCCATCTTGTCAATTCTCGAGGGGAAGTGAAAATTTAAATCTGCTTTAGATTCCCTCGAAAGTATAGATTGCGTCTGAGGGATCGTGAAATCGTGGACTGTAAGATTGGAAGTGATATTCATATAAATAAAATAAACTTTTAAATTTCAAAGGAAATCTGGAATAAAGTTTAATGCTTTATGTTTCAACAGTGAATCCAATTTTGTCAATGTTGTTTCAAGAACCTGTTGCAAGCAAAGATGTTTTCTAGAATAATTCAATGCACCAAACTATATTTTAGGGGACCATGGATTCTAAAATTTAAATTTAATTTTACGCGGTTTTTAGCAAAATAAAATATGTGGTTTTATATAAGTTTATATAAAAGCTCTGAATATTCAAAATCAATTCTTATTTTTTCAAATGTCAAACAGTTAATTCTGTGGGAATTAAATTTCAGGGAAACTCTTGCTAAAATGTATACATTATAACAGCCTGTAATTTAACATAAAGTAATATGATGTTCTCAGTTTAGAATAGAAATTTACATGTGTCATTAATACGGTATACATATGATTTTATTTTGTTGTGAGAAAAAAAATAAAATATAAAATATGTACATTAAATTAAAAATCCCCTTACCCAAGAAATAACTTTTGAAATTCGTAAATTAAAAACTCAGTTTTTACATCAAATTGAAGTTAAAGGTCATTTTTGTTATTTGAAACTTAATACTAATCCGATAAATTTATTTTATTATACATCCGGATAAAATCAATTATTTTTTACTTTCATTTACTTAAATTTAAAATATTTTTAAATATAAAACACTTGAAAAGTTTTAGTTTACAGTACAAAACAACATATATTATACTTTATTATAAAATAAAAACTTTGTTTCTAATATAGTTATTTCAAAAGTCACATGACGAATAATTGAAGTTGATTTATTTAGTGTATATTTTTATATTATTGAAAAATTTTAATATTTCAAATAATAAATATTTTTCCAATTGCTAAACAGTTAATTCTGTGGAAATTAAATTAAAGAGAAATTCTTGCTAAAATATATACATTAAAACAGCCTGTAATTCAGGGTAAAATAATATGCTGTTCTCACTTCAGAGTAGAGTTTTACATATATCATGAATAAGGTATGCATATGATTTTATTTTGTTATAAGAAAAAAAAATTAATTATAAAATATGTACATTAAATTAAAAATCCCCTTACCTAAGAAATAACTTTTGAAATTTGTAAATTAAGAACTGTTACTGGTATTGAAACGAACAACTCAATACTGGTACTTGAGCAGAGCAAGGTTCTGGTAGTGATTTCCATGAGTACTATATATAAAAATGACAAAGTATTTAAAAACGAAATAAAGAAAATTTATTTTAAATCTTAAAATAATAACATATTTTACGATGTCCGTCTATGTGCCGGGAAAAATGTACAAGTACAAAAATCAATCCACAGGTCCTCTTATATACCCAGCAGCAGACATCATACAAATTAACACAATCATGCAAATCCCTAAGCCACTCAACCAATTACAAAATTACACAGTTCGTAGCTGCCGAGTGAGAGTTGAAGTCGCAATTGCGTTTGCAGTCCAGACGTCACGACCAAACAAGCATACTGCGAGAGTCAGCTAGCTCTCTTAACGAATGACGCTTAAGGTGCCTCCACACTATGGTCCACTGCCATCACCACTTTCTGGAGGAGGTTGGATTATTGTGGCCGATGGCGGAAGACGATAAAATAGCCTTGGCGGATGATGGCTTCGGAAGCGGTTTTTCTCCAGAGATCAAAGGCAGCCAGATGCGCAACTTAAGTGCGCAGTAGACCCTATGAACGATTCAATGTGCTCAGCTCATTTAGTGGCCCAGCGTGTGGATGCGACCCGTGAACCATCGTTCGAGGTCACCATCAGGAAGTGGTGAACAACTGACCATAGTGTGGAGGCTACATTAAATTGGCGGTAAAATCTGCCTCGGTTAACATTAAAAAAAAAAATACCGGGATTCACCTGAAGTTGAGAAGATGCCGATCCAGTTGCAACTTCAAACAAGAACTCACTTTTTACATGAAATTGAAGTTACAAGTCATTTTTGTTATTTGAAACTTAATTATAGTAATCCGAGAAATATATTTTATTATACATCATAATAAAGTAAATTATTTTGGGCTTTCATTTACTTAAATTTAAAATATTTTTAAATATGAAACACCTTGAAAGGTTTAATTTACAGAACAAAACACCAGATATTTTACTTTAATATAAAATAAAAACTTAGTTTCTAATATAGTTATTTCAAAAGTTACATGACGAATAATTGAAGTTG
>CM063508.1:17822906-17832906 GCA_032207245.1 Pardosa pseudoannulata
ATTAAGTTACAAGTAAGAGATTCAATCGGGTCAAAAGTGTTTGTCCTCATCAAAGGTGGGATCATATATACTCTATGGAATATCTAAGCACAATGTAACATTTAGATTCAAGTGAGAGATTTGATCGGGTCGCAAGGTTTTGTTTTCATTGTAGAAGGATTCATATACACTCTATGGAATATCAAAGCATAATGTAAGTGGTTGAAATGAGAGATTTCATCTGGTCACAAAATTTTGTCTTCATTGCAGGAGGGATAATATATGCTCAACAGAATACCTAAGTTCAATGTCACATTAAGTTATAAGTGAGAGATTCAACTGGGTCAAAAGTTTTTGTCCTTATTAAATGAGGGATCATGTACGCTCTATGGAATATCTATGCAGAATGTTATATTAAGATCACTCATAAACACCATAATTATTTTCATTACTGTAACAAATACACACATTTCTTAAGTATAAATTCAAAATATTTTTAAACATCAATTGCTAAATAATTTGAAATGACAAGGCTTAATCCATTTTTTAAGTTATTTGCTATACTAAGAAATTTGTATCCTTATACACATAGACATTTTCTTTATGATGAATTTTAGAAAGGGCCAGTTAAATCTAAAACTATTGCCTCTAAAGTACCACCCACACTTATTTTGCTTATCCAATCTGGCTTTTAAACGACACCACTCGTGTACATCATGATACCCTTAAGTAAAATTAAGTTATCGTGATCATTTAAAATTCAAAATAACGTCCGCATATTAGAAAGAGCAATAACTGCAGAAGTTCTAAAAAATGTTACCCACGCTCTTTAAAAAGAAGCCTTAAAATCATATTTTGCCTGATACATGCTAGTTCAAAATATATATTCACGTGATCCTGAAGTAGAAAAGAAATATTTCGTATCTTTACTCGAAGATTTATATAATTAAGCGATTTCTTAAATATGAAATGTTCGTCATTCTCCGATAAAAACGAAAAACCAGTTTATTAAAAGTAAAAATTTCCAAGAGGCACGTTATCTTAAAATATTCTCAAGATGAACGTTATTATAAAATATTTTCAAGAGATTCTGAATAATTAAATAAAACTTACAAGAATGTTACATGAAAAGGATATAAATTCAGCAGATATCTTTAAAAAGTATATGAAGCTCGCGACTCTGTAAAAATGTGTGCACTTGCTTGAAAATTGTAGATTTCTAGTTGAAGGGGTTCGAGATATTCTAAAATATGCTCAAGTGATACTAAAATTAAAGTGGAATACCCAAATATGAACGTGCTATCGACTGGAATTGTTCCTTTTCTTGAAATAAATTGTTACAAATTTTATCCATCATTGTGGTTCATTGATAAACAGCCTTAAATATAAACTAATTCTTCAACTTTTCTATCCGAAAGTATATATTATTGTCTTTCAATGCAGCCTTTTAACGATATTTAAATTTTCAATACTACATTAATCTGTTTGTTGAACTCCTACACGGAATGATTGGGTGAGAGCTATTGAGGCATTTTATTTTATTGATGTTCCTTTTAAATATGTAAAAAAATTTGAAGGAACATATTGCTTGATGTTATGCTTTAATATGACACAAGCTGAATAAATATTTTTTAAAAATCCAACACAGTCAGTCCCTTTATTTTTGTAAACAATGGAACAGGTCAATCATATTATGCAGCTATTTAGAAATTTCATTTCAAATATTGTGCACTTAGCCGAGAGGCCTATCTTCAAAATTTTATAATTCTATTCTATATGATACTTACTATTAAAACTATTTTCCAATCATTTTTAAATTTCAAATAAAATTTACTTTGTCATAATGAAAGTGCTAAAACCGTGTTTTGAAAAGTAAACATGAATAGGAAGGGCCCATTCAAAGAATAGTACATTTTTCTGATACATTTTACCGTTCTATTCCAAATTATGAATGTTGTGAATATATGATCAAATGTTATTGGAAATTATATAAAATATTTAACTTGAATATTAACTTAAAATGACTTTAAATCTACCTTTTTTAACAATTGCTTTTTCTTCTGCTTTACAGGATATTAATGGTCAACAGCGACGAGGCATAAAATTCTGTGTAGTAAAATAATTTTTATTAAAACACTAAATATCATTCAGAAACATTTACATTTCGTGAGTTCATCTTCTTAGTCATTCAATTAGTTATATTTGAGCCACTCAGTGCACACATAGACTAACTCTGTTCTTTAAAAATTACAAATATATTATAAAAGCTCTTAAAAGGTGCCAAGAGTAGCCTATTCACTGACCCATTAACCCAAAATATTATATACTAACCCAAAATATCATTAATCAATGCTGATAACTGAAATTGAGGAATATTGTTTTGAATGAGAACTGTGGTGCTTATTTTGTGCACTGACATTCCAGTTTATCAATATCCAAAAAATGGAGTTAGTCAATGCGTGCAGTGAACATCTCATTAGTTGTAAAATGTAGATCGTAGCTCCAAACCAAACCAATCAGCTAGCTATATGAACTAAGTCTACGTTTAGCTGAATACGATGAAAGTTATTTATTTTATTTTACAGATGCCGAACAATTAGAGCCTAAGCCATTAGTTCACTGGATCTCCAATACTTTTTAACAAATGTGTTAATACTGAGAAAACTGTTGTATCGTACAACGAATAAACTAATAATTTTATGTTTCAACAGATGGCGCAGTGTGCGTTAGAAGTTGGAAAATTGAACCTGTAATTGTTCCGTTGTCAGTGCTTTGTTATGTTGTTGAACTGTTACTTTGAATGAAATCTTAGAAAACCAAAAACGTGATTCACACTGGGTAGCTTCATTATGAGGGAAAAGTAACTATTATTTAAATGTTCAAAGACATTTGATGAGTAGAGTAAAAAAAAAAAGTCCGATGAATCCACCATGTCAGCTCTGTAGAGATGGTCTTGTAAGCAGTTGTCCAGTCTGACCTCTAAAGACTTAATAACTTAATATGTCACTGCAGTCTTTCTTTGAAAACTGGGAACAATTCTTTCATCTCCAAATATGATGAAAGCAATTCAGTTAATGTGCCAATACTGAGAGATAGAAATAGTATATATCCTTCTTATTCCTACCAGTAAACTAATAATTTTATATATGTAAACAAAAATACAGTTAACAAAACAGAAAAAATTACACAATAGATAAGTGGGAGCTTTAAAAGTTGGAAAATTCTACCTGTAATTGTGACATTGTCAGTCCTTTGTTATGTTGTTAAGCTGTTACGTTAAATAAAAACTTAGAAAAACCGAAAATGTGGTTGGCACTGGATTACTCATAAATAATAGCCTAATACCCCGATTCATAATAACAGCACTATTATTTAAATGTTCAAAGACATTGGATGAGTAGAGTCACAAAAAAAAGAAAAAACAGTCCGGTGAATCCATCACCTCAGCTCTGTAGAGATGGTCTTGTAAGCAGTCGTACAGTCTGACCTCTAAATAGTGTCATTGCAGTCTCTCTTTGAAAACTGGGAATAATTCTCTCTTCTCCAAATATGATGAAAGTAATGTAATCAATGTTCTAATACTGAGAAAACTGCTGTATCTTCCTACCAATAAACTAATAATTTTATATTTCAACAAATGATGCAGTGTGCAAGCTTTGAAATTTGGAAAATTGTACCTGTAATTGTGCCGTTGTCAGTCCTTTGTTATATTGTTGAACTGTTAAGTTGAATAAATACTTAGAAAACCGAAAACGTGGTTCGCACTGGCAGATGAACTCTTATTACGAAAAGAGAAGTACTAACTTCTAAAGAGGGGTATGTATTTTTCATTATTTTCCTTTTCAAATTATTTCATTTAAATAATAGCCTAATACCCCGATTCATAATAACAATACTATTATTTAAAAGTTCAAAAGTCACTGGATGACTAGAGTCACACAAAAAAAAGTTCGGTGAATCAACCACCCCAACACTGTAGATATGGTCTTATAAGCAGCCATGTCCAGTGAGACCTCTAGAGGGGGTCACTGCAGCCTTTCTCCGAAAACTGTGGGTTGGAATCCCACTGGGGCATGGATGTACGTAACTGTTCGGAATCGGCTTTAAGCTGTAGGTACCAGTCTCATTAGCCCTCGTGTTTCAAAAAATTAGATCGTAGCACTCCAAAATCAAACCAAAACCGAAAACTGGAAGAACCTCTCTCTCTTTTCCAAATATGATGAAAGTTATGCAGTCAAAATTTCTCTAGCCCATGATATTGAAAAACTTTTAATTGAAAATATATATAATATTTATTATACTCAAAGCATTATTCGATTGAATTACTTATTATTTGTATGGATATCATGTACATTTTTATAGGTATTATTCCTACAGCCGTTCCCTTGACTGCCTTAACGTCCCATTTTAGTCTCTGAAAACATTACCGCCCCTTAGGCTTCAGTGCCCACTAGATGGGGCACTGTATCACGCCCGTTTAGAACCTATGTTTTTGAATGATATTTTTCCACCTTCTTCAAGAGAACTATCACTTTAAATCTATTTTTCAATTTATTTTAAGTACAATATATTTTAAATAACTTAAATATATACAACTAATAGAATAACACGAACTCATTTATAATATAATTTTTAAAATATGAATATCAGAATCTAAATTTTAAATTAAATTCAATAAAAATATTCATTTTGTATGTATAGTATTTTTTTAAACTCCTTTGATATGTTAAAATCTAAAATATATTAAAAATGCGACATAAAAAATTAAATTAAAAATAGTTTTTATTTTACTATAAAATAAACTATATTGATGGCATTAAATTGTTCAGTTGATCAAACTAATCCTAAAATATAAATGATAGTTAAAGTTTTTTTTTACATAATATTTTCTAACTTATTTTTGGTAAATGGATTTCTTTTCTTTTTCGATTCTGAATATAAATTTTACTTTCTAAAGATATGGAACTCTTTATTCTTACAACCCCAGAGTCACTAAATCCCATTCTAGCAGTGCCCTTTTAAAGTCTTATTTTAAGTTTTTAAAATCTCTCCAAATCCATCTATATTTAAGAAAACATTTGCAGTTTCTAAAATCTAGATATCTAGACTCATTTCGAACACTATTTTTAAATGTATAAATGAATGGATTTCTCAGAAACTATAAACGTTAATTTTAAAAGTTTTAATGAATTATACACAGCGTTATCCCATTCTGGGCACAAATTTTGAATCTCTCATTCGCTTGCCTTATATACAACTCCTCGTTGCCAAAAGTATTTTTTAATTCATCTTCAAATTTCTTCCAAGATAGCAACATGTCCTCATTATTCTCAAACCATTTCTTCGTCGTTCCATTTAGGAAAAAATACACATTTGTTAAACTCAGAGTATCATTCCATTGATTGAATTTTGATACCCGAAGGTATTACCTCAACCACTCTGATGGGTCCTGTCCGGGCTCGTCTTCAAAGATAGTTGGTTTCCTTGGCTCCATATTTAGGGTTGGATTAACAAATATCGGGGAGGGCTTAAATTCAGACTCCATCATTTTCATCGGCTTTACTTGCCTCGCCTTGCCTTCGTAAATTCCTTGCTCTGATGGCAGGTTTTGGAGTCGACGGCTTCGACGGCACTTAGTTTCTTTCAGACTGACTGCAATACGATCTTTACCCGGCGCCTCCACCAAAATGGCACGTGGATGCAAGTTATGGTGGCACACAATGAAGAGTCAAGTTTAAGAAATAACACCGCTTATTAAATTCCAAGCTACCTAGCTCGTACTCAAACAACAACTGCAGCTCGCAGTTTTAACAGAAGCTCTAATATCGTAACAGAACATTCTAAATGAATTTTAATGGAACAGAAAATTTTCCAATATTTAGAAGTCTTCTTGACTACTTAACAAATCGAACATAAAATTACGAAAATAAATTTGTCCTTTCGGTTCGTAGCCCACTACTTTAACCGTTGTGCCATGGAGTGAAATGTGGCAATATAACTATAGCAAAAAGCAGAAAAAATAATAATGAAAATTGACAAAGACAGTTCAGAGAAAATTTTACTCTTAAGATAAAACAATGTGCGCACACAAATTACAAAAGAGAGATTGTGAATCACAATTAAGAGTCAAAAGTAAGATTGTGAATCACATGTTAAAGAATTAAACTCCACTCTTCTAGCAATGATGTCTTCTGAGTAATTAAATTTCTTGGAGAACGATGTCTAACTAAAATTGAATTTTCAGAGTAGTCTAATAAGTACTCCAATAGGTTATTATCAGGACAATTTGATGGTTATTTAATTCTGACAAAATCTTCACTTTCAATGAACAAGGTTTGCTTAACCAGTAACCAGTAATCATTATCGGTCATGAATAAAATTTCTCATCCCCATGCACCTATGAAATATCTTACATAAAGTTGTAGGGCCTCAAACCGATACCTCTGGGCAATCACCGATCCATTGATGTTCGTCCATTCATTTTTATTACTTACCATACCTCTACAATCAAAACGGTCAAGTTTCATAATGTTTGCAACAAGATTTCGTCTCCATCACTCCGTCTAGATGTATACACGTTTTGAAACACTTGTGAAGTGGAACCTCCGCTCTTTATTAAAAAAAGTGCCATTGGTGTTTATTGATGTTCTTTGCATATATTAAAGCAATCCTTCTCTTTATGAAAAGAGTGAAACATTTCCTTTTGGTATTCTGGCATATAAGTACTTTTTATTAAGATATTTGAATACTGTTTGCTATGATATAACACTTTCAGTGATGCACTGTGACTGGTGAGCAGCGGACTTTCTGTGTCAACAGACATATAATGCTGAGCATGGAACTTAAAGAAACAGTTATCATTTATTGACGATTTTGTACAAGCCTTATTATATCAATTTCATCGTTCTAAAGTTGTTAAGATTGTCTGTATCGAAAATTCAAGTATATCACTGCTAAAATGGCATTTTGCTTGTTTATAAATATCCTATGAGTCACCACTTCAGACACTCTTTCGAATGATACATCGAAGCCACAACAAACAAATATGAATTTATTATACATAGAAATAAAACGATGCGTAGCAGAAATTTATTTAGATAATCACTTTGCTCAAAATACTTGATTTAATTTAGGTTATTCAATCTTAGATTTGCATATCATAAACCTTTCGATTTCTTTTGAATGTATAATGCTGAATAGCTTTATTATCTACAAATTTTCTACAAACATAGATCACCTTCATTCGATACGTTGTTGAATATTCTATTTTTATGTTTGAGTATGTAAAGATAATTTTGGGCATGAGTATATTATGTATTGTTATGCAGTTTACTGAAGATTATACTTTCTATTCAAAGGTATGGTAAATGATAACATACAGAAAATCATAAATAATTGTGTGGAAAACTTACTAAAAGAAGGTAGTGTTTTTGCTGTTTACGGATTAATCTGTATATAAAATAAATATTTAACTACAAACTAAGTATATATTCAAGGGTTTAAAAATAATACTATCTAAATAGAAAAAGATTATTAGTATAGAGTACTTTCAGAAAAATGGAAAATATATTAGTAAACCATGCATCTTATATAAGGGGAAAATTTTTATAGATAGTATGCAGATGTTGAATATGTATACGGTCTTGCTGACGTATCAGAAAGAGCGTTTAAAACAGTAAGCATAGGACAAATAATTAAAACCTGCACATGTATGCGTAATATTTTACACAATATTCTTTGTAAATATTTAATTTCTTATTTTAAATGGGTTTTTGTGCAGAAAACAAATATGCTATTACAGCAAGAACATCCATCATACTTAAGTGTATACTTTTATAAGGCATATGGTAGACAACATGCAATATACTAGTTTATTTGGTGAAGGCAAAGCTGTTAATGCACCAAGCATCGAAAAATAAAACATGTTACGATATGTAATGTATCATGTAAAGGTAAAAGTAGCCGTTTGAGTAGTAGATTTTTAATATATAATATATTTATCAAAGATTTCTTTGTCTACCACATATTTGATTTCGTAATTCTGACTATAATAAGCATATATAAGACACTTGTGCATGCATAGCATGACGTACACTGATAGTACACTGGTTGTACTACAAATTTAAGCATAAAAGATTAAAAAATTATATTACTTTTTAATTTTATCTTGTAATTTAAATAAAAGTAAAAATAATACAGTTTTAATTATTTTATACTTTGAAAAGGTTTCTAAGAAATTTTATTACATAATAAATATTTTTAAAAACTATAGTGTTCATTACCATTATTTTTCGTTCTTTGAAAAATATTTTTTATTTAAAAAAAGATTTATATATTAGAGAATTTGTTTTAAGATCTCAAGTAAAAATATATTGTATCACATATTTAAACGAAATAATGAGGCAAAAGTTTCATTTTTAAATATCGTTAACAAACTGAACACTAACAAATTATGTCTTTCCATAATTCCTTTACTTTGTTTCAGCCTTTTTTTAGTTAAAAGTCACATATATGGGAAAATTTTGCATTTTTTTCTCTTAATGATATCCTTCAGCTATGTAAATCCTTTTCAACTCTTGTTGTAATTAAAATATTTTACCCTACCATAAATAGTACAACTTAAATAATTGGCTATACAAAATCAATAAATCTTCAACCCCATCATAAGTATAATATATCTTTATTTTACTTTTAAAATCTTCAAAACATATAATGAATTTGAAGATTATCTGATAGTAGAACAGATAATAGGTAAAAATGTGTATAAGAATTTTATAATCTTGATCATAATACAAAACCGCGAGAAGTTCCAAACGTTTTCGTAGTCTCCGTTGAACTCAAGGCAATTCTCCTTGTGATATTTTGACTTTTGAAATTATATATATATGTATATATATATATATATATATATATATATATATATATATATATATATATATATATATATATATATATATATATATAATTTTATATTAAGAAAAATAGCTTAAAAAAATAAATATTACATTCTTTGCAGACCTTAGTTGACATTTTTAAAAAAAAAAGTTGTTAATAGTTTAATAGTTTCAAAGGCAACGATTTCGTAACTAACAAAACTTATGGAGCGTTATTGATTCAGCTTATCTGTTATCTATATAATTATACATGTTATATATATATATATATATATATATATATATATATATATATATATATATATATATATATATATGTGTGTGTGTGTGTGTATATATATATAATTTATCTATATATATGTTATATTTTATATGTTATATATGTGTGTGTGTGTGTGTATTCTTAATTTGTCTAGGTAAATATGTTATATTTTCCTCAAATTATTTACTTGTAAAACATAGCGCCTCTCTAACAAAATTTATAAAGTTGCATCCAGTGACATTATAATTTTTAAAACGAAATATTACTATATTTAGGATACTAAATGTCTCTAAATACCTTTTATCATTTATTAAGAATGATTTATTAAAATAATGTAGACATCTTTTCTAGAATACAAACTTTTGATAGACAGCAGCTTTCGAATCAAAAAGGTATAACTAATATCAACTTGAAATTTAGCCACAATGTCTCAACGTATCCTTGTTCAAACAGTTGAAATGTATAATTTCTGTAAAAGATGTTTCAAGTTTATTGAAGATATTTCACACCCACACACACACAATTTGTTAAGCTTTCTAGATTTCATTTTCTTTCATTATTACAAACAGCCTTTGGACGTTCGTACTGCAGCTACTGTAAATTAGTCACTAATGCCTATAGCAGAATAAAACGAAAGGATATTTCTAATGAAAACTTGTTATCTTTGTACTCTTTGTTCAATAAATGTGTTATTTTGATACTTTGGTCTTTTTTAATATTCCTTATACACTAAACACGTTTAATTAAACACATATAATATCAAATATGGTTCTAATAAAGAAAATTGTATTTTATCAACATATAAAAAATTCTTTCAATTTGTTTGCGGGTAATGTATTTTAATAAATTTTATATGCATTTCTGT
>CM063508.1:17835406-17882906 GCA_032207245.1 Pardosa pseudoannulata
TATATATATATATTATATTATATATCTATTACTTTTACTGATTCCAAAGCATTTCTTTTATATATATATATATATATATATATATATATATATATATTTATATATATATAGCAAATATATATATTATATATATATATCTAAGGAAGCTAATATGAAAGTCTGTGGGTTAGCGAGAATTTATTTGATTGAATGCATAATTACCTTCCAGTGCATACCTATAATTTACAGAATATGGGTATTGATCAAACCTGTGTTTCAGATATAATGGACATTACTGTTGAACAAAAACTAACGGAAAATGGACTCAATGGAACTTCCTTTACAGAAAAGTTATTACCTTGCAGTGCATACCTATGTTACTCTTGCTGAATATTTTGGATTTCTCTTTGTGAAAATAAAAATTTTATAATAGATAAAGCTCTATGCAATAATTACTGTTATAACTTTGCATAGTTAAAAATAATTTAACTTCGTGATGACTTTTTTTTCTTATAACACATGGAAAATTACAGGAAAATGTTATTACCAGACAACGTTAAACCCTTAAAGATGTTTTCACAGCTTACATAACTTTACAGCCACTTTTATAAATCAATAATCCTACTGCTGCTAGTTTTCCACAGAATATTAAGCAATTAATTTGCAGAAAATCGGAGCTGCAAATTAAAATTTTAGAAAAGTTTATCCACATGGAATATTTTAAATTAAAAGATGATTAATTCTGATGTTGGTGGATAGAAACTGTCATATTTCAAAATGATCTATAAAATACCACTGCTATAAAGATGTTTTTCGTTGACATTTTACACAAAATACATGCGCTTTTTATGAAATTAATAGATTATATTAAAGTGGTTTTCCAAACCAGGGAATGCTGCTTAATTCTAAATCTCCTAGTATTTTGCGATAAACATTTTATAATATGTCATTTTTAAAATTCTGCAAAAATTCAAAATGTATGAAATTTAAATAATTTTACCTTTGCATAAAGTTTCGCTTAATCAAAAACTATAATAATTTATCTTTAATAATAATTAAATACTAAAAAATAATATTCGAATATTCGTCTGCACCGAATTTGAAATATGTCTTTAAACCTGGCATAAAAGAAACTTGGGCCGTCAAATCAGCATATAAAAAAGTATCAATATTAATTTAGAAGTAACCTAAGTGCTTTTGAAGAAAATTGCGAGATACTTAATGCACATACAGGTTAAATTAATTTTAGTTTAAACTTCAAATTAATGCTTTCTGTAATCGATTAAAATAATTTCTCTGAGATCTGATGTTTAATTTGATACATTGAAAAATTTAATAGAGAAAACTTTGAGAATATTGCTATTATAAATAAACGCCAAATTGTATGTCATTGCCATTTACACTGTCCAATAATAAGTATTTAGACACCTATGCAAATGGCTATAACTGCGGTCCTAAGGTACATCCCGGCTTCTGCCGGTATACATCGTGTACGAAACAGAATCAGCATTAGTCGCAAGATTTCGAGCAGTTCGGAGCTTTCTCATTTCGAGACAGGTAGTTCACACAGGTTGCAATGTTCACCCTTTACCTTTGGGATGGTAGGGTCTGGGTCTGGCGTCTGCCTGGAGAACATCTGCCAAAATGCATTGTG
This sequence comes from Pardosa pseudoannulata, assembly GCA_032207245.1. Lineage (NCBI taxonomy): Eukaryota > Metazoa > Arthropoda > Arachnida > Araneae > Lycosidae > Pardosa > Pardosa pseudoannulata. Next base: position 17,837,040 of record CM063508.1, read on the forward strand.
CCAACAATCAAGTTCGGTGGAGGTGGAATTATGGTCTGTGGGGTGGTTCTCCTGGTGTGGACTAGGACCCATGGTCCCCATTCTTGGTAAGCTCAACGTCGTTACCTACTGAATTATTTTCTGGATGAAAATGTGCTTCCTACGTTGTGGCAGTTTTACGGGTTGGACCCCTGTACATTCAGGATGACAATGTCAGTTGTCCTGATTCGAGGTTAACCAAGGCTTGGTATGGTGCAATGGACTTCATCGAATGGACTGGGCTCGCCAGAGCCCAGATCTGGACCCCATCGAGAACATCTGGGACGAGTTGGATCGCCGAATTAAGCGGTGCACTAACCGTACAAAAAAACGTCAATTAACTTGTATGTCTACTCCAAGGCAAGTGGAAGACAATACCACTAGCTATACTACAAAGACTTGTGGAAAGTATTCCCAGGAGGGTTCACGATGTAGTTATCACTCGTGGGGGCTCTACTAAATATTGATTTTGAATAAAGTTAGTTTTTCTTTTCTATTACAGGTGTCCAAATGCTTATCGGTAGATAGTGTATATATATATATATATATATATATATATATATATATATATATATATATATATATATATATATATATATATATATATATATATATATAGTGTGTGTGTGTATGTATGTATTTATTTATGTATATATATAATGTACTAAATTTAAGAAATTTAAAATTGTTAGTTTTCATACTATGTGAGGTAAAACTTTGGACTTTCTCTGAAGAATTCGCACGCAAAAAACTGCATTTAAAGAGAAATTTTTAAAAGTCGCCTGAATTTCTCAAAGATATAAATAAATAAATATTTATACAACTTGAAAGCAGTACATAAAAAATATACAGTAGTTTTAACGAAGGGAGTTAAGAGTTTCAACTAAAATGTACTACTTTGTGTATGAATTCGTGAAAAAAAATTCTTTCCATAGAGAACTTTCTAGTGAAACCTGTGAATTTCCTTTCTTTCTTCGGCTATTAAGATAGGGGGAATATTTCATATGGAAACATTTTTTGTTTCAGGAAAATTAGATTAAAAATTTTTCTCACGAGGGATCCGTATTTTTAAATGACGAAATTTCCATGATGAAATTTTCAAAAATCTAGTTACATAAACTTTTATTGTTTTTAAAACCTAACCTTTTAGAAAAAAATTCAAAGTTCATTCTAAAAAAATTAAATGCTGGGTTGAACGCAATGTAAATTTTCATTCTTGTATAATTTTGTTGGAATTTGAAAACTTTCTTTAAATGCTGCTTTTTTTACAAAAATGTGTATACTTAATGTTAATTTTAATTTACATATAAAACCTGCTCTTTTGGAAAGTATTAAAATCTTAAACTTTCTTTGTATAATTTGGCTGTACTTAAAAAAATAATATTCTTTGGCATGAAGAGTTAAATGAAGAGTTTTTCTTATATTTGGAAGCATAGCAATAATGTTTGCACGTTTTTTTAAATTTTATTTAAATTAATAAGTAAATAAAATTGTAAGTAGATAAAAGTAATTAGAAAGTAATTGTAAAGTAAATAAAGATGCATACCTCAATACCCAACGTTGCTCTTATTTTAGTAAAATAAATACTGAAAACAGAATAATTTGATGTAGTCCTGGACCTTATATCGAATACTGCAACGAAATACCGATTTAATGAACGGCATCTCAGTCATTTGGAAATTTCTGTCCAGAAGAGAGAACTGCAGTCAACCCTCATGTCAGAACCATTTATGTCGTTGCTTTTAAACGTCATCTAAATTTGTTGTAGCTAATTTAACCCTAAATACCATATTTAAAATGTTTTATTTATTACATGTATATCTTTGTTAAAGTTATAAACTTCCTTATTCACTGTTTTGTACGTATATCTTCCGGTGTTTTGTTTATTTATGTAAATGTGAAACAAGAAATTTTAATTTGCATGCCAAAATTGGAAAGAAAAGACCTTCCCCGGATGCTCTTTAACACTAGAATTAAGGTGGTTTTTGTATACCTAGAATTACGGCGGGTGTCATTTTGACCCCTTGTCAAGATTTTTGTAAAAAAGAAATTAAAATAATGCAAATTATGACAAATACAGTTTATTTTAAAGAATATAGAGATTTTGCAGGTATGTAGTCAAATAATGAACAGACATTTAAATATTCCCATCGAAAAATGCAATTTTTTTCATTTTCGATAGCTTACATTTTAGAAACACAGAAAATAAAATGTATAAATATTTATGCAAATTTTTCAAGAAAAAGTGGTTTTTAATCCAAATATTAAAGTTTTTTAAAATAAACATTTTTCTATAAAGAGTACATAGAAACAGAAATATATAGAAATATTTTATATACAGATATTATAATAGTCAGCGCAGTAATTAGCACATACGCTTGTTTTTCTGATTTTTTGTGTACATTATCCGCATAAATATTTATTACAGTTATCGCAAATATTAGAAGTTTTGTTACCTTTGCATTTCCTTACTTGACATTTCTTTCTTTTTTTTATTCTATTGAATCTTGTCCATCCACAAAGCCACTTGAAGAGAGAACAAATTTGTTTTTACTAGATATATATTCTTCTCTTAGTTCTTCTGTCAAGCCCAATAGAAAATCCTTTGTGCTTATATTTTCTTTTGTAACTTCCTTATACAGAATCCACACTTTTATGTCTGCTAAGTTCAAAATATTGTAGAATGCATGTACTGATCAATTGCGTGATGGTGCTTTCACAGAGTACTTTCTTGCCATTTGATCTAAAACATTTACCCGGAATTTTGTAGAATTGTAAAACTGTATTACACCAGGAACCTTCTTTTCATTAGATTCAAATTCAACTGATTAATGGAGTGTACTTAACAAAATTACGTTTTTGTTCCTTTTACCTTCGGAATCAGCATCAGTTTCACTATTTCTCTTCATGCGTTAGGCCTTTACTACGCACCATTAGAACGTAGCTTTAATAAACTCATGTAAATATAACAAAATTTTCCACTAAAACTTGTTATTGATATTAAACAAAATATCTACAAGAATCTACAAAATTTCAGCTCAATGTTGAGCTTGCAATAATCTCTTTTCTCTATCTTTTTTCCACAAAGAAAAGTATTGCACATATTTCAATGCAGATGTGACTACCCAGATCCACCATAAACTTTTCCTTTGTTTGTATTTTATTTAGCAGGTGCAAATAAAAATATTTTACAGGAGTAACAGTGTTAAAATAATAAAAATAATACAATGGAATGTATTCACATTTCATTTCTCTCAAAGGGGTCAAAATGACACCTGCCGTATTTCTAGGTATAATCATTTGTTAGGCCTAAAATTAAAATGTGATTTTCTTGAAATCTATACTATTTCGTAAATCCCATTGATTTAGGCAAAGTCAAGAAAAGATTAAGATATTTGAGGAAAAAAAAGAGCTGTGAGGGATAAAAGTTTGCTAGGGACCCAAAATGACCCCTTCCGTAATTCTAGGGTTAAACGCCTAGTAAAATTCTAACAAGACTGTTACAAACAATTTGGAGTATATAGAGAGCAGATAAACAAAGAGTTTTTATATACAACTTGTATGATTAATGCATTGCTAATGCTGATATACCTAATTCATGAAACACTCCTAGATAATATAATTTTACATAATGGCACCATTATGTAAACCACCAATCCCGATGGTGGAATAAGAAACAAGACCCAAAAGCTTTTTATATATAGCATGAACTTGAACTCAGATCATTTTTGCCTGCCTAAAGCTTTCAGAGAGTCTGACAAAATAGAATAGTAATCATAAAGAGCAGATAAATATGACACCTTTTATATATTTGGATTTATAGCTGTTCTTCAAACCTTTTGCCTGTCTTGTAAGTAATATATACACGTCTAATGCTTTATACGCTTGTATATTACAAGTGACACACAATTAACTATATTTTAAGAGGAAAATAATTGGATGTAGAGTTTTAAATTTAGTTATAGTTTTCAGACTTATAAAAATGAAAAAAATAATGAAAATGTATGAAAAGTTTAAAATTTATACCTACGAATGAGTTAGATTTATTCTCTCAGATATATACTAAAGGTTAATCTAGAGACTGATGGGTTTGAAAATTTTTCAACCTCGAGCATTGATTTCAAACGGGTAATCTACAGTCTCCCAATGAGACCTGGAACATTTTACAAGGACAGTTGTGGCAAATGGGAAAGTAATTGAAGTCTTAGGCAAAGGTAGTCATGGCATAATTACATATTTTAGAGATTAATAAATTACTTTAAAATGCCTTTTGTTTCAAAAATAATAATTATATGTAGTTATCTAAATATTTTATGACGTTAACAAATTAGAAAAATTTTACGAGTGTCATCCATACCATTATATTTATTATTTCATAATGATTTTATGCTTCTTATTTTTAATAATCATTTTTTATTAAACTGTGTGATCATTTTAACCCTTCCGTGGGTCATTTATTTCTCCCACAACGGTTTAAAACTTTTAAAACAGAAGTGCCAATTATATTCAACTGATCAAACAATAAACGACAGCTCAAAAATGAAACAGGAATCAGTCTTCAAATCGCATTATATTATAATGGGTTTTCCGCTTCCCACAGATGTATTTTGCAAGATCATGTAGGTGGGAAGTAATCTCCCCACAGCCTTCAAAAGGTTTAATTAAATGCTATACATTTGATCTTAAACTAGAAAGAAAGAAACAAGCCCACTACCTTAAACCATAATACGTGACAGTGAAAATCAAATTTTTATATATCTGGCATGGTACCAATTTCTTATTAAATAGAAAAATATATGAAACATTTTATCACATACACTTATAATATGTTGTGGGAAAAGTTATTAAAATTATAAAAGCAAGCACAGCACATGCGGAGATAGGTCTGTTGAGAAACTTACGTAAAACAGACAAGATATAATTGCGAGAAAATTTATCATTCACGATGTAAAAATAATGTTACGTTAGCCTAGTTTTTGAGAAAGAAGAAATTAAAACTCATTAAGAAACATTTGGACAAGTATGTCTTGATTAACTGAATTTATACCATTAAATAAATACATAAGGAATACAAGTGTAATCAACTTATCATTTGTAGTATTTGCTCTCTAGTCGGCGCCAGCCCTATAAAACAATATGACGATGATTTTTCTCAAAATGTCTATTCCTTAAGCCGCGGATGCCAGCAGCGTTCACTTTCTACTCTCCTCTGGTCACAACCTTGCCCTCTAAAAAGGACTGTTTTGTGGTGTAGTACATTGCATTGTCATTTCGAAGACATTGATAACCCCATGTTGCTTTACATTGCTTTTAATTATAGTATAGTACCACTGTTCTATATTACAATGTTCAAAATTAGAAGAAACGACAAGAAAATATGCAAAAAATATATATAAAAATTAAAAAATAGAAGGAGCACTCCACGTGCTACGCCTCAAAAAAAATTGCCAATGTTCAAGAGAACCCTGCATTCTTTAACTTCCTTCTTTCTACTCAAGCAACCCTACACTTTTTCCATTATCCTTTCCGTTGTTCCATTGTCCTTTTTACAATGCGTCCTTTTCCGGTTCTGCCCAGAAGGACCGGGACTCCAAGGATGGTCCTGAATCGCCTCCTGGAGACCAGTCACTATTCTCCAAAACTTGGTGAAGTTTAAGTGCACTTATTTTTTCTGGCCACACCTCAAGCTTCTTGGAGTTGCGAAAAAACTTGGGCATTCAACCCACAACGTGTGAGTGCTGCGAGCCAATCAGTTTCGCAAACCTAAACATAGCTGCACTCTCACAGACTGCCCTGTGGGGAAAAAACAGGACTCCCCTCCAGAACGGAGGAGATCAGAAAAAGTCAAACCAACGGGATATTCTATTGGTTGGGAGAAGTCCGAAGTTTTTTTCTAGATCAAACCGGTCCTGTTCTGGTACGTCTTTGACGATGACTCATTGGAAGAGGTTAAAAAAGCTGAACTAAATGTAACTTACTGTTACACACGACAGTTTACATTCAACTTAACTTAAAAGCTTACACATCATTACATATATATTTGCAATATTTTGTTGATTTGGCCAATACACGTAATGTTATTTCTTGATTACATACTGCAAGGCTAGTGTGTTATTGGCATCATGGGAGTTGATGTCCAGGAAGCACTTTAAAAAAAGTGAAAGTATCTCTGCTGTCGCTGATTTCTTTTTTTATATGTCCTTCCTTTACTGCTTTCTTCTGCTAAATGCATACTTACTTGTTGACTTATATCCCACATCCAGCTCTTATAGGAGGGTTCATGGATGAAAATACCAAAGCAAAATCCCCCTCCTCTGTTTACCGAAACCCAGCCAGGTAATGAGCCCGGGAAAGCAAATGAGATCTTGTATTTACAGAAAACCTTTTTAAAAAAGTGTATTAACGTTTGAGTCACTACAGGTAAGTGTTATACATACATTACCTTTGTACATAATTTTCACATTTTAAGACATACATAAATCCAATATGGCTATTCAATATTTACAGTAACATTTTTACAATATTTTAAACAAATACATCCATATCTACAAACTTGTTACATTAACTTATTCTCATTTTATATTTTACAATTCATTTTATATAATTCTTAAATATTTATTTCTTTCTAATACATATACATGTTTTCATTTTACCAATATATCTTACATAATCTTTAACAATATATACAAATATTCACAGTAATTAATTATTAAAATTTTACAGTGTCTATAAAAACTATAATTGATTAATTTTATTTAGTTATAAAGTGCAAATATAATATTTCAATTTTTAATTTTTACTATTGTGTACTTCTCATAGTAGAAATCTTTATTTCTAAGATACATTGAAGATTACACAATAGTAAAAATAATTGCTGGAGGAACTAACACTGGCAGTTTCACTACCTTTCTCACTGAGAAGAGTGAGGTGGCAAAACCGACCTGTCCAGCCAGGGTCACAAGCGAGGACGCTGGAAACATTAAACATCTTTAGTTCTCCACTATTTGAAGTGACGGCGCCCACTGCTGTAACTCCATTTTTCAACACCTAAAAGAATAGATGATTCAACTATGAATAAATAGAATGTTCTTTCTTGTTGAAATATATAATCGCACTCATACTTGACGACTTGGCCGATTATTGTTTTATATAAGTAATAGCTTTCTTTGTTTTACGAGGTTTTCTTTAGTTGATCTTTTTGTGTTTTCATTGGCTGTGTTTATTTAGATTTTCCCTGTAATTTGATTGGCTGGACACAGCATCTTAAAACTATAAAAGCCCAATGTACCTCATATTTCTTGATTATTTCGGTGTTTTCAATAAAAGTATTTTCGATCTGCGGCTTTTTATTATGCTTCAACATTTCTTTAGTTAGATTTCTTCACAATTCTATCAAATATAAAAAAAGATGCACCACGGTGCGTATGATTCTAAACTAGAAACTAACTGAAAAACACATAAACATCAGCCGTGATACTTGTCAGATAAAAATCTATTTTTTAACCCTCTAAGCGGTTCGCACGTACAATTCCGCCAAAGTGGTTGTCACGTACAATTTTCGACCTCCAAAAACGTTCCGAAAATGAATGTATTGTACATTTCTGCCAGTTCTATGTCACTCAAGTTCTAAAACTGATTGCTTCAAGAAATTTCCAAAACACTTTTAATAATTCCATTTTCATTGCATATTATTTATAATAATCTTTGTAAAATAATGTATTGTACAATTAAATGTACATTTCGAAAAAGGACAATAAAAGTTCAGAGTGAACTAACATTTTAAAAGGATTTTATGCCTGAAAAAATGCATATTATCCAGAAGAATTAAAATTTTATTTCTGTGAGTACTGCTTTGCTTAGTGATTGGGGGACTTTTCTTTTTAACAGACGATCAATCATGTTACAAAGCAGAACCTTATTTTGTTAAAAAAATTCTGAAGTACCTTTTAATAATTCCACTGCTTTTATTAAATAACTTGGAAAAAGTGCACCTTTTTGTTAAAGAAGTTTTATTAAAGATATTTTCTGATATTTTAAAAAGAGTCTTTATAATTATTATTTTTTGCACAGTAAATTTTCATAAGTTTTTTTTCTGTTACTAAATAACAGATTTTACAAACAATAAAGCTCTTTATTCAATGTACATCATATGAAAATAAGAAAACATTTGATGAAGTACTTTTTAAAACACAGTCTTTGTCTTAATTGCAAAGGAAATGTTCCTTTCTCTGTTTTTCTTACATGTAACACTGGATATAAAAGAAAATTGATCTTACTTCTAAAACCTGAAGGACGCTTTAAATTTGTTTTTCTCCTTTACTCAAAATTAAGCAAGACACAACAGAAGAATAATTTAATAATATTTAAGATACTACAATTAAATATATATAGTTGAAATGAATTATGAAATTTAAACACGCCCTAACACAAAATATATTTAATAAATTACATAATATTGCGAAAAACGACAATGAAATTTCAGCGTAAAATAACATTTTAAAACAAATTTATGCTTGAAAAAATACATATTATCCAGAAGAATTAAAATTTTATTTCTGTGAGTACTGCTTTGCTTAGTGATTGGGGGACTTTTCTTTTTTACAGACGATCAATCATGTTATAAAGCAAAACCTTATTTTGTTAAGAAACTTCCGAACTACCTTTTAATAATTCCACTAATGTTATTAAATAACTTGGGAGAAATGCACTTTTTTGTTAAAGAGTTTTTTTTTTAATTTTCTGATATTTTAAAAAGAATCTTTGTAATTATTATTTTTTGCACAATACATTTGCATAACTGTTTCTGTTACTAATCAACAGATTTTACAAATAATAAAGATCTGAATTCAATGAACATCATATAAAAAGAAGAAAAAAATTGATGAAGTACTTTTTAAAACACAGTCTTTGTCTTAATTGCAAAGGAAATGTTCCTTTGTCTCTTTTTCTTACATGTAACACTGGATATAAAAGAAAATTGATCTTACTTCTAAAACCCGAAGGATGCTTTAAATTTAATTGTTTTTCTCCTTTACTCAAAATTAAGCAAGATATAACAGAAGAATAATTTAATAGTATTTCAGCTAATACAATAGAATATATATAGTTGAAATGATTTATGAAATTTCAACGCGAACTAACACAAAATATGTTTTATAAAATGCATAATATTGCGAAAAAGGACAATGAAATTTCAGCGTGAACTAAGATTATAAACCAAATTTATGCCTGAAAAAATGCATATTTTAAAGAACTAAAATTTTATTTCTCTGAGTACTACTTTGCTTAGTAATTGGGGGGACTTATCTTTTTAATATAAGATCAATCATGTTACAAAACAAAACCTTATTTTGTTAAGAAATTTCCGAAGTACCTTTTAATAATTCCAATTATGTTATTAAATAACTTGGGAGAAATGCACCTTTTCGTTAAAGAGTTTTTTTTTTTTAATTTTCTGATATTTTAAAAAGAATCTTTGTAATTATTATTTTTTGCACAATACATTTGCATAACTGTTTCTGTTACTAATCAACAGATTTTACAAACAATAAAGATATGTATTCAATGTACATCATATGTAAAGAAGAAAAAATTCGATGAAGTACTTTTTAAAACGCAGTCTTTCCTTAAATTGCAAAGGATATGTTCCTTTGTTTCTTTTTCCTACACAAAACACTGGATATAAAAGAAAATTAATCTTACTTCTAAAACCCCAAGGAAGCTTTAAATTTATTTGTTTTTCTCCTTTACTCAAAATTAAGCAAGTTATAACAGAAGAATAATTTAATAATATTTAAGATACTACAATTAAATATATATAGTTGAATATGAAATTTCAACGCAAACTAACACAAAATACATTTAATAAAAGGCATAATATTTCGAAAAACGACAATGAAAATTCAGCGTAAACTAACATTTTAAAATAAATTTATGACTGAAAAAATCTATATTTCCCAGAAGAATTAAAATTTTATTTCTTTGAGAACTATTTTGCTTAGTGATCGATGGACTTTTCTTTTTAACGTAAGATCAATCATGTTATAAAGCAAAACTTTATTTTGTTAAGAAACTTCCGAACTACCTTTTAATAATTCCACTAATGTTATTAAATAACTTGGGAGAAATGCACCTTTTCGTTAAAGAGTTTTTTTTTTTAATTTTCTGATATTTTAAAAAGAATCTTTGTAATTATTATTTTTTGCACAATACATTTGCATAACTGTTTCTGTTACTAAATAACAGATTTTACAAACAATAAAGCTCTTTATTCAATGTACATCATATGAAAAGAAGAAAAAATTTGATGAAGTACTTTTTAACACAGTCTTTGTCTTAATTGCAAAGGAAATATTCCTTTGTCTATTTTTCTTACATGTAACATTAGATATAAAAAAATAATCCTACTTCTAAAACCAGAAGAAAGTTTTAAATTTATTTGTTTTTCTCCTTTACTCAAAATTAAGCAAGTTATAACAGAAGAATAATTTAATAATATTTAAGATACTACAACTAAATATATATAGTTGAAATGACTTATTAAATTTCAACGCGAACTAACACAAAATATGTTTAATAAAATGCATAATATTGAGAAAAACGACAATGAAAATTCAGCATAAACTAACATTTTAAAATAAATTTATGTTGAAAAAATGCATATTATACAGAAGAATTAAAATTTTATTTCTCTGAGTACTGCTTTGCTTAGTGATTGGGGGACTTTTCTTTTTAACAGACGATCAATCATGTTACAAAGCAGAACCTTATTTTGTTAAAAAAATTCTGAAGTACCTTTTAATAATTCCACTGCTTTTATTAAATAACTTGGAAAAAGTGCACCTTTTTGTTAAAGAAGTTTTATTAAAGATATTTTCTGATATTTTAAAAAGAGTCTTTATAATTATTATTTTTTGCACAGTAAATTTTCATAAGTTTTTTTTCTGTTACTAAATAACAGATTTTACAAACAATAAAGCTCTTTATTCAATGTACATTAAATTTTGATGAGGTAAGTTTTAAAACACAGTATTTTTCTTAACTGAAAAGGAAATGTTAATTTGTCTCTTTTTCTTACATGTAATACTGGATATAAAAGAAAATTAATCTTACTTCTAAAACCCCAAGGAAGCTTTAAATTTAATTGTTTTTCTCCTTTACTCAAAATTAAGCAAGTTATAACAGAAGAATAATTTAATAATATTTAAGATACTACAACTAAATATATATAGTTGAAATGAATTATGAAATTTAAACACGCCCTAACACAAAATATATTTAATAAATTACATAATATTGCGAAAAACGACAATGAAATTTCAGCGTAAAATAACATTTTAAAACAAATTTATGCTTGAAAAAATACATATTTTCCAGAAGAATTAAAATTTTATTTCTGTGAGTACTGCTTTGCTTAGTGATTGGGGGACTTTTCTTTTTTACAGACGATCAATCATGTTATAAAGCAAAACCTTATTTTGTTAAGAAACTTCCGAACTACCTTTTAATAATTCCACTAATGTTATTAAATAACTTGGAAAAAGTGCACATTTTGTTAAAGAGTTTTTTTTTTATTTTCTGATATTTTTAAAAGAATCTTTATAATTATTATGTTTTGCACAATAAATTTGCATAAGTGGTTCTGTTACTAGATAACAGATTTTGCAAACAACAAAGATATGTATTCAATGTACATCATATGTAAAGAAGAAAAAAATTTGATGAAGTAATTTTTAAAACGCAGTCTTTGTCTTAATTGAAAAGGAAATGTTCCTTTGTCTCTTTTTCTACATGTAACACTGAATATAAAAGAAAATAGACCTTACTTCTAAAACCCGAAGGATGCTTTAAATTTAATTGTTTTTCTCCTTTACTCAAAATTAAGCAAGATATAACAGAAGAATAATTTAATAGTATTTCAGCTAATACAATAGAATATATATAGTTGAAATGATTTATGAAATTTCAACGCGAACTAACACAAAATATGTTTTATAAAATGCATAATATTGCGAAAAAGGACAATGAAATTTCAGCGTGAACTAAGATTATAAACCAAATTTATGCCTGAAAAAATGCATATTTTAAAGAACTAAAATTTTATTTCTCTGAGTACTACTTTGCTTAGTAATTGGGGGACTTATCTTTTTAATATAAGATCAATCATGTTACAAAACAAAACCTTATTTTGTTAAGAAATTTCCGAAGTACCTTTTAATAATTCCAATTATGTTATTAAATAAACTTGGAAAAAAGTGCACAGTTTTGTTAAAGAGTTTTTTTTTTTTAATTTTTCTGATATTTTAAAAAGAATCTTTATAATTATTATTTTTTGCACAATAAATTTGCATAAGCGTTTCTGTTTACTAAATAACAGATTTTACAAACAATAAAGATATGTATTCAATGTACATCATATGTAAAGAAGAAAAAATTCGATGAAGTACTTTTTAAAAACGCAGTCTTTCCTTAAATTGCAAAGGATATGTTCCTTTGTTTCTTTTTCCTACACACAAAACACTGGATATAAAAGAAAATTAATCTTACTTCTAAAACCCCAAGGAAGCTTTAAATTTAATTGTTTTTCTCCTTTACTCAAAATTAAGCAAGTTATAACAGAAGAATAATTTAATAATATTTAAGATACTACAACTAAATATATATAGTTGAATATGAAATTTCAACGCAAACTAACACAAAATACATTTAATAAAAGGCATAATATTTCGAAAAACGACAATGAAAATTCAGCGTAAACTAACATTTTAAAATAAATTTATGACTGAAAAAATCTATATTTCCCAGAAGAATTAAAATTTTATTTCTTTGAGAACTATTTTGCTTAGTGATCGATGGACTTTTCTTTTTAACGTAAGATCAATCATGTTATAAAGCAAAACTTTATTTTGTTTAGCAAATTCCTAAGTAACTTTTAATAATTCCACTAATGTTATTAAATAACTTGTAAAAGTGCACCTTTTTTTTAAAGAGTTTTATTAAAGAAATTTTCTGATATTTTACAAAGAGTCTTTATAATTATTATTTTTTGCTCAATAAATTTTCATAAGTGTTTCTGTTACTAAATAACAGATTTTACAAACAATAAAGCTCTTTATTCAATGTACATCATATGAAAAAGAAGAAAAAATTTGATGAAGTACTTTTTAACACAGTCTTTGTCTTAATTGCAAAGGAAATATTCCTTTGTCTATTTTTCTTACATGTAACATTAGATATAAAAAAATAATCCTACTTCTAAAACCAGAAGAAAGTTTTAAATTTAATTGTTTTTCTCCTTTACTCAAAATTAAAGCTAGACATAACACAATAATAATTTAATAATATTTAAGATACTACAACTAAATATATATAGTTGAAATGACTTATGAAATTTCAACGCGAACTAACACAAAATATGTTTAATAAAATGCATAATATTGAGAAAAACGACAATGAAAATTCAGCATAAACTAACATTTTAAAATAAATTTATGTTTGAAAAAAATGCATATTTTCCAGAAGAACTAAAATTTTATTTCTGTGAGTACTGCTTTGCTTAGCGATTGGGGGACTTTTCTTTTTAACAGACGATCAATCATGTTATAGAGCAAAACTTTTTTTTTAAAGAAAAATCCGAAGCACCTTTTAATAATTAGACTAATGTTATTAAATAACTTGGAAAAAGTGCACCTTTTTGTCAAATAGTTTTATTAAAGAAATTGTCTGATATTTTAAAAAGAGTTTATATAATTATTATTTTTTGCACAGTAAATTTTCATAAGTATTTATGTAACTAAATAAAATATTTTACAAACAATAAAGCTGTGTATTCAATGTACATCATAAAAGAATGAAAAGAAGAAAAAATTTGATGTACTTTTTAAAACACAGTCTTAATTGCAAAGGAAATGTTCCTTTGTCTCTTTTTCTTACATGTAACACTGGATATAAAAGAAAATTGATCTTACTTCTAAAACCCGAAAGACGATTTAAATTTAATTTTTTTTTCTCTTTTACTCAAAATTAAGCAAGACATAACAGAAGATTAATTTAATTATATTTAAGATACTACAAATAAATATATATAATTGAAATGTTTTTAATAAAATGTATAATATTGCGAAAAAGGACAATAGAAATTTAGCGTGAACAAACATTTTAAAACAAATTTATGCTTGAAAAAATGCATATTTTCAAGAAGAACTAAAATTTTATTTCTGTGCGTACTGCTTTACTTAGTGAATGGGGAACTTTTCTTTTTTACAGACGACAATCATGTTACAAAGCAGAACCTTATTTTGTTAAGAAAATTCCGAAGTACTTTTCAATAATTCCACTTATGTTATTAAATAACTTGGAAAAATTGCACATTTTTATTAAAGAGCTTTTTTTTAATTTTCTGATATTTTAAAAAGAATTTTTATAATTATTATTTTTTGCACAATAAATTTTCATAAGTGTTTCTGTTACTAAATAACATATTTTACAAACAATAAAGATCTGTATTCAATGTAAAACATCTGAAAAGAAGAAATAATATGATGAAGTAATTTTTAAAACACAATCTTTGTCTTAATTTCAAAGGAAATGTTCCTTTGTCTCTTTTTCTTACATGTAACACTACATATAAAAGAAAATTGATCTTACTTCTAAAACACGAAGGTCGCTTTAAATTTAATTGCTTTTTTTTCTTTACTTAAAATTAAGCATGGCATACCAGAAGAATAATTTAGTAATATTTAAGATACTACAATTAAATATATATAGTTGAAATGCTTTATGAAATTTCAACACGAACTAACACAAAATATGTTTAATAAAATGCATAATATTGAGAAAAATGACAGTGAAAATTCAGCGTAAACTAACATTTTAAAATAAATTTATGACTGAAAAAAATCTATATTTTCCAGAAGAATTAAAATTTTATTTATTTGAGAACTGCTTTTCTTAGTGATTGGGGTACTTTTCTTTTTAACAGACGATCAATCATGTTATAGAGCAAAACTTTTTTTTTAAAGAAAAATCCGAAGCACCTTTTAATAATTCCAGTAAGGTTAATAAATAACTTGGAAAAAGTGCATCTTTTTGTTAAAAAGTTTTATTAAAAAATTTTCTGATATTTTAAAAAGAGTCTTTATAATTACTATTTTCTGCACAGTAAATTTTCATAAGTTTTTTTCTGTCACTAAATAATAGATTCTACAAACACTAAAGATCTGTATTCAATGTACATCATATGAAAATAAGAAAACATTTGATGAAGTACTTTTTAAAACACAGTCTTTGTCTTAATTGCAAAGGAAATGTTCCTTTCTCTGTTTTTCTTACATGTAACACTGGATATAAAAGAAAATTGATCTTACTTCTAAAACCTGAAGGACGCTTTAAATTTGTTTTTCTCCTTTACTCAAAATTAAGCAAGACACAACAGAAGAATAATTTAATAATATTTAAGATACTACAATTAAATATATATAGTTGAAATGAATTATGAAATTTTAACACGCCCTAACACAAAATATATTTAATAAATTACATAATATTGCGAAAAACGACAATGAAATTTCAGCGTAAAATAACATTTTAAAACAAATTTATGCTTGAAAAAATACATATTTTCCAGAAGAATTAAAATTTTATTTCTGTGAGTACTGCTTTGCTTAGTGATTGGGGGACTTTTCTTTTTTACAGACGATCAATCATGTTATAAAGCAAAACCTTATTTTGTTAAGAAACTTCCGAACTACCTTTTAATAATTCCACTAATGTTATTAAATAACTTGGGAGAAATGCACCTTTTCGTTAAAGAGTTTTTTTTTTTAATTTTCTGATATTTTAAAAAGAATCTTTGTAATTATTATTTTTTGCACAATACATTTGCATAACTGTTTCTGTTACTAATCAACAGATTTTACAAATAATAAAGATCTGAATTCAATGTACATTAAATTTTGATGAGGTAAGTTTTAAAACACAGTATTTTTCTTAACTGAAAAGGAAATGTTAATTTGTCTCTTTTTTTTACATGTAATACTGGATATAAAAGAAAATTAATCTTACTTCTAAAACCCCAAGGAAGCTTTAAATTTATTTGTTTTTCTCCTTTACTCAAAATTAAGCAAGTTATAACAGAAGAATAATTTAATAATATTTAAGATACTACAACTAAATATATATAGTTGAAATGACTTATTAAATTTCAACGCGAACTAACACAAAATATGTTTAATAAAATGCATAATATTGAGAAAAACGACAATGAAAATTCAGCATAAACTAACATTTTAAAATAAATTTATGACTGAAAAAATGCATATTTTAAAAGAAGAACTAAAATTTTATTTCTCTGAGTACTACTTTGCTTAGTAATTGGGGACTTATCTTTTTAATATAAGATCAATCATGTTACAAAACAAAACCTTATTTTGTTAAGAAATTTCCGAAGTACCTTTTAATAATTCCACTAATGTTATTAAATAACTTGGGAGAAATGCACTTTTTTGTTAAAGAGTTTTTTTTTTAATTTTCTGATATTTTAAAAAGAATCTTTGTAATTATTATTTTTTGCACAATACATTTTCATAAGCGTTTTCTGTTACTAAATAACAGATTTTACAAACAATAAAGATATGTATTCAATGTACATCATATGTAAAGAAGAAAAAATTCGATGAAGTACTTTTTAAAACGCAGTCTTTCCTTAAATTGCAAAGGATATGTTCCTTTGTTTCTTTTTCCTACACAAAACACTGGATATAAAAGAAAATTAATCTTACTTCTAAAACCCCAAGGAAGCTTTAAATTTATTTGTTTTTCTCCTTTACTCAAAATTAAGCAAGTTATAACAGAAGAATAATTTAATAATATTTAAGATACTACAACTAAATATATATAGTTGAAATGACTTATGAAATTTCAACGCGAACTAACACAAAATATGTTTAATAAAATGCATAATATTGAGAAAAACGACAATGAAAATTCAGCATAAACTAACATTTTAAAATAAATTTATGACTGAAAAAAATCTATATTTTCCAGAAGAATTAAAATTTTATTTATTTGAGAACTACTTTGCTTAGTGATTGGGGTACTTTTCTTTTTAACATAAGATCAATCATGTTATAAAGCAAAACTTTATTTTGTTTAGCAAATTCCTAAGTAACTTTTAATAATTCCACTAATGTTATTAAATAACTTGGGAGAAATGCACCTTTTCGTTAAAGAGTTTTTTTTTTTAATTTTCTGATATTTTAAAAAGAATCTTTGTAATTATTATTTTTTGCACAATACATTTGCATAACTGTTTCTGTCACTAAATAATAGATTCTACAAACACTAAAGATCTGTATTCAATGTACATCATATGAAAATAAGAAAACATTTGATGAAGTACTTTTTAAAACACAGTCTTTGTCTTAATTGCAAAGGAAATGTTCCTTTCTCTGTTTTTCTTACATGTAACATTAGATATAAAAAAATAATCTTACTTCTAAAACCAGAAGAAAGTTTTAAATTTAATTGTTTTTCTCCTTTACTCAAAATTAAGCTAGACATAACACAATAATAATTTAATAATATTTAAGATACTACAATTAAATATATAGAAGTTGAAATAGCACGTATGAAATATTCTCATGCCCGAACTCAAACACAAATACACATGTTGGTTGGGGGGGGTGGTGGGTGGTAGGTTAGATTGGGGGGTGGGGGGGGGGGGTGGGGGGGGTGGGGGGGGGGGGGGGTGGATGGGGGGGGGGGGGGGGGGGGGGGGGGGGGGGGGGGGGGTGGCGAGGGGGGGGGGGGGGGGGGGGGGGTGGGGGGGGGGGGGGGGGGGGGGGGGGTGAATATTTGCGAAAACGACAATGAAAATTCAGCTTAAACTAACATTTTAAAAGGATTTTATGCCTGAAAAAATGCATATTATCCAGAAGAATTAAAATTTTATTTCTGTGAGTACTGCTTTGCTTAGTGATTGGGGGACTTTTCTTTTTTACAGACGATCAATCATGTTATAAAGCAAAACCTTATTTTGTTAAGAAACTTCCGAACTACCTTTTAATAATTCCACTAATGTTATTAAATAACTTGGAAAAAGTGCACCTTTTTGTTAAAGAGTTTTATTAAAGAAATTTTCTGATATTTTAAAAAGAATCTTTGTAATTATTATTTTTTGCACAATACATTTGCATAACTGTTTCTGTTACTAATCAACAGATTTTACAAATAATAAAGATCTGAATTCAATGAACATCATATAAAAAGAAGAAAAAAATTGATGAAGTACTTTTTAAAACACAGTCTTTGTCTTAATTGCAAAGGAAATATTCTTGTCTCTCTTTTTCTAACATAAAACACTGGATATAAAAGAAAATTGATCTTACTTCTATAACCCCAGGGAAGCTTTAAATTTAATTATTTTTCTCCTTTACTCAAAATTAAGCAAGATATAACTGAAGAATAATTTAATAATATTTAAGGTACTACAATTAAATATATATAGTTGAAATGAATTATGAAATTTCAACGCAAACTAATACAAAATATGTTTAATAAAATGCATAATATTGAGAATAATTTGATATAATATTGAGAAATAATTGTTTTTCTCCTTTAAGCTAAATTAAGGAAGACTTAACAGTAGAATAATTTAATAATATTAAAGATACTACAATTAAATATATATAAATAAATATGAAATTTCAAAACAAACTAACACAAAATATGTTTAATAAAATGCATAATTTCTAAGAGTATTAAATCTTATTTCTTCTGACCACTGCTTTATTTGGTGACATGGGAACTTTACATTAAATGCAACAGATGATAAATCAAGTTAGAAAGCACAACTTTATTGCACTAATGAATTTCCGAAGTACCTTTTAAAAATCCCCTTAAACTTTTTAAAAAAATTGGAAAGTGTCTAATTTTTATGTTAAAAAATCTATTAAACATTTTACATTGGGAATCTTTTTAAAAAGTTTATTAATGAATATTTTTGCAGAAGGAATTTGTATACGTGTTTATGTATTTAAATTATAGATCTCACAAACAACACAGTTTTGTAATTCATGTGCATCAATATAAGAAGAAGAAAAGATTTGATGGAGTACTTTCTGAAAGACAGTCTTCATCTTAACCGCATAAACAATGTCCTTTTGTATTTTTTCTTGTATGCAACCCTCTTAAAATCGATGCTATTTCTGAAATCTCAAGGACATTTTGTATTAAATTGGTTTTTCTTCCCTTTGTGTAATATTAAGAATTATATAAGAACTCTATAATAATCTTGGAAATATTAAATGTATTAATATATACATTACAATAAAATAAATATTATAGGAATAACCATTAAAAGTTTTGCATAAAGTAACACATTTTGGTTTGGGAAAATTCATATTTTTACAAAGAATAAGTCTTTATTTCTATGATTACGATTTTACTTAGTAAAAAGGAGAGCTTTCTATTCAACGAAACAGACTATCACACATGCTATAATGCCAATTCTCATAACATTAAAAAACACTTAAATAATTTTTAAAAATTCATTTAAATTAAAAAAAATTGTACTTTTTACGTTAAAGTACTCTATTACAGAAATTTTAATTTCTGAAACTTTTGATAAAACTTTTATGAATGAATATTTTAGAACAATTGTTATTCATGTTTATACATGTAAATAATAGATCTCACAAACAACAAAGTTCTGTTATTAATATGCATCAATATGAGAAGAAAAGAAGATTTGATGGAATACTTTATAAAATAACATCTTCATCTTAACCGCATAAAAATGACCTTCTGTCTCTTTTCTTTATCTATGCCACTTACTAAAAATCTATTTCAATTCGATAACCCAAATATGCTTTGTATTAAATTGGTTTTCCCTTCTTAACAGAATATTAAACATTACATCACATAAAACTTATTACATGGTTTATAAAAAGCTATATATATATATATATATATATATATATATATATATATATATATATATATATATATATATATATATATATATATATATATATATATATATATATATATATATATATATATATTATATATATATATATATATATATATGTATATATTATATATATATATATATATATATATATATATATATATATATATATATATATATATATTATATATATATATATATATATGTATGTATATATATATATATATATATATATGTATATATATATATATATGTATATATATGTATGTATATATATATATGTATATATATATATATATATATATATATATATATATATATATATATATATATATATATATATATATATATATATATATGTATATATATATATATATATATATATATATATATATATATATATATATATATATATATATATATATATATATATATATATATATATATATATATATATATATATATATATATATATATATATATATATATATATATATATATATATATATATATATATATATGTATATATATGTATATATATATATATATATATATATATATATATATATATATATATATATACATCCCAATTAAATATGTGTTATGGAAATGGACATTAAAAATTCTGTGCGCACAAACATCATTCCAGCCTGAGAAAATGCATAATATATACATAGAATAAGTTCGCTGAGAAGGACTTTGCTTAGTGATAGCGAGATTTTTCCTTTCAAAGCAACAGCGATCAATCATGTTATAAAGTAAAACCTAATCGCATTAAGAAAATTGAGAAATACCTTTTAAAAATTCCATTAAAGTTATTAAATAACTTAGACATTACTTTTTATGTTAAAGAATTTTATTAAAGATAATTTATTTTCTCACATTTTAGAAAGAGTTTTTACAAGTAGATTTATATATCAAGAGGAATTATATCTCTTATTTCTGCATTTATGTTACGAATTTTATAAATAACAAAAATCTGTATTTCATCTACATTAACAGTAGACAAGAAAGAGATACGATGAGATACGAATTTAAGGGTGCATAATACTTTTAGATACTTAAAATCTTCATAAATACTGTTTATTTAATCATCATAAAATAAAATATTCTAATTACTTTGAGGATGAAAGTTCTTTAAGAACACTTGAACGTTAAAATATATTTTTTGAAATTTCAAATACAATTTCTTTTATACAAAAAGAATAATAAACAAGATACATTAAATTAAATACATAAATGCAATTACCTCTAAATTTTGAATTTTATATTACCTAATATAAAATTCAAAATTTGTGTATTAGAATCAAAATTTATACAAAGCGTTCAAGTACAGTATTTCTTTTATTCTTTACACAAGCATTTTAATAGGGATAGGTTATTTTAAAATTATAAAAAATCAAAATAAGATGACAAATTAAAAATTAAAAAATAATTAGACTTTATCATGCTATAAAATAACTCGTATATCACTCGTATTAATAAAATTAAGCATCATAGGTATAAATGATAGCTAGATTCTATGTGGTATAAGAAATGCTTTCTTAATTTTATAATTCCAAAATTAATTTGCAATAAAGGTATTTATATCATTTTTTGTTTGGTGCATATACATATATATATGTATATATATATATATATATATATATATATATATATATATATATATATATATATATATATATATATATATATATATATATATATATATATATATATATATATAATGTTATATAAATATGCATTGCTCCATACGTTACGACTATATAATTTTTCCAATGTTAAAGTCTTATTAATAATCTAGGAAAATAGTGTTGTAAAGAGAAACATTTATTTCAATATTGATTCAAATAAAGGCTTGTTTTGATGAAAAGTTTTGCGGTTGAATGCTCTATGTTCATCAAGTTCTAAACCTCATTCCATTGAAATTTTTGAAACCCATTTTAATGATTTCATTTAATTTATTAAATACCTTGGAGGTGTGTGTCTGTTGTGCCCATTTTCTTGCAATAAAATTGTCCCAACGAAATTTTATTTTCTTATACTAAAAGAATTTTTATGAATGGAATTTATTTTTACAAAATTATTTATGCGTGTTTCTGTATTTAACTTATGAATTTTACTAACACCAATATCCTGTGCTTCTTCTACATCAAAATGAGAAGATGAAAATATTTGATTGAATACTTTATAAAAGAAAGCCTTCATCTGAACCATACATGAAATGCCCCTTCTTTTCTTTCTTTTGCATATAACCTTTTAAAAAATAATGCTAATTCTGAGAACCTAAGATAGATTTATATGAAATTGGTTTTCTTTCTTATTTATAAGAGAGTTAGTCCTCCGCATAGGAAATGTTTAATAATCTTTGTAATATTCTATATAATACAAATGAATTTATATTATGGAAATTAACAAGAGAAATTGTGCGGAAACTAATCTCTGATATTAAGTGTTTGTGACAGGGAGAACACAAACACAGTGGTCGATCAATACTGTTGCAAAGCTAAGCATCATTATATTAAAAATCTCCTAAATACTTTTAAATAATTAAATTAAAAGTTTTATTTTTTAACACTTAATAAATTTTTATGAATGGAATTTAATTACTGTGTTTATTTATAAATTTTTACAAACAACAAAGTCATGTACTTCATCTACACCAACATGATAAAATATTTGATAATACTTTATAAAGCAGGTTATTCGTCTTAACCGCTTATAAAATGTCTTTTCATTTCTTTTTTCTCGTATACAACTAACTAAAAGTTAGTTTTAGTTCTACAACACAATGATGCTTTATGAATTATTACTTTTTCCTCCTTTAAAGTATATTAAGCCTTATTTTACATAAGAATTATTTAATAATATTTAAAAAAAAATAATATACTACAATTACATAATATATATATATATATATATATATATATATATATATATATTTATATATATATATATATATATATATGTATATATATATGTATATATATATATATATATATATATATATATATATGTATATATATATATGTATATATATATATATATATATATGTATATATATATATGTATATATATATATATAATATATATATATATATATATTTATATATATATATATATATATATATATATATATATATATATATATATATATATATATATATATATATATATATATATATATATATATTGTTTTAATGAGTTATGAAGATTCAGCTCAAACTTGCGTCATTTCTATCTGACAGATACATAATTAAAAACTAAGAGTGTGCACTTTTATGTTAAAGAATATTTTTTGAAAAGTTTACTTTCTAACACTTAATAATTTTTTATGAATTGAATTTTATTTCTGTGTATAACTTATAATTTTGTACAAGCAACAAAGCTCTGTACTTTCTCTAAATAAACATGAAAAAAATATTTGCTAATACTTTATAAAGCTGATTCTTCGTCTTAACCACTTATGAAATATCCTTTCGTTTCTTTTTCTTGTATAATACTCAGTAAAATTTACTTCTAAAACACAATGACGCTTTGTATCCTATTGCTTTTTCTTCTGCTTTACAGGATATTAATTGTGTTACATTGCATGAGAATTATTTAATAATATTTAAAAAATAAATTAAATTATATAATAAAAATATTTTATAAATATATATTAAATACATATTAAATATATATTACATATATATTAAAATTAAATATATATAATTTATTATAAAATTGAATATATAAATATCTATTAAATACATAATAATATAGATACAATTACATATATATTGATTAAACTAGTTATGAAAATTCGGCTCAAACTACTGTTATTTCTATCTGAAAAATGCATTTTTGATACAAGGAATAAATCCTCATCTCTCCAAGTAGGCAAGAAGACTTTCCTTTCAACGCAACAGGTGATCAGTCATGTTATAAAGAAAAGCCTCATTGCATTAAGAAAATTCCGAAATAGATATTTAATGATTCCATTAAATTTAATAAACATCTTAGAGCGTGTGCACTTTCCGTTGAAGAACTCAATTTAAAAAATTGTACTTTCTCACGCTTAAACGAGTTTTTATTATTAATTTAATTTATTATCACTAGAAGCTTTTGCATGTGTTTCTGTATTTATCCTATGGATTTTAAAAACACAGTTTTGTACTTCCTCTACATGAACATGAGACGAGAAAAATATTGGATGCCGGACTTTATCTAGAGGAATTTTATTCTTTCTATAATAATTCTAAAACACTTCGACGTTTTGTATTGTTCTAGTGTTTCTTCTCCTTTAAGTAATACAAAGACGTGTTAGTCTACAAAGGCAGCGATCTCGTTACTGAAATGGTTCGTGTTCGGCCCTCGAACCGGCCTAAGATCCGCCATGTTCGTTAAAGGTGACTGGGGCACGTAAATATGTTCATGGTCACAATACCCACCAAGTTCTTGGACGATACCTTACAAGTTACAAGTTCGATACAAGTTCTTCATATCTCTCGAGGTGGTAGACCAATCCTGGGGATCTTTTACTTGGTCCCTGCTTCTAAATTAAGAGGCCCCAGGGGGGGGGGTAAAGTTACTTGCGTCGGTAGCATATCTTAAGCTATACGATCTCCTAGGTTGGTGCTAAATGGGTAACAGCTTCTCAGCCTTGCACTTGCATAAAAGCACATAGTGTCTTTATTGCCAGTTGTGTTAGGAAAAAAATCCTTAACAGAATATTAAGCATGGCATCACATGAGAATTATATAATAATATATAAATATTAAATGTACTGCAATTAAAAACATAATTGAAATGAACTATAAAAATTTATCTCGTACTAGCGTCATTTTTGGCTGAAAAAATACATATTGTCTACAAGGAATAAATCTTCATCCCCCTCAGTACGGCTTAGTGACAAGGGGGCTTTTTCTTTCAACGCAACAGGTGATCAATCATGCTATAATTCAAATCCTCTTCGTATTAAGAATTTTCCAAATAGCGTACTCTAATAATTCTATTACATTTATTAAATAACATGGAGAGTGTGCACGTTTTATATGAAAGAATTCCAGTAACTGACAGTTATAAAACTGTTTTTAAGAATGGATTTTTTACACCGGTTATTTTTGGAGAAACATTTCTGTTTTATACTGTTTTTCAGAGAATGAACTTATGTACTTCATCTGCATTAAAATAAAACGAGAAAGAGATTTGGTGTAGTGCTTAGAGGTATATAGTATTTTTCGGGGATTGAAAATTTTTTAAAAGCAACCTTTTTCCATATCCTAATAAAATACAATATTCTCCTTCTTTTAAAATTCCCATTTCTTTTTCTTGTACTGTGCATTCCTAGTTTATTTCGTGATGCAAATGTGATTTTACTACTCATACTAGAGATCCAGGGCTTTCATACTTTTCCATTAAATTATTGGACAGGTATCAATGTGAAAAATCAATCTATTATATTTCTATCAATCAATGTTTACTATTGTTTGAATGGCTATCATATTAGTACGTATAAACCTGAATACATACTTGTTTTATTTAGTACTACGTTAATGATTATAACAAGAAAATGTGTCGATCTGTCTCTTATTTAGTATGTCTCTGAAATTATTCGGATATAATTTTTAACTAACAGTAATAGAATTAAGTTGTCACCAAAAATTTTATTTATAGAAATTCACTATTAAAAATAACTTTTTTTAGAGAAATATTTTTGGCAGTTCTGGCAGTCTGGTTTCTGTCTCGTCAGTTCTTGATGTTACATGGTGTTATGGTGGTTTATCTTTTGTATAATATAAATAAGATTTAGCTGCAAAAGATTCAGAGTGTTTCAAAACTAAGAAAGTGAGAGAATACAGACACATACCCACATGGTTACAATTTTGAATTATATTAACACCTCTTCCATGGTAATTAATAATACCAAATGTCAGAAAAAATTTTTGCAAATTTTTATATTTCTTTTATTTACTTATCTATCAAGAGTTACAAATTATACGTGAATTAAAAAGGCCATCATGTGTAGTAAAATAATTTTTATTAAAACACTAAATATAATCATAAATTGTAAATATAATCATTTGTTAATGTTTGATTCTAATTTCATTACAATCATTCAGAAATGTTTTCATTCCTTGAGTTCCTTTTCTTAGTAACGGAGAATACAGATACATACCCACATGGTTACACTTTTGAATTATATTAACACCTCTTCCATGATAATTAATAATATCAAATGTCAAAATAATGTTGCACATTTTTATATTTCTTTTATTTACTTATCTATAAAGAATTACAAATTATACTTGAATTAAAAAGGCCATCATGTGTAGTAAAATAATTTTTATTAAAACACTAAATATAATCATAAATTGTAAATATAATCATTTGTTAATGTTTGATTCTAATTTCATTACAATCATTCAGAAATGTTTTCATTCCTTGAGTTCCTTTTCTTAGTAACGGAGAATACAGATACATACCCACATGGTTACACTTTTGAATTATATTAACACCTCTTCCATGATAATTAATAATATCAAATGTCAAAATAATGTTGCACATTTTTATATTTCTTTTATTTACTTATCTATAAAGAATTACAAATTATACTTGAATTAAAAAGGCCATCATGTGTAGTAAAATAATTTTTATTCAAACACTAAATATAATCATAAATTGTAATTATAATCATTTGTTAATGTTTGATTCTAATTTCATTACAATCATTCAGAAATGTTTTCATTCCTTGAGTTCCTTTTCTTAGTAACGGAGAATACAGATACATACCCACATGGTTACACTTTTGAATTATATTAACACCTCTTCCATGATAATTAATAATATCAAATGTCAAAATAATGTTGCACATTTTTATATTTCTTTTATTTACTTATCTATAAAGAATTACAAATTATACTTGAATTAAAAAGGCCATCATGTGTAGTAAAATAATTTTTATTAAAAACACTAAATATAATCATAAATTGTAAATATAATCATTTGTTAATGTTTGATTCTAATTTCATTACAATCATTCAGAAATTTTTACATTCCTTGAGTTCCTTTTCTTAGTAACGGAGAATACAGATACATACCCACATGGTTACACTTTTGAATTATATTAACACCTCTTCCATGATAATTAATAATATCAAATGTCAAAATAATGTTGCACATTTTTATATTTCTTTTATTTACTTATCTATAAAGAATTACAAATTATACTTGAATTAAAAAGGCCATCATGTGTAGTAAAATAAATTTTATTCAAACACTAAATATAATCATAAATTGTAAATATAATCATTTGTTAATGTTTGATTCTAATTTCATTACAATCATTCAGAAATGTTTTCATTCCTTGAGTTCCTTTTCTTAGTAACGGAGAATACAGATACATACCCACATGGTTACACTTTTGAATTATATTAACACCTCTTCCATGATAATTAATAATATCAAATGTCAAAATAATGTTGCACATTTTTATATTTCTTTTATTTACTTATCTATAAGAATTACAAATTATACTTGAATTAAAAAGGCCATCATGTGTAGTAAAATAATTTTTATTCAAACACTAAATATAATCATAAATTGTAAATATAATCATTTGTTAATGTTTGATTCTAATTTCATTACAATCATTCAGAAATTTTTACATTCCTTGAGTTCCTTTTCTTAGTAACGGAGAATACAGATACATACCCACATGGTTACACTTTTGAATTATATTAACACCTCTTCCATGATAATTAATAATATCAAATGTCAAAATAATGTTGCACATTTTTATATTTCTTTTATTTACTTATCTATAAAGAATTACAAATTATACTTGAATTAAAAAGGCCATCATGTGTAGTAAAATAATTTTTATTCAAACACTAAATATAATCATAAATTGTAAATATAATCATTTGTTAATGTTTGATTCTAATTTCATTACAATCATTCAGAAATTTTTACATTCCTTGAGTTCCTTTTCTTAGTAACGGAGAATACAGATACATACCCACATGGTTACACTTTTGAATTATATTAACACCTCTTCCATGATAATTAATAATATCAAATGTCAAAATAATGTTGCACATTTTTATATTTCTTTTATTTACTTATCTATAAAGAATTACAAATTATACTTGAATTAAAAAGGCCATCATGTGTAGTAAAATAACTTTTATTCAAACACTAAATATAATCATAAATTGTAAATATAATCATTTGTTAATGTTTGATTCTAATTTCATTACAATCATTCAGAAATGTTTTCATTCCTTGAGTTCCTTTTCTTAGTAACGGAGAATACAGATACATACCCACATGGTTACACTTTTGAATTATATTAACACCTCTTCCATGATAATTAATAATATCAAATGTCAAAATAATGTTGCACATTTTTATATTTCTTTTATTTACTTATCTATAAAGAATTACAAATTATACTTGAATTAAAAAGGCCATCATGTGTAGTAAAATAATTTTTATTAAACACTAAATATAATCATAAATTGTAAATATAATCATTTGTTAATGTTTGATTCTAATTTCATTACAATCATTCAGAAATTTTTACATTCCTTGAGTTCCTTTTCTTAGTAACGGAGAATACAGATACATACCCACATGGTTACACTTTTGAATTATATTAACACCTCTTCCATGATAATTAATAATATCAAATGTCAAAATAATGTTGCACATTTTTATATTTCTTTTATTTACTTATCTATAAAGAATTACAAATTATACTTGAATTAAAAAGGCCATCATGTGTAGTAAAATAATTTTAATTCAAACACTAAATATAATCATAAATTGTAAATATAATCATTTGTTAATGTTTGATTCTAATTTCATTACAATCATTCAGAAATGTTTTCATTCCTTGAGTTCCTTTTCTTAGTAACGGAGAATACAGATACATACCCACATGGTTACACTTTTGAATTATATTAACACCTCTTCCATGATAATTAATAATATCAAATGTCAAAATAATGTTGCACATTTTTATATTTCTTTTATTTACTTATCTATAAAGAATTACAAATTATACTTGAATTAAAAAGGCCATCATGTGTAGTAAAATAATTTTTATTCAAACACTAAATATAATCATAAATTGTAAATATAATCATTTGTTAATGTTTGATTCTAATTTCATTACAATCATTCAGAAATGTTTTCATTCCTTGAGTTCCTTTTCTTAGTAACGGAGAATACAGATACATACCCACATGGTTACACTTTTGAATTATATTAACACCTCTTCCATGATAATTAATAATATCAAATGTCAAAATAATGTTGCACATTTTTATATTTCTTTTATTTACTTATCTATAAAGAATTACAAATTATACTTGAATTAAAAAGGCCATCATGTGTAGTAAAATAACTTTTATTCAAACACTAAATATAATCATAAATTGTAAATATAATCATTTGTTAATGTTTGATTCTAATTTCATTACAATCATTCAGAAATGTTTTCATTCCTTGAGTTCCTTTTCTTAGTAACGGAGAATACAGATACATACCCACATGGTTACACTTTTGAATTATATTAACACCTCTTCCATGATAATTAATAATATCAAATGTCAAAATAATGTTGCACATTTTTATATTTCTTTTATTTACTTATCTATAAAGAATTACAAATTATACTTGAATTAAAAAGGCCATCATGTGTAGTAAAATAATTTTTATTCAAAACACTAAATATAATCATAAATTGTAATAATAAATCATTTGTTAATGTTTGATTCTAATTTCATTACAATCATTCAGAAATGTTTTCATTCCTTGAGTTCCTTTTCTTAGTAACGGAGAATACAGATACATAACCCACATGGTTACACTTTTGAATTATATTAACACCTCTTCCATGATAATTAATAATATCAAATGTCAAAATAATGTTGCACATTTTTATATTTCTTTTATTTACTTATCTATAAAGAATTACAAATTATACTTGAATTAAAAAGGCCATCATGTGTAGTAAAATAACTTTTATTCAAACACTAAATATAATCATAAATTGTAAATATAATCATTTGTTAATGTTTGATTCTAATTTCATTACAATCATTCAGAAATGTTTTCATTCCTTGAGTTCCTTTTCTTAGTAACGGAGAATACAGATACATACCCACATGGTTACACTTTTGAATTATATTAACACCTCTTCCATGATAATTAATAATATCAAATGTCAAAATAATGTTGCACATTTTTATATTTCTTTTATTTACTTATCTATAAAGAATTACAAATTATACTTGAATTAAAAAGGCCATCATGTGTAGTAAAATAATTTTTATTAAAACACTAAATATAATCATAAATTGTAAATATAATCATTTGTTAATGTTTGATTCTAATTTCATTACAATCATTCAGAAATTTTTACATTCCTTGAGTTCCTTTTCTTAGTAACGGAGAATACAGATACATACCCACATGGTTACACTTTTGAATTATATTAACACCTCTTCCATGATAATTAATAATATCAAATGTCAAAATAATGTTGCACATTTTTATATTTCTTTTATTTACTTATCTATAAAGAATTACAAATTATACTTGAATTAAAAAGGCCATCATGTGTAGTAAAATAATTTTTATTAAAACACTAAATATAATCATAAATTGTAAATATAATCATTTGTTAATGTTTGATTCTAATTTCATTACAATCATTCAGAAATTTTTACATTCCTTGAGTTCCTTTTCTTAGTAACGGAGAATACAGATACATACCCACATGGTTACACTTTTGAATTATATTAACACCTCTTCCATGATAATTAATAATATCAAATGTCAAAATAATGTTGCACATTTTTATATTTCTTTTATTTACTTATCTATAAAGAATTACAAATTATACTTGAATTAAAAAGGCCATCATGTGTAGTAAAATAATTTTTATTCAAACACTAAATATAATCATAAATTGTAAATATAATCATTTGTTAATGTTTGATTCTAATTTCATTACAATCATTCAGAAATGTTTTCATTCCTTGAGTTCCTTTTCTTAGTAACGGAGAATACAGATACATACCCACATGGTTACACTTTTGAATTATATTAACACCTCTTCCATGATAATTAATAATATCAAATGTCAAAATAATGTTGCACATTTTTATATTTCTTTTATTTACTTATCTATAAAGAATTACAAATTATACTTGAATTAAAAAGGCCATCATGTGTAGTAAAATAATTTTTATTCAAACACTAAATATAATCATAAATTGTAATAATAATCATTTGTTAATGTTTGATTCTAATTTCATTACAATCATTCAGAAATGTTTTTCATTCCTTGAGTTCCTTTTCTTAGTAACGGAGAATACAGATACATACCCACATGGTTACACTTTTGAATTATATTAACACCTCTTCCATGATAATTAATAATATCAAATGTCAAAATAATGTTGCACATTTTTATATTTCTTTTATTTACTTATCTATAAAGAATTACAAATTATACTTGAATTAAAAAGGCCATCATGTGTAGTAAAATAATTTTTATTCAAACACTAAATATAATCATAAATTGTAAATATAATCATTTGTTAATGTTTGATTCTAATTTCATTACAATCATTCAGAAATTTTTACATTCCTTGAGTTCCTTTTCTTAGTAACGGAGAATACAGATACATACCCACATGGTTACACTTTTGAATTATATTAACACCTCTTCCATGATAATTAATAATATCAAATGTCAAAATAATGTTGCACATTTTTATATTTCTTTTATTTACTTATCTATAAAGAATTACAAATTATACTTGAATTAAAAAGGCCATCATGTGTAGTAAAATAATTTTTATTCAAACACTAAATATAATCATAAATTGTAAATATAATCATTTGTTAATGTTTGATTCTAATTTCATTACAATCATTCAGAAATGTTTTCATTCCTTGAGTTCCTTTTCTTAGTAACGGAGAATACAGATACATACCCACATGGTTACACTTTTGAATTATATTAACACCTCTTCCATGATAATTAATAATATCAAATGTCAAAATAATGTTGCACATTTTTATATTTCTTTTATTTACTTATCTATAAAGAATTACAAATTATACTTGAATTAAAAAGGCCATCATGTGTAGTAAAATAATTTTTATTCAAACACTAAATATAATCATAAATTGTAAATATAATCATTTGTTAATGTTTGATTCTAATTTCATTACAATCATTCAGAAATGTTTTCATTCCTTGAGTTCCTTTTCTTAGTAACGGAGAATACAGATACATACCCACATGGTTACACTTTTGAATTATATTAACACCTCTTCCATGATAATTAATAATATCAAATGTCAAAATAATGTTGCACATTTTTATATTTCTTTTATTTACTTATCTATAAAGAATTACAAATTATACTTGAATTAAAAAGGCCATCATGTGTAGTAAAATAATTTTTATTAAAACACTAAATATAATCATAAATTGTAAATATAATCATTTGTTAATGTTTGATTCTAATTTCATTACAATCATTCAGAAACATTTACATTTCGTGAGTTCATCTTCTTAGTCATTCAATTAGTTATATTTGAGCCGCTCAGTGCACACATAGACTAACTCTGTTTTTTAAAAATTACAAATATATAATAAAAGCTCTTAAAAGGTGCCAAGAGTAGCCTATTTACCGACTCACTAACCCAAAATTTTTATCATTAATCACTGATGATAACTAATATTGAGGAATGGTATTTTGAATGAGAACTGCCAGGACTATTTTGTGGATTGACGTTCCAGTATATAAATATCCGAAAAATGGAGTTAGTCAATGTGTGCACTGAACGGTTCATCAGTTTCAAAAAGTAGACCGTATCTCCAAACCAAACCAATAAGCTAGTTACATGAACAAAGCTAGGTTTAGCCGAATACTGTGAAAGTTATTTATTTAATTTTACAGATGCCGAACAATTAGATCATAAGCCATTAGTTCACTGGATCTCCAATACTTTTTAACAATGTTCACATACTGAGAAAACACAACTGTTGTATCTTCCTACCAATAAACTAATAATTTTATATTTCGACAGATGGCGTAGTGTGCGCACTTTAGAAGTTGGAAAATTGTACCTGTAATTGTTCCGTTTGGAGTCCTTTGTTATGTTGTGGAGCTGTTATGTTGAATAAAATCTTAGAAAACCAAAAACGTATTTCACACTGGATTACTTCAAAATAATAGCCTAATACCCCTATTCCTAATAACAACACTATTATTTAAATGTTCAAAGACATTGGATGAGTAGAGTCACAAAAAAAAACAGTCCGATGAATCCACAACGTCAGCTCTGTAGAGATGGTCTTGTAATCTGTCGTCCAGTCTGATCTCTAAAGAAAGTCACTGCAGTCTTTCTTTGAAAACCGGGAACAACTCTCTCTCTCTTCCCCAAATATGATGAAAGTAATGCAGTCAATGTGCTAATACTGAGAAAACTGCTGTATCTTCCTACCAATAAACTAATAATTTTATATTTCAACAAATGATGCAGTGTGCGAGCTTTGAAATTTGGAAAATTGTACCTGTAATTGTGCCGTTGTCAGTCCTTTGTTATGTTGTTGAACTGTTACGTTGAATAAAACTTAGAAAACCATAAGCGTGATTCGCACTGGATTACTCCAAAATAATAGCCTACTACTCCGATTCATAATAACAACACTATTATTTAAAGGTTCAAAAGTCACTGGATAACTAGAGTCACACAAAAAAAAGTTCGGTGAATCAACCACCCCAACACTGTAGATATGGTCTTATAAGCAGCCATGTCCAGTGAGACCTCTAGAGGGGGTCACTGCAGCCTTTCTCCGAAAACTGTGGGTTGGAATCCCACTGGGGCATGGATGTACGTAACTGTTCGGAATCGGCTTTAAGCTGTAGGTACCAGTCTCATTAGCCCTCGTGTTTCAAAAAATTAGATCGTAGCACTCCAAAATCAAACCAAAACCGAAAACTGGAAGAACCTCTCTCTCTTTTCCAAATATGATGAAAGTTATGCAGTCAAAATTTCTCTAGCCCATGATATTGAAAAACTTTTAATTGAAAATATATATAATATTTATTATACTCAAAGCATTATTCGATTGAATTACTTATTATTTGTATGGATATCATGTACATTTTTATAGGTATTATTCCTACAGCCGTTCCCTTGACTGCCTTAACGTCCCATTTTAGTCTCTGAAAACATTACCGCCCCTTAGGCTTCAGTGCCCACTAGATGGGGCACTGTATCACGCCCGTTTAGAACCTATGTTTTTGAATGATATTTTTCCACCTTCTTCAAGAGAACTATCACTTTAAATCTATTTTTCAATTTATTTTAAGTACAATATATTTTAAATAACTTAAATATATACAACTAATAGAATAACACGAACTCATTTATAATATAATTTTTAAAATATGAATATCAGAATCTAAATTTTTAAATTAAATTGAATAAAATATCTATCTTGTATGTATAGTATTTTTTTAAACTCTTTGATATGTTAAAATCTAAATATATTAAAATGCGACATAAAAATTTAAATTAAAAAATAGTTTTTATTATGCTATAAAATAAACTATAATGATCGCAATAAAATAATTTTGATTCCTAAAATATAAATGATAGTTAAAGTTTTTTTACATAATATTTTCTAACTTATTTTTGGTAAATGGATTTCTTTTTTTTTCAATTCTGAATATAAATTTTACTTTTTAGAAAATATATTTCTCTATACATCATAACTTTATAATTTCTTCAAGGTTAAACTCCTTTCAACATTTTAGGAAAAATATTTTTAAAGAGTCGAATGTGTTTTATTTACATTTAATCAAACATTTGTTGTCTTAATGAAGACTATTCAATTTGAAAGTTTTATGTACTCTAATAAAAAAAAGATTTTGTCTTAACCGCATAAAACATGTCCCTTCGACTCTTTTTCATGTATGCAATTCTCTAAAAATCGATGCTACTTCTGAAAACACCAGAATTTTTTGTATTAAATTGGATTTTCTTCTTTACAGTTGGTTTTCTATGATTAAAAACAGAGAGAAAAGGGAAGGAGGGATATGAATATGATCCAAATCTAACAATGTGCTTCATATAAAGAATTCCAAAGAATATGGTACCTGGTAATGAATATGATAAACTAATCTGAAACATACTTAAAACGACAATGGAATTTCTGAAATATGAAAATTTTTCAATTCAACCAGTATGCATATAAAATGACACACATCTAAAGAAATAAGGTATGTTTCAGCTTAAAATAAAATTTAATTTAATTAATTTATATTATAAAATGTGCACTTATATTTCATATAATATTTGTAGATTTGTTGTGAGCCTTGATAGATTAGTCGGCAAATTCGTTGAGCTAATAACCGAAGGGTTGGGGATTCGTGGCTCCAGAAGACCAAAATTTATTCGTGGTCATTAATTGTAGCTGGGGGCTTAAAAGAGGTGCATGATCGCAATTTTCTCCAACTTAAATCGATGTATTTACTGGTGGTAGGCAAATCCTAAAGTTTTTAGGATTGTTAATGGTGATTGGGGCACGTGAAATAGGTTCGTGGTCACAATGTATTCCAAGTTTTTAAATTATACCTGTGGGGATGGAATGTTAAGCATGGATGTCTTCTCCTTGGTCCTTCCTTCTAAATTACAAGGATCCACTTTGTATTGTAGCTCTCGTTTAAATTTAGGTATGTACCTATGATCAAATTGTTAGTGGTATTTATTTTTGTTAGTCACAAGGACTAAATATTATTTGGGTTGCGTTGTGTAAAATATTTAAGTACTAAATTCAACCACAGGTTCTGAGAGACTACAGACTTAAATGAAAATAAACTAATAAGCTAAATTAAGATTGACTGAAACAGATTTAAAGTAAAAACAAGTCAATTTATTAAAATTATAAATACATTACTCATATACAAAATTTTGATTAAGTTTCATAAGATTTACTTTTTCAACATGATCAAATTAGGTGCCACACTAATTAAGATTTGACAATAATAATTTTCTATCACTTAGCAAACTATATATATATAAGACAGAGGACCAAATATCAATTTCAAAATATATATAATAATGAGTACCTTTGTGGATCTATTTTGTGTGCCAGAAGAACTGCTGGTTGGGAGCTATCCAGGACTGGGTATCTGTGGTAGCAATTTTCAATCTTCCGTCGGTCTGGTCAGGGGCTTCCTTCTGATATTTGAGGTGTGGCCGTAATATTTAACACAAGAACACTACTGTTAGCCGCGAGAAGTTCCAAACGTTTTCGGAGTCTCCGTTGAACTCAAGGCAATTCTCCTTGGACTCCCCAAGGCTCACTGTCACAGTCGTCTCCTCCGACTTCTGATCTACAGTCAAACTTCTCTACTCTACTCGATTCGACTCGACCCTCGAACACTCCTCCTTCTTGACTTTCCTTATTTTATGTATTTTTCATTTGTGTCTATTCTTATCTCTCTTCGTTTAATCAGGAGAGCTGTAAAACGGTAATTGGTCTCTTTTACCTCGCCTTGAAACCGCACACTTGGAAAAATCTTATCCCTTCAAACTGGGCACTGTCCCTTAGGGACTCATAAATAACTGCACAAAGGTACATTCTTATTTAGTGTCATGTACGGAGACGCGGTTTTAATCTGGGACTGGGATCAGAACCCCGCCCGAGAATCCCGCACAAGCCGAAAAACCGTTGAAATAATTTTTATAGCCCTCTTCCCTTTACAAAAGATGCAATGAGGTCATATTTAGATCCCAAGTATTTTACTTCTTGTATTAATTAATCAATTATATTGCAGATATAAATCACCTCATCAAACACTTTCAGCAAAAGACATAAAAGACATGCTTTCACCCTAATTGGTGCTTTTCAAATGAATGGGGGCATTCTTCAGCCTTAATTTCCGTTTCGCTGACTCATGGGCTTGGATTGTCCAGGGGCTTTAGAAGCAAAATATAACAGCAGTTTAATATTAATTATTTTAAGAGTTAGTAGTTATTAATTTTATTCAAACTTGGGCATTGACTAAAAACGAAAAACCCAAAATGAAAATTTTACAACAAATACATTGCACAGTATTTTTGATATAAAAGTGGGAGGAGTAGCTAGTTATTGAATTTTTAAAAGGTCTAATTTTTTTGCTGCAGTAAACTGTTGTGAAGTCGGCAACACAGCTATATTGTTACGAAGAGGCTTAATGTAAAACACATTAATACAGACAGGAAGTAGAGTAATCTAATTTATTAACTCAACTCAAAGAACGAATTACAGTAAAAACAGCTTTTATAAGACAAAAATGTGCTTTATCCAGCAGTGTAAATGTGTACAATATTTCATAATTTTAAGTTTATAATTTCCAATAAACGTTGTTAATTATTTTCAAAAACATTTTCTAAATTCCATCGTGCCCTTTATATATATATATATATATATATATATATATATATATATATTATATATATATATATATATATATATATATATATATATATATATATATGAATAGTCAAACAGTTAATATATTAAGAAAAATAGCTTGCACAAAAGTGCATATGCGAATAAAAACTACATAATTTTGAGTTGACATTTAAAAAAAAAAGTTGTTAATAGTTTCCAAAAACATTTTCTAATATTCTGTCATTCTAACATTTCTAACATTCAGTACATTCATAAAAAATCAGACAGTAAATTCTTTTAAAAAAAGTATCTTGTATAAGACAAAACTTTACATTATACAAATGTGTATAAGATTGATAGTTTTAAATTCATAATTTCCAATAAACATTCCGAATAAATTTCAAAAACTTTTTCTAACATCCATCGTATTTAATGTACATTCATGAATAGTCATAAAGTAAATTTTCTAAGAAAAAATAGCATCTATAAGACAAAATGTATACTATGCAACAGTGCAAATGTATATAAAAATTTCCATAATTTTAATTTCATAATTTCCATAAAACGCTTCCAAAATAGTTTTCAAAAACGTTTTCTAACACTGTCATTCCCTTAATATGCATTCATAAATAGTCAGGCATATAATATATTACGAATATATAGCTTGTATACGACAAAGTGTATGCATAATATGTGTATGTGTATATAATATGTATGTTATACAAACGTGTACAAACTTGAAGTTCAAAATTTCCAATAAACAATCATAAGTAGTCAAGCAGTTAATATATGAAGAACAATGAGTAGCTTGTAGAAGAAAAAAATAATAAAACTTACTAACTACATTAAAACTTTCACCTGAAAATGTAAATTACACGATAAATAATACAAAAAATACTGTTTAGTTAATTATTTTATTTTTACAATATTGACAAGTCATACTTTTTTGAAAATTTACTTAAAGAACCCACATACGTGTAAAATTTATTAAAATCTATATTACTTAACTGTACGTTTCTTTCTCTGGAGACTAAAATACCTTGTTTGAAGAATTGTTCTATTGATTTATTTCTGTGTTTATTTAAGCAAATAATATTCACCGAGGGATATTGATGCCATTTTCAACTTAATAAAACACTGTTACTTTCCGGGCTAGTACACTCTGGAAAAATAAAAAAAATACAATTTGTTATTTCGTGAACGAGAATAATTGATTCAAGCACGAAACTTGTTAGTAATTTTTTTTCTTTCTATTCGATATTCCTAGCGTAAATTATTGATTATGGGGGAAACAAATAAAAAAAATCTTTTCTATTTGTAGATTGTTTTCAATCTAATAGAATTTGCAACTATCACAACAAAAGAGAAGATATGAATGTGATAAATATATTAAAGATGGGTGCTATGCATATTTTAAAACTTATTGAGCGTTATTGATTAGCTTATCTGGCGTTTATTGATTTATTATACATGTATGAAAATGGCAGAAAATATAAAATATTGAAAAATCTTTTAAAGCACATTTTCTGAACTAATAGACCAGTTTTCTGATGCGATAATTTTCAATATATAAGTTTGAAAATATGAAATAAGGTAAGTGTTACGTAAACATTATTTTAAAAGGACATTTTCTGTTAATAAGAGAATTTCATTGTTTTTCAGAAATAATTATTTCATTATTTTCGTAGTGTATTATGTTTATGGTTAGAAATATATATTTATATTATTAGTTATTTATTTTCTAACTCATTGAACTTTACATTTTTAATTACCATATTATGCATTAGATTTCACACATAACTAGGGAAAATACTTACAAGGCACTGGAGAGCTTTGCTCCGTATCCTCAGTTGTAAAACAATGCAATGTGATATAATGGGACTCTCATGTCTTAAAGTTCAAGTGAGCAACTTAAAAAAAATATCCAACTAGAGGATTACATTTATCATAATACCGTAGTCTGACAACATTCCATAAGAGCAAGAAATGATAAGACAATCAGAATCTAGGTTTGATTTTAAAATAATAATAAAATGCAGAATAATAGTCTACCCCCAAATCGCTTAAACTTACTTTGAGGATTGTAATAAGGTGAGTCCGTTATTTCTTCATTACCTATAGAAACGATTTAAGTAAATAATTTTATTGCAAGATTTTATAGGACAGTCATTATAATAAAATTCTAATGCATGAATCCGTTAGTATGAAAGATATTCCATCAAATTTCCGTTCTGTTTTGTTTTGGAACTTCAGTTTCTTAATATAAATGTGAGCCTCCGACCCTTCTTTCGGGAAGAATAGCTCTGAACTGGCCTAAAAACTGCTATATTGATATGTAAGAGCCATATACATACAGTCATGGCATAGAAGCAATGTCCTTAACTCTTTGAGGACCAGCACGTAAATGCTGTACGAGTTGACCATTGTGAAAGCCGTTGACGTTTTCAGCATCTAGTAATTAAATCTAGCATTTAAAATTAAAATAAAACATTCAGATCTCCTATTACGTATACGCGACGCTGGTTTCTCAATATCAACCGTAGATCATCACGTGGAGGCGACGCTGGACTGATAAGAGTGAAATCGCTGCATCGCGTATACGAGACGTTGGTCGCGATGGGGTTATGGCTTTAAAAAGTTACATAAGATTAATTTAACAATAAATGTTTATTTAATTACTAACTGGCTGACAAATTATAGTAAGTGGCCAAAATACTAAGAACACTACTGCGTTTTTGTATTACCTAGTTTTAGTTGTAAGAAAAATTCTTCAAATTGTTGTTTTAGATCTATTTTATTTATAAGAGTATAATATTGAAACCATTCAAAAGACAGTTTTAGCAGTTAAAATATTATTTATTTCGTTAAAGTACTATGTACAATTATAAAATGCAATTTAAATAATATTAGTATTTAATAGTGAAACTCTTTGCTGTAATTAACGTTTCTGTGAGTTTTACCGTTTCTACAAGTAATTTCGTATTTTCTTGGAGTTCAGTGTTGAGATGCCATGATCTGATGTCAATTTTGATAAACTGGAGCTTGAGTGATATGGTACTGAACTGTTTATTAAGATGTACTCTTCATCTTCATGGAATCATTCTTTAAATTCTGGCAGCAATCGAGATTCTTCTACTTCTCCAGTCACATGGTCCTTTCCACGAAGTATAGGTATCCCATGACCTGTAAACGAAATTGAGGAGCACACTATGGCATTAACCCATATTGGACCGCTGTCCTATAAACAGGACAGAAAATAGAATTCCATTTAATAATAAAGTTATAAATATTTTCTGAGTGGATTTTATTTTAGGACCTTTAAAATAGACACACTATCATAGTAACAAAAAAAACTGACAAATCAAAATATATTGTATTGTAAAATTTATTTTTAGCAACCCCTTAAAAATTGTCATTTTTTAATCATTATTTTTTTATTTATTATTATATTTTTCCAAACATAGTGGAGGTTACTTGTAGTACTACAGACATTAGCACTACATTAGTGAGTAACGCTAGGTCCAGTAAACGGTATTATGACACCAAACATTTTATCCATTTTAACGATAATTCTTCAATTGATCCACAAGATCGCTATTATAAAATTCGATCTTTTTATGACAAAATCAGCATAACCTTGAAGCAATTTGGTATATTTTCAAAAATCTCACCATCGATGAAAGAATGGTAAAATATTTTGGAAGGCACAGTTGCAAGATATTCATGAAAAATAAACCTGGAAATTTGGATATAAATTTTAGGTATTATCATCCTACAACGGATATCCTTTTTATATGACCCCTTACCAAAAATTCCAGTTCAAGAACTGCAAAAGAAAAGCAATAACAGTGTGCTTAAAATGTAATGTTGAACTTTGCTTTGAACGTTTTCCCAAATTTTACCTATGAATCAGCCTAATGCAAAGTAAGTGATATTTGTTAAATTTTAGTAGTGTATTGAACCATTGACCTAATTATAGGACAGCTAATTACTTAAAAATTAAAATTTATTTTTAAAATTTTGGTTTTATATGCTTAGTTACACCATATTAATGTTATCGATAAAGTTTTAAAAGTTTTCAGAAATATTTTGTTGGTGTGGTACAATATGGGTTAACCAAGTGCTTAATCTTCTGTTAAGGGCAGTTTTCATGAAACTAGACTAAGGTAGTCCTTGAACGAATAAGCTATTGTTGAATAAATGTGATTTTCTAATTCATCAAAGAAGTTTGCCGTAAAATTTAAAATTATAATGAGAAACATCATTCAATTTAACATAATATTTAAAATTTGCTTTTTAAAAACTTGAATGCAGATATCAATCAAAAAAGAGTTGCATTATTAGATGTTATAACGTTTTATGCATAACTGAATTTGAATTATCCAAGTAACATGCAGACATGGGTATATACTTTCTTAGACAGAGTTGTTATGACGAAAATAATCAAAATTCCTGCAGAGATGATCACAACGCATAACTAAAAATTAAAAATTAAAATTTTCTTTTATCGTAAGTTCAGAAGTAATGAAGCCAACAAATTCTAGGTGGGTTAAAATATGCAGACGGAAAATATTCTTTCTTTCAATACATGCTTTACTTCACACACAAAAGTCAATTACGAATTTCCTTCTCAGTTTATAAAAGAACAAAATACTCCTACCTTATATGCACGCTTGCTAGACATAAGAAAAATGTACTTTATGTACTAGTCTAAAATTTACAATTAAAAAACTGCACCTTGAAACACGTTTGCAATATTTTAGCTAGCTGCAGAATGAATTTATTTACTGCATTCTGTTTTAAGAATTCAAGTTTTAAATAAGCTCTTATAAGGTGTAATGAAGACTCGTATGGTAGAAACAGATTACGTTTAACTAAAATGGGAATTAAATTAAATATTTAATGAAATTTGAAGAAACAGAGTAGCGTAAGTGAAACTCATAAATAATACTGAACAGGACTTTCTAAATATCATATTCCACTTCTTCAAAAATATTTACTCCTGATCAATATATAATTAACTCAGTAATAATTAAGAACGTAGCACTTTTATAACAGTAACCAATTAAAAAGTAAAAGAATACATAAATATTCCTTTATTTCAGTAGAGAAAAGTAATGGAGTACCAATCAAACATTTAAGAAGTGATTTAGTTATTTTATAGAATGCTCGCAGTTCACAGAATCGGATTTATTTCATTCATATGTTTACGAAGCTCTTAAAGACACAACAATGTGAAAAAAATGTAAACAACACAAAGTGAAACGTGGTAAAATATTCAAAACATTACTTTTTTCTTCTTCCTGTGAATTTTTGTGTTTAAATATGCACTTAAATTTCAATTTTAGCAGAAATCTATATAATTATACATGTTATATATATATATATATATATATATATATATATATATATATATATATATATATATATTATATATATATATATATATATATATATATATATATATATATATATATGTGTGTGTGTGTGTGTGTGTGTGTGTGTGTGTGTGTATTCTTAATTTATCTAGGTAACTATGTTATATTTTCGGATGATTTCTGTTATTGCTTCCTTTAATATTTTTATTATTAATTTTATTCTTAGTTTGTCTAGGTAAATCAATTTATATTTTCGGATGAATTCTATTATTTGTCCCTTTAATAATCAAAAACATCAATTTTATTCCTAATTTGTCTAGATAATTATTTTATATCTTCAAGTGATTTCTGTTATTTCTTCGTTTAATATTTTTATTCTTAATTTTATTCTTAATTTGTCTAGGTAAATTATTTTATATTTCTAGTGAATTCTGCTATTTGTCCCTTTAACAATTAAAAACATTAATTTTATTCTTAATTGCCCTAGGTAATTCTTTTTTTATTTTCGGATGTTTTCCGTTATTTCTTCCTTTAATACTTTTAT
Source organism: Pardosa pseudoannulata (assembly GCA_032207245.1). Lineage (NCBI taxonomy): Eukaryota > Metazoa > Arthropoda > Arachnida > Araneae > Lycosidae > Pardosa > Pardosa pseudoannulata. The sequence continues at coordinate 17,880,410 of CM063508.1, forward strand.
TCTTAATTTTATTATTAATTTTATTCTTAATTTGTCTAGGTCAATCATTTTATATTTTTTAATGAACTATATTACTTGTCCCTTTAATAATCTAAAACATCAATTTTATTCTTAATTTGCCTAGGTAATTATTTTATATTTTCGGTTGATTTCTGCTCTTTCTTCCTTTAATAGTTTTATTCTTAATTTTATTATTAATTTTATTCTTAATTTGTCTAGGTAAATCAATTTATATTTTCGAATGAATTCTATTATTTGTTCCTTTAATAATCAAAAACATGAATTTTATTCCTAATTTGCCTAGGTAACTATTTTATATCTTCGGATGATTTCTGTTATTTCTTCTTTAATATTTTTATTCTTAATTTTATTATTATTTTATCCTTAATTTGTCTAGGTAAATCATTTTATATTTTCGAATGAACTATGTTATTTGTCCGTTTAATAATCAAAAACATTAATTTTATTCTTAATTTACCTAGGTAATTCATCGCAGATCAACAAAAGAGGTTTTATGAAATAAAATGTATTATTCCTTCATCGGCAATTATTTACTTGTAAAACATAGCGCCTCTCTAAACTAGAAGCAGCACACTTACGTCAAAAAGAGCACGGTTGAATATGTATAGAGATTTCAAAATTTAGAGCAGGCAATACATTATGCAGAACACGAATTTCGCGACCGAAACCGTGTTACGTTACAAAATGAAATATATTCAGCAAGAGTAAAGAATGAGCGGCGTAAGAAAAATTGTTCTAGAAGCAATTTGTCTTATTTCTTCTTTTCTTCTCCATATGACAAGAATAAAATAACGCAGGTTGATTTAATATCAAAAAATTTTAAATAATAATTACTCAATAAAAAAAAAAAAAAAATTTTACTTATATATTAAAATAACAATATTATTTATAGAAAAGAATTAGAATTTATTTACTTTTTACAAGATTTTAAATTTAAAAAATAACAAATAAAGAAATATTTCGAATTAAAAACTTAATTTTATATAGAAATAATCATAATTTCGAAAGGAAACAAACAAATAATAAATACTAAATATTATTTACAAATTATTTAAATATAAATGCTAATAAAGAATTATTATCATAAAAAATATATATAAAATACAAAATAACATACACACAACAAATAAATATATAATATATATATATATATATATATATATATATATAAATATATATATATAAAACACTATAAATACCGGCCAACTGTAAGCTTTCTCAAATCTATTCGAAAGAATCGGTTTACTCCACATCCAATAACCAATCTGTCTAAAATTTGTTTGGTTAAAGTTTATTATTCTCATAAAGAATTAACACGGAATTCTTTTAAAAATGCTAGCCACCTTATTTATTCTGAATGAGTTTTCGAAATTGCTTAAACTTCTAACGTTATGTAATATAAATGTAATTAAAGAATAGTTTCTCTAAATAAATTCTCCATACAAACAACATTTCTCTCACACAACACACTATTATATTAATATTTATATATATATATATAATATATATTTTATATTATATATATATATATATATATATATATATATATATATATTTATATATATATGTATATATATAGTATATATATATATATATATATATATATATATATATATATATATATATATATATATATATATTATATATATATATATATATATATATATATATATATTATATATATATATATATATATATATATATATATATATATATATAATATATATATATATTATATATATATATATATATATATATTATATATATATATATATATATATATATATGTCAGGATTTAAATTGTAGATTAATTTTAAAAGATTTTAATTAAGTATTCTTTACTGAGACTGACGCGGCGTGTGGAGTTAGCCACATAAATACGGCTCTCGCACAGTGATCTAGGGCAGAGAGGAGTGTGCACATTCCACAGACAGAGCTGTGGCTACCCGGAGCAGCTAAACCTGCCTTTGTTAAAATTTGGGCGCCAATGTGCGACGCCATTGAAGATGAGTGATGAGTACTGTAGTCTGAGATTTGAATAAAGCTATGAAAATTACGTCAGGACTCTAGTGTCATTTAGTGGGAGCGCGTCATATATATATATATATATATATATGTCTATAATAATATATATTTTTACAAATATATTTTATATATAATATAAAAAAATATATATACATTTTTATACATAAATTACATTTTTTTTTTTTTAACATATAAATTCTATATATCGTATTAGAATAAATATTTATATATATTAATTATTAAAATTACATGTTTTATGTTAACATACGAATTTTTTATACACAAATTCTTGATATAAGAAGAAAAATAAAGTCTTACTTTCTCTTAAAATTACGACTTTTGCTATAAAAAAATTGTTTCCTTAAATATGAAATTACGAATGGTTTTGTCAGAATTAACAATATTACGTCAAAGTTTCTTTGTACTAAATACAATTCGTTTCTATAAAATA
>CM063508.1:17897906-17907906 GCA_032207245.1 Pardosa pseudoannulata
TTACATATATATATGCATATATACATATATATTACATATATATGCATATAAATATATATATATATATATATACATACATATATATATACATATATATATATATATATATATGTGTGTGTGTGTGTGTGTGTGTATATGTGTATATATTTATTTATTTATTTACATGTAGACACATAAACCCACATACACATTTATATAGGTGTAAGTACAATTATATGCATATATGTATATATAATATATATGTAAGATATACATATTTATATATACAAATACGTATTCATGCGTAAACACAGTCATGCACACACACATACATACATACGTATATATATATATATGTATATATATATATATATATATATATATATATATATATATATATATATATATATATATATATATTTATATATATATATATATATATATTTATATATATATATATATATATATATATATATATATATATATATATATATATGTCATGAACAAGTTAACCAGGCAAAAATCAGTAGTAAAACGTAATTTGATGTTAGCCTGCACACGGTGTGTCAAAAAAAATTATAAGAAACTGTAATATTTCACATTAAATAAGAAGTTCTTAATTTTTAGGAGAAAAGGAAAGGAAGGAAAACTACTGGAATTGAAGTGGATTAAAAAATACTGAAAATACCGTACATTTGCAATAATAATTAAAAATATACGATAAGTTGGAAAGCCCTGAAAAACCTACAGGATGATCTTGATCTAGTACAGTTTTAACTTATCAAAAATTATTCAAGTTTTCTCCTGATTAACTGTGCAGAGTTGCGTCTAGATTAATCTAGCCTTTATCGAATGACCAGCATACAGGCAGACTTACATAAGGAAGACTTTCTATTTATAGATAACGTCTAGACGTGCCGAATATTGTGTCTGGATTCATTTCATTTATCTTAAAAGAAAATTGAAAAAATTAAATAAATGGTTGTAACATATGATAATTTTAGTATATTTTCATCTGAAGTTTTACTCTATTGTAACTGACGACTTAAAGTATATATGATTGCTTGTATTACCTCTCTTCAATACACCAAGGTTTTAATTGATATGTATTCCTTTTTTAATCAGATATTTTATTCTCTTTTTAGGTCAGTTGAAAAGAGCCTTTTAAATAACGTACACTGTAACATACTTACTCAGTTAAGTAAGTTATTTTAATAAAAGGTAGATATTCACGAAATATTAATGTAATAGATATTTTAATTGTATTGAAACCCTTTGTCATAAAACCATTCATGTGTACTATAGAAATAATGTAGAAATAGATTCCTCTTTTTATCAATACAAAAAGTTTTTAAGTTTAAAATCCAGCAAATAATAAACATAATTTAAATTAAGAGAAAGCTTTTTAAGAAATGAAAAATTTATATATATGGTCGTAACATCTACTGTTTTTAGTATACTTTCATCTGCAGTTATACTCTATTGTAGTTGATGGCATAAAGTAGATATAATTGCTTCTGTTGCCTCTCTTCAATACACCATGGTTTTAATTTATATTTATTCCTTTATTGAATCAAAACTTTTAGTCTTTTTTCAGATTAGTTGAAAAGAGCCTTTTAAATAACGTACATTGTAACATACTTACTCAGTTCAGTAAACTATTTTAACCCCTTCCGGTAAAATGACGAGTCTAGCTCGTCATTAGTTTTTCATTCCATACCGCACAATGACGAGCTACACTCGTCATGCGACTAAAGTTACTGTCAAATATGTTAATTAATTTAGTTTAAAATTTCTAGTGTACTGAATTTGGCAACACTTTTATCACTTGTGAAAATCACAAGTCACTATTGCATATTGTTTACTTAGAATTTCTTGGTACAAGTCATTGCCAAATTAATGAGTCAGAATAAAAGAAAACCTACTAAGAAATGCCGTGTGTGTTATGAGAATCAAATTAAAAGTGAGACTACTTGGCGGTGTAAACAATTAAGAATGCCTTTGCACTTTATTTTGAAAAGTACCACTGTTATTATGGTCTTAATGTTTGATATTTTCTAATAACTGTTATTCATATTTTATATCTTTGTATATAATTTATTTTATGATCACTATTTTGTTATATTTTAAATGGATATTAAATATTTATCAGTTAATTTATCAGGGGTTAATATATATATAGTTGCTATATATATATATATATTATGTAATATTTATTTATTATATATAACTTATTATTTTATATTATTTTTATAAATAGATTTTTTTTATTTAGTTGTATATATATTTTATTTTTGATATTTTTAGATGATTATATAATTCCTTCTGTTGCCTCTCTTCAATACACCATGGTTTTAATTTACACTCAAGAGCCAAAACATTATGACCACCTCCTACATTTTGCAATGAACGCGCCTGGATGACGTGGAAGGCACGTGATAATGTGGAAGTGGTATTTAACAATGCCCCATGTCACAAGGCTAAAATTGTGTTGGAGTGGTTCCATGCTGAATTCCAGTTAATGTCCTGGCCGCCTATCTCACGACATCTTTCAGCTTTTTAAATTTAATTAATTACTTTTTAATTCAGCATAAAAAATACTGAATTCTTATTCTTCATAAATTTTTCTTTCATTTATAATTAATTATTTTTCTATATTTTAAAATCTGATTGTTTATTAACTTCTGTGATAAAGTACTCTTCTAAAGACATCTTTCAGCTTTTTAAATTTAATTAATTACTTTTTAAATTCAGCATAAAAAATACCTACTCAACAAAAGAAATTAATTTTTTTTTTTCTAAGCATCAATACTTTAAAAGGAATATAATAAAAATAAATTCAAAATTAAAGGAGAACATAATGTATGTTCTCCTTTAATTTTGAATCACAACGTCATAAAAATCTTGTCAGAGAAACCCTTTGTTTAACATTAAGTACTTTGCTAGAGCATTCATAATATATTATTATTTATGTTTTAATAACATAGTCATTACATACAATAAATTTTATGAAATTTATTCCGAAACTTTATTTTTTCTGAAATGTATTCTGAGATGATATATCTAATTAAATTAATAAATTTTTAAGTTGAAATTTTTTAATAAAACTTTTTAAAAATTCCTTATTTGTTTCCACTGTTAGTCCACTTTAATAATAACTCACGATTTTAAATATACTTATAAGATTTAGCAACGTTTGACAAGTTTTACAGGTTGATTATAAAACATGGCAAACAATAGATATAAAAACTCTCAAGTTAAAAATTGTCTGCGTCACATTTTTTACCTATTTTCGGTTCAATCAAATAGACAAAATTATGCAGTTGATTTAGAAGCAAAATACTTTTCTAATAATTCTGTACTTTTTATAAAATGTTTATAGCAGAAAAGTAATTTTTCAGTTTTCAAATTTTCTGCTATACATCTCTAAAGGCTTATAAAAATACAAACAGTGGACTTTTGTATGAACTTTAAAAAAGAAAAAAAATGGTTTAAATGCTATAAATACAGATACAAAGTAGGATATAGTCGTTTTAGTATTTAAAATTAAAGATGTATAGATAAGTATTAATACAAATGATTGTAGAAAAAATATGGTAAAAAAAATTAATACTTTCTTATAGTGTGGAAGAAAATTCAATATTTTTAATTCTGAATTTTATATTATCTATTGACCTTCTAAATATTTTTGTGAAAATAAAATATTCTACACATTCTGGTCTGGTAAAAAAAATAATTAGTACTTTCTTGTAGCGATAGAAAAACCAACACCTTTAATTATAAATTTTATGTTAACTATTCAACTCCTAAATATTAAATTGATTTCTCATTTTTGTACTAAGCTCTCTTTTTCTAATTTTCAATTCCTATGAAATTTGTACTTTGAAGATCTTTCGTTCTGCAATGATTATTGACTCAATCCATAAATCCATCTAACTGAATGCAAAATTGAAATTTTGGACAAGCCGAAAAAATTTACCTCGATGTTAGAACAGATAAAAAAATGAAGCAATAAAATAATAATTAACTTTTTCTAAATTCAAAGCATAAGAGATGTACTGGCGCCACTGACGATTGTAGAAATGTCTAGCAAAAAAATTAATAACTTTTTATGGAGGAAGAAAAATCAATATCTTTAATTATGAATTTTACATTAACTATTAACCTCCTAAATATTCTGGTGAAAGTAAAATATTCCAAATATTCTGATCTGGAGAAAAAATTAGCATTTTTTTGTAGCAGAGGAGAAATAAATATCTTTAATTATGAGTTTTACATTAGTTATTAACCTCTTAAATATTCTGGTGAAAATAAAATAATCTGAATATTCTAGTCTGATGAAAAAATTGGTATTTTTTGTAGCAGAGGACAAATCAATATCTTTATATATGAATTTACATTAACTATTAAATTCTAAATATCCTGGTGAAAGTAAAATATTCCGAAGCAGAAAAATATCATAATATTTAATTATAAATTACATTACATTATATTTAATTATAAATTACATTACATTATATTTAATTATAAAATTACATTACATTACATTATATTTAATTATATATTTTGCATTAATTATTAACCTCCAAATAATCTGGTGAAAGTAAAATGTTCTGAAAATTTCTAATGGGGTGAAAAAATTAGTATTTTTTGTAGCCGAAGAAAATTCAATATCTTTAACTATGAATTTTACATTAACTAATAACCTACTAAATATTCTGGTAAAAGTAAAAATTTTCCTAATATTCTGGTGTGGAGAAAAAAATTAGCATTTTTTGTAGCAGAGGGGAAATCAATATCATTAATCACGAGTTTTACATTAGCTATTATCCTCCTAAATATTCTGGTGAAAATAAAATAATCTGAATATTCTAGTCTGATGAAAAAATTGGTATTTTTTTGTATTAGAAGAAAAATCAATATCTTTATATATGAATTTTACATTAACTATTACCGCCTAAATATCCTGGTAAAGTAAAATATTCCGAAGCAGAAAAATATCATTATATTTAATTATAAATTACATTACATTATATTTAATTATATATTTTGCATTAATTATTAACCTCCAAATAATCTGGTGAAAGTAAAATGTTCTGAAAATTTCTAATGGGGTGAAAAAATTAGTATTTTTTGTAGCCGAAGAAAATTCAATATCTTTAACTATGAATTTTACATTAACTAATAACCTACTAAATATTCTGGTAAAAGTAAAATAGTCTGAATATTCTAGTCTGATGGAAAAAATTAGTATTTTTTTTTTTTTTTTGTAGAAGAGGAAAAATCCATTCTTTAATTATGAATTTTACATTAGCTATTAAGCTCCTAAATATAATAAAAATAAAAAGTAAAATAGTCTGAATATTCTGATCTGATGACAAATTAGTATTTTTTGTAGCAGAGGAAAAATCAATATCTTTAATTATGAATTTTACATTAGCTATTAACCTTCTAAATATTTTGATGTGGTGAAAAAATTAGTATTTTTTGTTGCCGAAGAAAAATCGATATATGAAATTATGAATTTTGCATTAGCTATTAACCTCCTAAATATAAAGGTGAAAGTAAAATAGTCTGAATATTCTGGTCTGATGAAAAAATTAGTATTTTTTCTTTGTTGACGAAGAAAAATCAATAACTGTAATTATGAATTTTATGTTAAATATTGACCTCCTAAATATTGGTTTTATTTCTCAGTCTTGCATTTGAAATTACTACTGACAAGGCTCAAATAAATTATTCTAACTGAATACAAAATTCAAATTTTGGACAAACTCAAAAATTTTACCTACATTGTTAGAATAGATGAAAAAAATGAAGCAATGAAATCATACTTCTCTTTGGCAAGATCCAAAGTCTAAGACATGTACTGGCGCCGCTGATCATCTTCAGACTAAACTTCGGCATGTAAGAAGGCCAAAGTGTAAGATAAACACAATATCATAAAAGAATATTTCGTTCAGTTGCTGCAAATTCTAAAATATTCTTTTATCAATTTTGTAAGTGCAACCGCAGCAATAAATGTGAAAGAGGTTCACTTTTCATTTGGCAGAAGGAAAAAAAGCTATAAAATAAATTAGAACAAGTATTTCCAAACTTTTCCCTCCATAAACCGCTTTAAAAATAACCTTTTTCGTCTATCATTTTACACTTCAGAATGTAGTATACAGCAAATTATAATACCAAAAATTGTACCTAAAATAATTAAAGATAATAAAAATTTAAATTATATGAACAAAAAACTGCAAACAATGGTTTATTTGGTTTGTGTTTTATTATTTTTGTGCCACCTCAACGGCAGAAATAAATGTGAAAGAGTGTGATCTGTGTCAATCGGCAGAAGCAAAACAAAGCTACAAAATTATTAGAATTAGGGTTCCCAAACTTTTTCCTACATAAACCTCTTTAAAATGAATCTCTTCATCGATCAGTTCAGATTTTTCTCTGTAATATACAGCAAGTAATACTACCAAAAAGTGTACACAAAACTATTAAACATAATAATTTAAATAATAATATAAACAAAAAACTATAAATAACAGTTCATTGGATTTGTATACTATTATTATTGAGCCACAGCCACCGCAGCAATAAATGTAAAAATGTTTGACTTGTGTCATTGAGCAGAAGGAAAACAAAGCTATAAAATATATTAAAACTAGGGTTCCCAAGATTTTTCCTACATAAACCGCTTTCAAAAGAATTACCTTCATCTATCATTTCACATTTTTCTCTGTAGTATACAGGAAGTCATACTATCAAAAGTGTACCTAAAACTAGTAAAGATAATAATTTAAATAACCATATAAACAAAAACTATAAACAACGGTTCATTGGATTTGTATTTTATTATTTATGTGCCACCCCAACCTCAGTGAAAGACGTTGATAATAATACGAAGATAAATGTGACGATGATAAATTGACGAAGATAAATGTGAAAGACGTTGACTTGTGTCATTAGACAGAAGGAAAACAAAGCTATAAAATGTATTAAAACTAGGGCTCCCAAGCTTTTTCCTACATAAACCTCTTTAAAAAGATTTTTTTCAACGATCATTTCCCAGTTTTCTCTGTAATATACAGAAAGTCATGCTATTAAAAAGTGTACATAAGACTATTAAACATAATAATTTAAATAATACTATAAACAATAAAACTATAAGCAACAGTTCATTGATTTTGTATTTTATTATTCTTGCGCCACCTCAACCGCAGCAATAAATATGAAGAAGGTTGACTAGTGTCATTGGGTAGAAGCAAATGAAAGCTATAAAATAAATTAGAACAGGGGTTCCCAAAATTTTTCTTACATGAACCACTTTAAAAATTGTTTTTTTCATTCATCAATTCACATTTTTCTTTGTAATATACAGCAAACCACACTATCAGAAAGTGTACATAAGATTATTAAACATAATAATTTATTTAATAATATAAACAAAAAACTATAAACAACAGTTCATTGGATTTGCATTTTATTATTTCTGGCAACTGCAGCAATAAATGTGAAAGAGGTTAACTAGTGTCATTGGACAGAAGCAAATGAAAGCTGTAAAATATATTAGAACAAGGTTCATAAAATTTTTCCTACATAAACCACTTTAAAAACTGTTTTTTTTTCATTCATCAATTCACATTTTTCTTTGTAATATACAGCAAACCATACTATCAGAAAGTGTACATAAGATTATTAAACATAATAATAATATAAACAAAAAACTATAAACAACAGTTCACTGGATTTGTATTTTATTATTCTTGCGCCACCGCAACTACAGCAATTAGAACAAGGGTTACCAAAACTTTTCCTACATTAACCACTTTAAAAACAGTTTTTTTTTCATTCATCAATTCACATTTTTCTTTGTAATATACAGCAAACCACACTATCAGAAAGTGTACATAAGATTATTAAACATAATAATTTATTTAATAATATAAACAAAAAACTATAAACAACAGTTCATTGGATTTGCATTTTATTATTCTTGCGCCACCGCAACCGCAGCAATAAATGTGAAGAAGGTTGACTAGTGTCATTGGGTAGAAGCAAATGAAAGCTATAAAATAAATTAGAACAGGGGTTACCAAAACTTTTCCTACATTAACCACTTTAAAAACAGTTTTTTTTTCATTCATCAATTCACGTGTTTCTTTGTAATATACAGCAAACCATACTATCAGAAAGTGTACATAAGATTATTAAACATAATAATAATATAAACAAAAACTATAAACAACAGTTCACTGGATTTGTATTTTATTATTCTTGCGCCACCGCAACTACAGCAATAAATGTGAAAAGGTTGACTTGTGTCATTGGGCAGAAGCAAAACAAAGCTATAAAATAAATTAGAACAAGGGTTCCCAAACTTTCTCTACATGAACCACTTTAAAAATTGTTTTTTTCATTCATCAATTCACATTTTTCTTTGTAATATACAGCAAACCACACTATCAGAAAGTGTACATAAGATTATTAAACATAATAATTTATTTAATAATATAAACAAAAAACTATAAACAACAGTTCACTGGATTTGTATTTTATTATTCTTGCGCCACCACAACTACAGCAATAAATGTGAAAAGGTTGACTTGTGTCATTGGGCAGAAGCAAAACAAAGCTATAAAATAAATTAGAACAAGGGTTCCCAAACTTTCTCTACATAAACCACTTTAAAAATAATCATCTCCGTCGATCATTTTACAATTCTCAAGGTAATATGCAGCAAATTATAATACCAAAAAGTGTGCCTAAAATAAAGATAATAAAAATTTAAATAATATGGACAAAAAAAAAAGCTGCAAAGAATGGTTCATTAGGTTTGTGTTTTATTATTTTTGAGCCACCATAAATGAAACTATAAATGTGAAAGAATTTGACTTGTGTCCTTGAGCAGAGGCAAAATAAAAGTATAAAATAAATTAGAACAAAGGTAACCAAGCTTTTTCCTCCATAAACTGCTTTAAAAAGAGTTTTTTTTTATCTATCAGTTAACATTATGTTTTAAAAAATTATATTTGAAAACTATTAAATTTTAAGGCATGAGAATTCGGAAATGATAATCATTTTACATTTTTTTTTACATTTATTAGTCGAATGACCCCTTAACTTTCCAGCATTCGCTGCCATATAAAGCGATTTATTAGTGTTCACATTTCGCGGTGTTTGAAGGACGCCGAGCCGTGTCCTTTTTTTATAACGTTCACGGGGCATGTCCCTTTTTTCCATTTTCAAATTTATATAATTTCTGAAATAAATTAAAAACGGAGAAAGTGTCTGTTCACATAAAACATGCCTTTTCATTATAAGAAGTGCCCTTTTTTGACAAGTTCCCCTGCCTCTTTTTAAAAACTATGTGAACACTACAATTGGTTTTAATAATATCTTATAACTGCATTTTTGCTTTCTTACATAAGAATTTATATTTAAACTGGTTTGGCAATTCCTGATAGCATCTATTAGCCATATTGATTCTATTTTTTATTTCAACTTTTATGTCATTACTATTATTTACAATTCTCCCAAAGTATTTAAATTGAGCTACTTGTTAAGCTTCATATTCCTTAGATTTTAACAATTGTCGATTAGTTAATACTAAAATTGTACATAAAACAATTAAACATAATTATCTAAATAATGTTATGAAATAAAAACTAAAAGAAATCATGCATTGGTTTTGTTTTTTGCTTCGCAAATCCTGATAAAATCTATTAGCCATATTGATTCTATTTTTTATTTCAACTTTTATGTCATTACTATTATTTACAATTCTCCCAAAGTATTTAATTGAGCGCGCCGAGGACCCGGCCAGACGGACAGGACGTACCGGCAGCTACTTGTTCAAGCATCATATTTCTTAGATTTTAGTAATTGTTGATTTGTTAATACTAAAATTGTACATAAAACAATTAAACATAATTATTTAATAATGTTATGAAATAAAAACTAAAAGAAATCATGCATTGGGTTTGTTTTTACTTCACAAATCCTGATAGCATCTATTAGCCATATT
>CM063508.1:17912906-17942906 GCA_032207245.1 Pardosa pseudoannulata
ATATAGAGTCTTGACAGTTCACAGTAAAAAAGTTTTAATCTCTAAACGTATGCGCTTGTCAACAGATATTATATTTAGCACAGCAGTATGTATACCATTTTGTTAGTTGTAGGATTACATACTAGGCGATTAAAATATTCACTTAAGCGAATTAAAAATATTCAGTTAGTATTACCATTTTATTGTTGAAATTATGAACATTTTATTATAAGGTAGAGATATTTCTATGCTAAGAGTGAAATGGTGGTTTTAGAATGCATAATTCCTTTTGATCAAATTTTATGTAATCTTGCGAATATTTTTTTAATAACAAGTAATTTTTCTGCCCAATTTTTTTTCCATTTCCGGGTTTCCAAAGAAGTCTCTTTTTACAAGCTGTTTAAAAATATCTGTTTATACAGAAATGTTCTGTAATTTGACAGATATACTCGGAGTGGGTTTTTGCACACATCAAGAGGAACATAACTTGCAATGGAACAAGGAGCCAAAAACCACGTTTAGCACATGTAAATGGCGAAACATGCTTGCAAGTTTTGACGTGTCGCTGAAACAATGATTAGTAGAATGAAAATTACTGAAAGATTTCTTTGATAAATAATTACAAGAGTTGTTGAGAGTCACTTGCTCTAGAGGCATAACATAGTCTATAAGGACGTAACGATGATTCCCAAGCTAGCTTAAAGATAGCGGGTGTAGATATCTTCCGAAGTGATGGCAATCTGCACTATGAGATCCTCCTTCGTACCAACAAGCTTCACAAAAACGAGTGATTTAAGGTGATTAGACTGAAAAAAGACATACGTATTCAGATATACTTATTGAGTATTTCTTTGGTAAATAATTACAAAATATTTTGGGAGTAGCTTCCTCTGGAGACATAACAATGTCTGCAAAGACATAATGATGATTACAGAACTCTAAGATAGCAGGTATGCTTAAAGTGCATCCAGCAGCAATGACAATCTGCGTTATTAGATCCTTCGTGTCAACAGGTGTCACAAAAGCGAAGAATTTAAGGTGATTTATTGAACAAAGTCATACATATTGAGAGTAGAATAATGGGGAGACCAAGTAACGAGACCCGCAAGTCCAATAATAATGAAATACCTGTATAATTTGTATTGTAAAATAGTGCATACTGTGTATTGTGTGATATAGGGTGATACCATATTGCAGACAACATATATCACAGGCGACTTCCGTGTCATAAGGGTGTCAGAAGTCTGCAGAGATAGTCATCTAGTAACATAAATTTTCCCCTCGACTTCTGAGAACTTCTGACATCATTATGACGCAGATGTCACCTGTGACATATTTCAACTGCAATTTGGTAGAACACATAATGTTTTCATGGTTGCATGGAGTAAGTTTCAATGTGTTTTAAAAATCACGGTGAATTTTGATAAATGAAAAAATGATTTGTCTATAAAATTACAGTATTGTACAAAACTTACATTGTATTTTAAGAATTAAAGATAAAAGTAAAAATAAATTATATCTGGTTACTATATTAGAATTAATTAATATATTAGAATTAATTAATTAATGTTCGTTTAGGATTTAACTATTGAGGTAGTTAGAAATCACGTGATTATAAATGTGTGTTTTGGGGGAAATGTGTAATGAATTAATATTTAATTGTTGGTTTTCATTTGTGAGTCTGCAATTGAAGAACAGTGTAAAATATTGTTTGGAAATAGCCTCTTCGCTAATGTAATATTATTCTTTTTAAAATTTTAATGTTTCTGTTGATTGTCGATATGAATTTCTCCCCCATCGTGTCATCGGCGGTAGTAAACCTTTTTGGTTGGCCGTGGGAGTGGTTGCTATAAGCCCGGTAAGGGCAAACAATTCCAACACCTTCGTGTATCTTTTTGAGATTTCCACATACTAAACATGGTTTGTAGGACTCAATGTTTCATCTATTTTTCCGCTTGATGTTTACTAACACAACCCTCTGTTTCTCGAGAGCACCCCGTATATTAGAAGCTTCAATTCAAAAACTTCATAAAAAAATAACTTTAGATAACTAAATGAAAATTTTGTTTCCGATGCATTCGAGAAGTTCTCGGTTGGGAACTGCAGTTGCTCAGTCGCCGAAGGCAACGACCTCTTAGCTGGAAGGTCACGAGTTCGAGATAGCCTAAGGTTCACCATGTTCGTTAAAGATGACTGGGGTACGTAAAATATGTTCGTTGTCACCATGTTCTGAAGGAAGATTTTCTGTCAGTATCATTTCTAGGAAAGTGGGTATGATCTCAATATCATATTTACGGTAACGGCTACCTGGAAAAGAAACCGACATAAAAGATAATAAAAAGCGTATATTTAATGAGTGGGTGATGTAAAGCAGAAATACGAGCTATGTCCTTAACTCGACATTTAATATTTAAATTAAATTTGGCTTTTCGCCAACTTAAGTTTAAGTCTTAGTAAGAAGAAACACAATAGGCATTAAAAAATGAAAGGAGAAGTTATTATGGAATTAATTGCATTTATTAAAAACAGGACATTAAATTGAAATTATGAACATTAAAAATTATAAAATTTAAATTTTAAAAGTTAAAGGAGTAAGAAAATAAAAAATATCACTTATAGTGACAGCGAAAACAAAAATTAGGTTGGACTCAATTCCCGGTTCCTTTTCTTTTCAGGGTGTCGAATGTTCTCCCCTTCCTCCATCTTGTTGCTGGGACGTCAACCGCTAATCTCCAACTGTGTGTAAGTGAAGAGTATATCTTGTGTCTGCAGGTCTGATAAAGGGCTAACAACCGCTGATGGCTGGAAAACTCATCAACAATCCAACAACAGTGGCCTGGCAGCACGGTGGGAAACCGCCAAGTGCAGGACTAAAACATGCCAATGTGTGGAGTGGGGATATGTCATATCATGAAAAGGGCGAATTTATGGAACTATTGCACAGCACTCGACAAGGAGAATGCCAAGTGACGCTCCTGGTACGTGTGAAGTCATCTGATTGAATATCCAGAGCTGCTTATGCGATAAAAAAATAGCTTTTTCGACTCACCAACGTGATAATTGGGGGCATGGCAGGAAAGTTACAAACAGGGTATTTTAATTGAAGCTTATAGAATTAAAATAAACTAAATGGAATGGAATTAAAATTAAGTAAATGGAACGTTATAACACATGTCCTCTAAGTTCTCACAGAATTCCTCTGAGGGGGGAGGGGAGTATGCCAAGCCTGTGGATCTTCTGCTGGGTACCTGTTTCTCAATTACGACGACCCACTTCAGAAATGTCGTTCTTTCACCCCAACGGTGCTCATTAAAAATAAGCAGATAAAAAAGAAAGGCTCGCCTTTTAGCCTTAATATGAGTAATGTATGGCTCAAATCGTGCTTGGTTTGTAAATATGGCATCGGAAACAATAACAACAGGTGTCGGCGACAAATTGACTGATACAGGAAAATTGTGTTGATATAAAATAAGTTGTCATAAAAACAAAACTAGTTCCAGGTTAATGTAATCATAAAATTATAAATGAAATCCATTTACAATTTGATATTAATTAATCACAGTACTAATAAAATTCGTTAATTACTTTACTTTTTATCAATTAGGTACCAATTAATCATATTACTAACTGCAATATTATCTCAATCTTATTAAGTAACTGCAATTTAGAGTAAGAATAGCCATCTTGACTTTTAACTATGGAATTTAGCATTGCCCAAAACTAAGGGAGCTTGATAGGAAAAATCAATTTTACTTATATTACAGCCATGTCATTAACTAAAGACATCCAGAAGTGACTTGTTATCAGGGATAAGAATATACATTACCTCAGTCTCTTTATCTTGAAACAGCTTTCGTTAAGAGTGTTCCTACACAAATAGATGCATATATTAGTTTAAAACCACTTACTTATACTGTTTATAAAAATAGGAAATTGCTCTTAACTTAAACCACTGTTTCGGGACAGTTTTAAGAATAATGGCCATAAATTATGAATTTAATAAGACTACAGCCTCACAAAGTTTAAAACAAAAGGTTATAAAATAACTTAGGTAAAATATATTTCATGAATATTTTACTATCAATATAAAGTTTCTGAGGTTTCTTATATCTTCGTGAAAGCACCTGGATGGTGAGGAGTTTTCTCCAAATTGCATTTATATATAGTGCATTGCATTTCATTAATAGTGAAGAAAGCCAGTATTATTGTTAGAATCAAAGTACTGGTGTAATTCAAACCGTTCATTCAATTACTATATAAAAATCAAGGGGGGGAGGGCATTTTTATGCTAAACATAATATTCTGGATTATAAAAGAAAATGTAATTTGTTCGGCATGTTCCTATACAGCCTAAACGCTATCCATTTCATCGCTTTTATGACAATCTTTTTAGTATTATAGCGAAAATCATTCCCTTCTATTAAGGATGTCGTGGCTCAGGCGGTAAAGCAGCAGACTCTTAAACAGGAGGTTCCGGTTTCGAAAGCAAGCAAGTTGCCTTTAAAAGTTGATTTTAATTTGAATTTACTTTATGTTAATTTAATTTGGTCATGTAAATTTATGTTAATTACAGTTCCTAATTTTCTGCAGGCCTTCAAAGTCTGGAAGGTTCCAAAACTGTATATAAGAAGGGATTCCTTCAGTTGCGGGGAAATAAAATCTTGAGTTGGTCTTGAACGTTTCAATTAATTCACTACGTTCACCTCATCTACGCGACAGTATTGTTATGTCTGCAAGGTAATATTTAAAAAATATATTTTAAAACAAAAAAGTTAATCATTTTATGCCTTGTCATTAAAAAATTATTTATTGCACACTGCATTTTTAATGTTGTTTTAATCTTTTTACAGTTCATTGATTTAATCCTTTCATGAGCAATTTAATTTTTTTTTAATTCTTGGCAGTTTTTCTGTTTTTTTTTTCATAAACAATCTAATGAAAAATCTAATGGAAATTAATTTATTTTATGGAATTTTATGCTTATATTTATATTCTACAAGTGGTAGGGAGCCGCTGCAGCTCAATCGGCAAAGGCAATGCTCTCGAAACTAAGTGGTTGCGGGTTCGGAACCCGAACAGGTCTAAAATCCACGTATGTATGTATCTTTCTGTTTATTATATATATATATATATATATATATATATATATATAATGTGTATGTATATATATATATATATATATATATATATATATGTGTGTGTGTGTGTGTATATATATATATATATGTGTGTATATATATATATATATATATATATATATATATATATAATGTGTATGTATATATATATATATATATATATATATACATATATATTTCTAAAGGAACCGGTGCTCCAGAAACGTTTGTGTTCATCAGAGTTAGACACTTATTAATCTTTAATGAAACACCTTATTTCTAACAGAATATGTTTAATAAACAAATTAAAATGAACTGTGAAGGAAAACAAGGCTGTTTTAATGAGAAAAGTTGACACTTGCTTTGTTCCCTTAAAGCGATAATTATGATGTAATGTATTCTTTCTATGTTATAATGGAATTTTAATTAGATGATGCATTTTTACAGCTGCATAAAGCTTCCGAAAATTTATATTGCTCTTTTCTCTTCAATTACCTCTGCGAGACATAAAAAATATTTTAACTACCAATATACTTCTTTAAAATCATATTCCCGTGTACTGCATAGCAGAAAAAAAATCACTATATGCATGGAGATTGAAAAAAAAATCACTCCATCTCAGCAGTTTTAGGGAAGATTTCCAAGTTAATCTTCAGATATTAACACTAGAATAGCTACGTTCTCTGCCGACCGGAAATAATGAATTGTGGATTGAGATAGATTCGCTCGTTCCGGATCAAAAAGCTTACAAAAAGGATAGTGGTAGGATTAAAGAAAAAGAACCCTAAAGATAAATTAGCCTAACAAATGGCTTGCACTGTATGTTGTGTGAAAGCATAGTCATCTTTCATAGTGACGGTTTACGCTATAAAATAAAGATTTTAAAAATAAATAATAGATATACATGGGTATACGTATTATTTATGATGTTATGAAGCCGAAAGTCATAAGAGATTTTGTGTTTTACATATTTTTTTCCAAAAAAAAGTATACTTGCAAAAAGTTTTTTGGAGAGTTTCATAAACATTTTCATTTTAGAAGGATCCTCAACTAGAAACAAACTGACGAACGCACAAACATCAGCGATTCCCAAATGTCGTAAAATGTATATATGTTACATTTGATTCTAATTTAGAAACAAGCTGAAGAATGCACAAACATTGATGACATCCATGGATCTTAAAATGTACATATGTTACATTTGATCCTAATTTAGAAACAAGCTGAAGAATGCACAAACATCGATGACATCCATGGATCTTAAAATGTACATATGTTACATTTGATCCTAATGTAGAAACAAGCTGAAGAATCCACAAACATCGATGACATCCATGGATCTTAAAATGTACATATGTTACATTTGATCCTAACCTAGAAACAAACTGACGAACATTTGATCCTAATTTAGAAACAAGCTGAAGAATGCACAAACATCGATGACATCCATGTGTCGTAAAATGTACATATGGTACATTTGATCTAACCTAGACACAAACTGACTAACTCACAAACATCATCAACATCCAAATGCCGTAATATGTACATATGATACATTTGATCCTAAGCTAAAAACAAACTAATGAATGCACAAACATCAGTGACATCCATATGTCGTAAAATATACGTACGGTGCATTTCCTCCTAAATTGGGAACAAAATGACGAACGCACAAATATCAGCGACATCCAAATGCAGTAAAATGTACATTTGATACTAAACTAGAAACAAACTGACGATTGTACAACATCAGTGACATCCAAATGTCCTAAAATGTCCATACCGTACATTTACTCCTAAACTAGAAAAGAAACAAACTGACGAACCGAAGAACATCAGCAATAACACACTTCAGTTATAAACAATTATTTATAAATATGGCATTCTACGAATTTTGATTTAAATAAATAAAAAAAATTAAAGCTGAATGAATATTTTAACTATTATTATTTCATTCTAATTATATTTTTTACAATAATAATTGGTTTTTATACTAAAACAGAAGTTATCAGCTTTTCTAGTCCACGGCCTCCTTACAAAAATAATTAAAAAAATAAAAGTCTGATTCTAATTTTTTCTACTCCTAATATAACAAATATTAAAATATTTTACTGTTTTATGTACAACTATCTTTTTTTTTTCGGTTTACCTATTAAGAATTACAAAGTGAAAATTAATTAAAAATGAACATGAAATACAATAAAAATTACTTAATGAAAATTTAAAATTAAGCATGAACTAAATAAGTAAGAAAATACTAATTAAATAAAGGAATAATATTAAGAAAAGTATAATGGATATTTGTCAATTTGTTAATATTATAAAAATTTTATCTATACACAATAATTATTTATGATATAAGTGATTCTTTTAAACTACTTTATTAATTTACTAAATAGGTTAGGTATGCCACCTCCAACCCCCTTCAACTTGCCTTTGAATCCCTACTGTCCTATTGACAGTCACCAGCGCTCTCTAGCGGGAGGGGCCATACAGTCCCCATTATACATACAAACATATATATTTATATATATATATATATATATATATATATATATATATATATATATGTGTGTGTATATATATATAATGTGTATATATATGTATATATATATATATATATACATATATATACATATATATATATATATATGTATATATATATATATACATATTATATGCATATTATAAATATATTTATATATAATATATATATATATATATATATATATATATATTATATATATATATGTAATTACTAAAAATACATATTATATGTATATTATACATATATATACACACAAGTATAAATGCAAAATATATATATATATATATATATATATATATATATATAAATATATCTATATAATTGTGAATATTCAGTAATTTTGCATTTAACAATTTTATGTTTTAGACTGATTTAAATAATTTGAAATAACTAACAGATAAAAACACTGGACATAACAATTTTTAAAATTCTTTATTTTATATTCGTTTCAAATAATATCAAACATTAGTACCTAGGTCATATTCAATTTCACAAATATACATTTTTTTTTTATTATTGACACTTTCCTTTCTTTTATTACACAGTACATATGGGCTTTCTCAACCTCTGTGTCAGGATTATTTACTTTCATTTAATGAAGAAGCCCCTCAAAACATGCTCCTTAAGCTGCTCTAAAATCTACAACAATAATTATTTGATGGGAAAAAGTGATAAAAAAAATTAATTAGACATTCTCTGTTTTTTGTTGATCTTTATAGAGTTACAGTTAAATTACCCGTTCTTTTAATTCTCCATTAGTCTAATGTTGTTTTATCGTATAAATCAGGAAATTATCGTACAGTTTTTCAGAATTATGTCACATAATTTTGAGATTATTTTTCATCGTACAGCGTCCTAAGTTATCGTACATATACGATAATTATCGTATGGTTGGCAACACTGGTCACCAGCTCCCTCTAGCGGGAGGGGGCATACAGTTCCCATTAGATATCTGTGTTATAAACCATAAAAATAATCTGTGAATAAAAATGATTATATTATACCAAAATGATATGCATATATATATATATATATGTATATATAAATAATATTTCATCCGGTCACAATATTATGTAGCCCCTATTGTTTTTACTAGCCCGCGATACTGGGTAAGAAGAAGTCTAATCACCAGCGCCTTCTAGCTGGAGGGGGCATACAGTCCCCATTAGATATCTATGTTATAATGCATAAAAATAATCTACGAATAAAAATGATTATATTATACCAAAATGAGGTGCATATAAATATGTATATATGTAATAATTATTTCATCTAGTCACACTATTATGTATTTTTGTTTACTTGCGGGCATTGGCCAAGAAGAAATAAGCTTGCAGCAATAAAGAACGAAGAAATCGAACCCATGAAGAGAACGGCAAATGTCTAATTAAAACTTTATTTTTAGAGCTGCTAAAACGGACATCTTTACTAGAACTACAGACTAAGGAAAAGACACAAAAAATCATAGCTCGAAATATCAAGAGCGAAGACAGAAAGAATTTTAAGGGACAAGAATACAGAGCGAATTAAATTGTTAAGATCAGAAAAAACGCAATTTAGCGCAACATAAAACGTGTTGAAATAGACAGAAAAATATACATCTATAGGACAACATGTAAATATTTATAAAAAATTTTAATCGAATATAATCTGTTTATATATTTATATAAAAATATTTTATATATATAGAATATATAAAATAAATATTAAATATTTTGTATTATTAATACACACATATATATATAAATATATATATATATATTATATATATATATATATATATATATATATATATAATATATATATTAGATATATTATTATATATACTTTTATATATTATATATATATATATATATAACATTATATATATATATACATATGTATATATATATATATATATATATATATATAATATATACATATATATATATTTATGTATATATACATATATTATACATATACATATTATACACACACACACAAATATATATATAATATATATATATATATATATATATATATTATATATATCTAAAAATATTCCTGTTGGTGATTTTTTTTTATTGCCTTTTTTGAAATATCTCATTTGTTTATTTTTTTTTCTTATTTATGGGCTATGTTAGTTAACATGATAGTTATTGAGAGTCCTGGCCTTGTTAATTAACTTATTTCTACGTTACTGCCTTTTGCAGGAATATATATCTTGTACTCTCCCATTATTTAAAGCGTTCATTAATCAGGAAGCCTTCTGTTCCTTCATTCTGATAATTTCTTTATGCCCGTTCTTAGACAGTTATATGGATTCGCTAATTTTCTTTTGTGCTTATTGAGTTCCATCTCCTTATATAGCTTTGGAGGAAATAATTTAGAAACTTAAATTAATTTCAAAACATAATAAGAGTATTATACCGAAGAATGCTTCACAAATGAGTTGCTTTTATTTGTATAGTGTTGTTCCACAAGTCAAAACATAAAGGTATTATTAATTTTAAGGTATATGCCTTATTTATCTGACCTACATTACACTTTTTCTTCTGTCAAATTAAGATTCTACTCATTTAAAATTATATTAAATCATATTTTTACTAAAAGAGTCTTATACCTCTTTATTCTTTTTATCTAATCACATTCTACCTCTTTATTCTTTAAATTATTCCTCTTTATTATTTCAATTAAGGCTCTTTTTTCTTTCAAGTATAATTTTCTCGCTTATTACAAATAGTTATTTTTATCAAATTGTTTATATTCATTTTGATGACGTTCAAATGTGACAAAAAAATTCAATTACTTAACTTAATATTTAGGAAAAACATTATTTATATTTAATATTAATGTAATCGTGTTAATAAATCTTACTTTACTTGTAAGTTTCTTCACTAATATTTAACATTGTACGGTAAAATATATTTTTTTCACATAATTTTAAGTATTAAAATAGATACTATTTGATTTTACAAATTTAATCTGCTGTTTAAAGAAATAATTGTAGATATATTTTTATCTGGTGCTGCCATCTACTACCACATGAAGAAACTATTGATCTTAGATTATAGACAATATTAACAAAATAGAATTATAAATATGAATATATATAACACATAAAAGTAATAATATATTATTTAGTAATTAATACTACATTTTAATCTAAATATTTGTTAAGATTTTTATTAAAATTTTTTACTAATATTCATTTACCGTTAACATTTATTTGTAAAATATTTTATGAAAATTTATATTTCCAATATCAGATTAAATCAACTAATTAATTTAATTTTATTATAAAATGTCCTAGAATTACTACTTATAATTTTTTTATTCAGTATAGTAGACATTGTTTTAAATTGTTTATACTATTAATAATAAGATATTAAATAACAATAACAATCTTTAAGTAGTATTATTTTTAATATAAACAGATTATGCTTTTGATATCACATGTACAGTTATTCCTCAACTTTTGTTTTTAGAAAAATATTCTGATATTTTCACTTAAATTTACTAAACCAAAATTTTCGAAACTATTTCCTACATTGTACCAATATTAAAAATATTATTAATTTTAGAGATGGCATATTTTATGCATTTTTTCATCAAAAATTATAAAAGCATTACACTAAATAAAGCGATTTTATTGTTTATCATAATGCTCCAAAATTAGAATGAATTATTTCCAAATTAGAACTGTGATTCATTTTCCTTCTCTCTGTCTCTCTCTCTCTCCCCTATAACTATACATGTTTCAGTTAGATTAGTTATTTTGTTGTCCATGTTCCACAAAATCAGTATAAGGAAAATAAAAAAAGTCTACATGAATGTTCCATAAAGTAAGTATTCTTTATCGAAAATTTTTTTTGTGTTAAAGGAAACCATTATAAAAACTAACTTTTTGTAGATTGATAAGTACTGCCATCTAGGGAACAGTATTGCAAATGAAAATAAATTTCACTGTTTATGATTAAATATTTAATATTAACTATTATAAACCTGCTGATGTAAAAAATATGATTTAATTTTTATTTGGCTCTTTGTATCTGAGGAATATTATAGAGTGATGAGAAGAAGTATAATTTTTTTTATTAAAATATATTCATTATCTACTAATTGAAAGTTTTTGATTGTTAAAGAAGAATTTATGATTACTGCTTCATTAATTAATAAACAACATTTTTATAATGAATATTACAGCTATCTGAATTTTATTATAGTTTTAATTACAGACTTTTCAAGAATATTTACTGAATAATTATAAATAAGAGTTAAATTATTTTTAATAAAAAATAATAAAATAAGTCTAAGTTTTATATGTAGATTACAGATGGCGCCAGCTGTTAATCAGGGTTATTTTAGCATATATTGTAGCAAAATAACCATGTTCTTCGCTTGCTTTCATCCAGCTGAAAAATTTACTACTTAATTAATGTATTAGCAGCATAAAACTTTAATAAATTTGCTTAATGTCACTAATTTCTTCCAATCTGTCCAAAAATATTTTGCATTCCTAAAGTTTTGTAAATTCTATCTGAAATAAAAAAAAATTAAACTAGTAAAATAAATAAATAAATAAATAAAAGAATATAATTTAAAATAAATTTTGAAAAATGGCTGTTTGTGACAACTTATGTTCTGATCTGTAAATATTCTATTTTGTTATCACATGTAAGTGTATGTTAAGCACGCTTATCAAGAATATAACTCAGAAAGCAAACAAAACTTAATTACATGGGTGACAAAAAAATAATTCTTCAAAAAATACGAAAAAAAAATCTTGAAAAGAGATATTCTTAAATCTAAAAGTGCCTAGGTTGAACACTAAATACATTTTTTATACACATCGACAGTTCCAAAATTAGGAACAAAGAAGAAACCTCTCAACTGTCTATGGTCTTTATCAAAAAATCAACAGGAGAACAAACACAACTCTACTTTAAAATTAATGTAGAGGTACACAATTTTTCTTCAACATTCAATAAATAATATTGAAAATTTTGATAATAATGACAATTTAGAAACATGCTGTCAAAGTGAACAACTTAAAAAAGTCTAACAGGCCCCCACGACGTCTTGCAGAGGGAATCTTTTAAAGTAATCAACATATTTTGCTGTTTTGATCATAATTTGTTTTTCTTCTTTTCCTGAAAATTCCCGTAAGTTCAAAAACTATTCAGTGTTACGACAAATCCATACCTCAATTTTTTCTTACGTCTTATATGGCGTACGACAAATTCCAAAAATTCTACAAAACATCTTATGTTTGCTTGGCTTTATTCAAAACATCAACAGAAGGAAGACAACTACAGAACTCCACTCTAAAATTAATGCAGAGGAATACAAGTATCCTCTAATGAAAAGTATTAAATATCAACTCCGGGTCACATAGGACACTGGTACGCATTAAAGAACGTTATTGAACAATGTTCCATAAAGTTTTTTCGCAAATAATTGTTCACATAATGCTAATTTGTAATTAATCTTTTTTAAGCTCTTTCTATAAGTTAAGTAAGTTTGTTTTTAATTCAACATATAAAACGAATGACATTTAATTTCACAGATGACAAAATTCAGTATATACAAAGAAAAATTTGAATGGAAAATACCATTATTCCGTTCTGATTCTATCAGGTTTAAAATTAAAACACTTTTTTGTAACATATCGATAATTCCAAGATCAACAGTAAGGAAGAAACTTCTCAACTGGCTGTGGTCTTTTCTACTGAAGGACAACCACAGAACTCTACTCTAAAATCATTGTAAGCGAATACAAGTTTTCTTCAATACTCGATATTTAATAAGATAATCAACTATCCTAGTGTCATAGAGCCCCGGCAAGTATAATTTTTACATTTCTATCAATGACTTTAAAAAGGGTAATTGTCTAAAAGTGAATTGTTCGAAGGGCATATTTGAAATTGAGCAACAGATTTTGATGTTTTATCTGTTGATCTGTTTTTGTTCTTGTCCTGAAAATATTAATAAATTATAAAACATAATAAATTAAATTCATAACCCAAATTTCTTTATCATAATACGGATAATTAAAATGTTATTTTTTTCACATGATTGAACATTCTAATCTTTCACATGAAAGTTATTTCTGAATATCTGTATAAAAAAGTGTAATAGTTGTAGCATATTTGGTCAATTTCATTCATTAGTTCAATAAAATTTCTGTTTTATGTTTCTTGAATCTTCGTGATAATATCTGTTCCAAAGTATTCATATTAACTACAATATCTGTGACGAAACATTACATAAAATTCCAAGCAGAAGAGCAGGAATTCCGAAGACAGGTAAGAACCGGTTTAACTGATTTCTACCCATTCCTATTTGAAAGGGGGTGGGGGACAAACGTATAAGAACGGAGTGTGACCAAATGCCAGATTATTTTTTCGCCTAGAGGGAACGATTAAGAGATTGGAATCCTGTTGCATCGTGTCTATTCTAAGACAATCTGGCATCATCAAAAAATATTTTTTCTGTATTCAAGCCTTTCAAACTTAATGATGCTTAAGAATAATTTTACCAAAAATGTGTTAGCATATTTTGACATTTGCAAAGCAAGTATTTTAGTTTTTTTGGCATAAAATTAGCTCTCTTACTTGACTGCAGTAATATGTTTTATGTGATTGTATGTAAAAGAAACTTCGTATTCAGATTTTCCTCTTTTTGATTTAATCGTTTCCCTTAATTAATAATGACCATGGCATAAAAATTGTATTCTTTCCACATCGTATATCATCGGATAAGTTTTTTTATTTAGTTATTTCTCCTTTTCTCACATCCATGGAGCAATAATTTTAAACTTTGTACTCATCAACCCAAAAGTGATAATAATAGCATTTCTAACTTTTTATTTAATTCTTTAGTAGCGAATAACATATTCCAAAACTCTTCGAAACATCTCTAGTGTACATCAACAACAGACAAGTAACCTGTAAACTGTCTATGGCCTTGTGGTCTCACCATTCGAAGGATGGCAACTCTACTCTAAATTAATGTAAAGATACACAAGATTTCTCCAAGGTTCGATAAGTAATAAGACAATCTAGGATCTGAATTTCACAGATTTTCGGCACCTATAAAAAATTGTACCGAACATTGCTTAATACACGATTTCGACAAACTACAACTTAAGAACATGCCATGAATGCTAAGGGATAAAAAAAAAGACTTCTGTATTGTCCCGAAGGACATCTCTGAAATTAATCAACTTATTTTGCTGTTTTGATCAAAATCTTTTTTTCATCTTTTTCTTGAAAATTCTAGTATGCTCTCAAACCATTCCCTGTCTCTACAATACCATAACTAAATTTTCCCTCAATTCACATACAGCTTACGATAAATTCCAAAATTCTTCAAAACCTATCAAGTGTCCGTTGCTTTATTCAAACATCAACAGAAGCAGGGAATCTGCAGAACTTTATTCTAAAATGAATATAGAGCAAATTAATGTAAAGATACACAACATTTCTCCAAAATTCGATAAGTAATAAGACAATCTAGGATTTGAATTTCACAGATTTTCGGCACCTATAAAGAACTTAACCGAACATTCTTTAATACACGATTTTGACAAACTACAACTTAAGAACATGTCATGAAAGCTAGGGGATAAAAAAAAAACTTGTGTATTGTCTCGAAGGACATCTTTGAAATTAATCAACATATTTTTCCGTTTTGATCAAAATCTTCTTTTTGTCTTTTTCCTGAAAATTCTAGTAAGTTCTCAAAACATTCACGGTCCCTACAATACCATAACTAAAATTTCCCTCAATTCACATACAGCTTAAGGTAAATTTCAAACTTCTTCGAAACCTCTAAAGTGTCCGTTGCTTCATTCAAAACATCAACAGAAGCAGGGCAATTGCAGAATGAATATAGAGGAAATTAATGTAAAAGTACACAATATTTCTCCAAGATTCGATAAGTAATAAGACAATCTAGAATCTGAATTTCACAGATTTCACGTATAAAGAACTCTATCTTATATTGCTTAACACCCGATTTCGACAAACTAAAACTTAAGAACATGCCATGAATGCTAAGGGATAAAAAAAAAGACTTGTGTATTGTCTCGAAGGACATCTTTGAAATTAATCAATATATTTTGCTGTTTTGATCAAAATCTTCTTTTCGTCTTTTTCCTGAAAATTCCAGTAACTTCTCAAAAAATTCAAAAGATGTCTCTACAATACTATAACTAAATTTTCCCTCAATTCATATACAGCTTACGATAAATTCCGAAATTCTCCGAAACCTCACAAGTGTCCTTTGCTTTATTCAAAATATCAACAGAAGCAGGCCAATTGCACAACTCTACTCTAAAATTAATGTAGAGGAATCTAATGTAAAGATACACAAGATTTTTCCAATATTCGATAAGTAATAAAACAATCTAGGTTCCGAATTTCAAGAATTTTCGGCAAGTATAAAGAACTCTATCGAATATTGCTTAATATCAGATTTCGACAAACTACAACTTAAGAACATGCCATGAATGCTAAGCGATAACAAAAAGTCTTATGAATACTCTCGAAGGATATTTTTGAAATGAATCAACAGATTTGCTGTTTTCATCAAAATTTGCTTTTCGTTTTTTTTTCCTGAAAATTCCAGTAACTTCTCAAAACATTAACTGCCCCTACAATACCATAAATAAATTTTCCCTCAGTTCACATACAGCTTACGATAAATTCCAAAATTCTTCGAAACCTCTCAAGTGTCTGTTGCTTTATTCAAAACATCAACAGAAGCAGGGCAATTGCAGAAATCCACTCTAAAATTAAGGCTGAGGAACACAATTTTCCTCAACGAAAAATAATAAGTATCAACCCCAACACTCATAGATCACTGGCACATATAAACAACTCTATCGAACAATGCTTAATTGCCGTTTACGTTAAATGACTGTTCGCGAACATGCCATGACTGCCAACGACTTGTAAAAACAAGTGAATAGGCATCCGCGACGCCCTGTTAATTGGTCCGAAGTGCATCTCGTCCTTATCTGCAATTAATCAACAGATTGTCCTTTGAATTCATATTTAATTTTAGTGTGGCACCTGTAATTAAACACTTTTTTCCAGAAAACAACTAGTAAAAATAACGGAGTTTGATTAAATATGAGTGCGTATATTATTTCAACCATAGTATGCATTAATTTGGAAATGCTTCCACATTGCAATTGTATTTCCGAGTCATACGATTGTAATTCGAGTCACACACAAAATTACTAAAAATTAGCTGCATACTCTTTAATTCAACCATTAAACACTTTTTTTCCAGAAAATAACTAGTAAAAATAACGGAGTTTGATTAAATATGAGTGCGTATATTATTTCAACCATAGTATGCATTATTTTGGAAATGCTTCCACATTGCAATTGTATTTCCGAGTCATACGATTGTAATTCGAGTCACACACAAAATTACTAAAAATTAGCTGCATACTCTTTAATTCAACCATTAAACACTTTTTTTTTCCAGAAAACAACTAGTAAAAATAACGGAGTTTGATTAAATATGAGTGCGTATATTATTTCAACCATAGTATGCATTAATTTGGAAATGCTTCCACATTGCAATTGTATTTCCGAGTCATACGATTGTAATTCGAGTCACACACAAAATTACTAAAAATTAGCTGCATACTCTTTAATTCAACCATTAAACACTTTTTTTCCAGAAAATAACTAGTAAAAATAACGGAGTTTGATTAAATATGAGTGCGTATATTATTTCAACCATAGTATGCATTAATTTGGAAATGCTTCCACATTGCAATTGTATTTCCGAGTCATACGATTGTAATTCGAGTCACACACAAAATTACTAAAAATTAGCTGCATACTCTTTAATTCAACCATTAAACACTTTTTTTCCAGAAAATAACTAGTAAAAATAACGGAGTTTGATTAAATATGAGTGCGTATATTATTTCAACCATAGTATGCATTAATTTGGAAATGCTTCCACATTGCAATTGTATTTCCGAGTCATACGATTGTAATTCGAGTCACACACAAAATTACTAAAAATTAGCTGCATACTCTTTAATTCAACCATTAAACACTTTTTTTCCAGAAAATAACTAGTAAAAATAACGGAGTTTGATTAAATATGAGTGCGTATATTATTTCAACCATAGTATGCATTAATTTGGAAATGCTTCCACATTGCAATTGTATTTCCGAGTCATACGATTGTAATTCGAGTCACACACAAAATTACTAAAAATTAGCTGCATACTCTTTAATTCAACCATTAAACACTTTTTTTCCAGAAAATAACTAGTAAAAATAACGGAGTTTGATTAAATATGAGTGCGTATATTATTTCAACCATAGTATGCATTATTTTGGAAATGCTTCCACATTGCAATTGTATTTCCGAGTCATACGATTGTAATTCGAGTCACACACAGAATTACTAAAAATTAGCTGCATACTCTTTAATTCAACCATTATTTTAAAGTAAAAAAAGATTGAATCAATATAATTAGTAAGTTATTAGTAAAATACAAGCATTGAAAGACAAAAGTTCATCTAATGAATCAAAACATGGAAAAAAAGAGCTTCAATCAAAAGAGAAAATACAATAGGAAGCAAACTGTTATTTAATAGCCATTTTTACGACTAATTTTACTACTAGGGAGTGACTTTGATATACACTGTCTACCAATAAGTGTTTGGACACCTGTGATAGAAAAGAAAAACTAACTTTATTCAAAATCAATAGAGAGGCAATTACAGCGTGAACCCTTTGGGGCAAACTTTCAACAAGTCTTTGTATTACAGATAGTGGTATTGTCTTCCACTCGGCTTGGAGTAGCAATACAAATTCCTTCACCAATTTTGGAAGGGTAGAGCACGGCTGACCTTCCACTTCTTAATCACATAGGCCACTGTCGGTTTTGTGCAATTTAGATCGCTAGATATGTCCCTTAAGGATCGGCCACATTTGTGATATCCGATAATTATACCTTTCTCGAAATCAGAGAGCTCCGAACTGCCCGGCATCTTGCATGCGACTAATGCCGATGCTGTGTCCTATAAGATGTATACCAGCGGAGGCCGTGAAAGTACCCCAGGACCGCAGATATCGTCATTTGCATAGGTGTACAAATACTTATTGGTAGACAGTGTGTACATATCCTGTCTAGGGTTGGGTTGAATAAAATATGATTGAGGTTATTATTTCAACCATAGCCTGCTTTAATTTTTAAATTCTTCCATATTGCAGTTGCAATTGTAGCTTTAGTTTTTATTTTGTTAAATCAGTGGATGAAATATGCAGCATGATTGCATACTTATCCAGAACGTAAAAATTGATTAAATTATTTCGACTGTAGCCAAATATTAATGTAATGAATGAGTTAAAATAAGAATTTAATATAATAAATCCAATATTTCCGGAAAGTATTCTAAAACATATTTTTGTTTCTTGAAAAATTTTAAATCAACATTGTTGGGAAAATTTGTCAAATGTTTTTCAGTGAAAATCTTGTTTTAAATATAATATCTCAAAGATTTCAAACTATATTTTGCTTCCATATTTAGTGTTTGCATTTAAAGAATAATTACTTTATTTTGTTCAAATTCCATGCCTATTAAAATGGAATCAAATACTTCCTTTCGATCTTTTATGAACTCAGTTCATTACATTACGGTATTTAATTACAGTAGTATAGTATTTTATCTTTGAACCTATCAAAGTTTAAATTACTAAAATTCTTAAGGGTTACAAATCAAATTATTCTATTCACAGTTATTTAAGCATTATAATTAAATTGATTACCTTTAAGGTAGATTAGCTTGATGGTGTAGAATTTGATGTTACGGTGAGATAGAGTTTCTACAGCGTACAACTTTTACAAATATTTGTTGGGGATTGAAATTTTGGTGAATGAATTTTAAATTAAATTAAAAGTTGTATAGCCTTTACGTTTCGCAGAATTTGCTTAGAAACTAAATAGTCTGCTAAATATTTAAATATGGCATGACAATAAGAGAAATGCACTGATCATACATTGCCAATTTTATAGTAAAATTCTATATAGGGATTAATTAATTAAAGTAATAATAAATTATAAATAGTAATAAATTAATTAAATATATTAAACATTAGATTTACGGACCGAGCCAATCTCACTGATTAAAAATTTGATCAATATATATATATATATATAAATATATATATATATATATATATATATATATATATATATATATATATATATATATATATATATATGTATATATATATATATATATATGTATATATATTATATGTATGTATATATATATATATATGTATATATATATATATATGTATATATGTATATATATATATATATATATATATATATATATATATATATATATATATATATATATATATATATATATATGTATATATATATATATATATGTATGTATATATATATATATATATGTATATATATATATATATATATATATATATATATATATATATATATATATATATATATATATATATATATATATATATATATATATATATGTATGTATATATATATGTATATATATATATATATATATATATATATGTATATATATATATATATATATATATATATATATATATATATATATGTATGTATATATATATGTATATATATATATATATATATATATATATATATACATATATATATATATATATATATATATATATATATATATATATATGTATATTTATATATATATATATATATATATATATATTATATATATATATATATATATATATATGTATATATATATATATATATATATATATATATGTATATATATATATATATATATATGTATATATATATATATATATATATATATATATATATATATACACATATATATGTATATATATATGTATAAATATATATATATATATATATATATGTATATATATATATATATATATATATATATATATATATATATATATATATATATATATATATATAATATATATATATATATATATATATATATATATATAACTTTAATATTACTTTTCAAAAACATACGTTGGTTTTTAGTTAAGTAATAAAATATATGTAAACTTTCATTCCTCTTCCCCACAGACCCCTTCATTTCGTATTATCAAATGTGGTATACCTATTTTCACGGTTGTGAGCCAAAATTACATGAAATTAAAATGGAGTTGAATAAAATATGATTGCGGATATTATATTAACCATAGCCTGCTTTATTTTCTAAATGCTTCTATATTGCAGATGCAATTGTAGCTTTAGTTTTTATTTTGTTAAATCATTGAATGAAATATGCAGCGTGATTACATACTTATCCAGAACGTAAAAATTAATTAAATTATTTCGACTATAGCCAAATATTAATGTAATGAATGAGTTAAAATAAGAATTTAATATAATAAATCCAATATTTCCCGAAGATATGCCTAAAATATATTTTTGTTTCTTGAAAAATTTTAAATCAACACTGTTTTGATTATTTGTCAAATTCTTTTCAGTTAAAATCTTGTTTTAAATATATCTCAAAGATTTCAAACTATTTTTTATTTCCATATTTAGTGTTTGCATTTAAAGAATAATTACCTTATTTTGTTCAAATTCCCTGCCTATTAAAATGGAATCAAATACTTCCACCTACTTCCTTTCGATCTTTTATGAACTCAGTTGATTACATTATGGTATTTAATTACAGTAGTATAGTATTTTATCTTTGAACCAATCAAAGTTTAAATTACTAAAATTCTTAAGGGTTACAAATCAAATTATTCTATTCACAGTTATTTAAGATTATAATTAAATTGATTACCTCTAAGGTAGATTAGCTTGACGGCGTAGAATTTGATGTTACGGTGAGATAGAGTTTCTACAGCGTACAACTTTTACAAATATTTGTTGGGGGCTTAAATTTTGGTGAATGAATTTTAAATTAAATTAAAAGTTGTGTAGCCTTTCAGTTTCGCAGAATTTGCTTAGGATATAAATAGTCTGTTAAATATTTAAATATGGTATGACAATAAGAGAATCCCATGCTCTGATCATACATTGCCAATTTTATAGTTAAATCCTATTTAGGAATTAACTTATAAATTAATTAAATTAATAATAAATTATAGATAGCAATAAATTAATTAAATATATTTAACGCCAGATTTAAGGTTCGAGCCAATTTGACTCAATAAAAATTTGATCACTATATATATATATATATATATATATATATATATATATATATATATATATATATATATATATATATATATATATATATATATATATATATATATATATATATATATATATATATATATATATATATATGATATATGTATATATATAGTTAAGTAATAAAAAATAAATATATGTAAATTGTCATTCCTCTTCCCCGCAGACCCCTCATTTCGCATTATCAAATGTGGTATACCTATTTTCACGGTTGTGAGCCAATTTGACTCATAGAATGTATATGAAAATAAATAAATATATTAATAAATATAGTATAAAGTAAATATAAAGTATAAAGTATATAAATTATAGTATAAAGTAAATATAAAGAAGTTGAGAACATTTTCATTCCAATGACAGAAATTCATGCTACTGACGCACAGAATAATTGTCAAGTTCAACAATCGTGGAAAAGAAACAGACGTAAATACCATTGTGCTAAATGTACTAGAAATGTTTGGAATAAAATGTGTTTCAAAAACAGATTTTATGTGTAAAAAAATGTTTTCCATGAATTCTTTGATAATAAACATTTTATTTAAATTAATTTGGAACTATTTTCTTTGCAAAAAACTTCAATTTTTCTGTATGAATCAAATTGGCTCACTTCAGTAAAAATAGGTATATGATCAACATTCGTAAATTTAGTGTTAAGGGTTCAAAGGACCTAAGAAATGATAAATTTTGACCAAAAATATAAAATGTTTTTTTTTTTTTACTTAGAGCTAGGTATATATTTTCTACTTAATAGACATGTTTTATATAATTTGATTATTCTATGAGGCTTAAACCTGTTTTTTCCAAACATACTAGTTTTAAAATTTTAAAAGTAATATTATCGACTTTCATGGTTTTGGTATCGAATAGATAACTTTGTATTATTTTAGATACATTAATTTTATTCATTTATTATTCAAAATTTTGGAGTTTCACTATATGGCTGTCATTAAACAGGGTATGATTTTGAAAATAGGAATGTATTTTCTATATTTACATTTAATTTGATACTGTAAAAAGTTGAAAACATTTGCTTATTCAAATAAATCGTTGCTCATTCAAACGATTTTAAATAAATGTCTTATAGTATATAACGTAAATGAAAACTGATACCCAATTTTGATTCTAGATAAATTTTAAATGTTAAATGAAAAACTAAAAGTAAATAATTAGCGCGCTGTGCACTACAGATATTTTTAAGAAATATTGTTGTATACTATTCACATTTGTCGAATGGTCTCGTATTTAAATAAAAAAATTATTTCTAATAGAGTTTTGTACTTTATATATTTTATATTACAGCATTATTCTTCTTGAACACTGCAGCACACGTCAAGACAGTTGTAATAAGTTTTTGCTCCCTTGATCTATTCGGCGTCATGGCTCTCATGTTTGTTACGCCAATTGTATTTGCACACACACAAACATACACATCTTCTTTTTAAATAGTCTTTTAATCCAAACTTTTTTGCCACTTGTAGGTGGTTACTAATTTCAGTATTAATCCATTTTTGTAGGTTATAATAATGGCACACTACATAGTGACAGGTCAATAGTACTACAATAAAGCTTTTAAATTCGTCAATAGCTCCAAATTCGTAATTGTGTTTGCGCACGTGCAAACACACACATCTGCTTTTTAATTAGTTTTTTAATCCAAAGTTGCACTTGTTTGCCACTTGTAGGTGGTTATCAATTTCAGTATTAATGCGCTTTAGTAGGTTACAATAGTGGCACACTACATAGAGAAATGTCAATAGTACTACAATAAAATTTTTAAATTCGTCAATAGCTATAAGTTCGTAGTTGTTCAAAAGCTGTAGCGATGCCTTATTAAATGCGGCAACATTGTATAGTGTAAGTATAACAATATTGTTAAAAACTGATAAATTAAAAAAATGAAATTGAACTTCCCTTGTCAATTTATGCTATATAATATCGATATAGTTAAACATTTCACCTACCTATAGTTAAACTTCATGGTTTTGGTATCGAATAGGTAATTTCGAAATATTTTAGGTGCATTAATTTTATGCATATATTATTCAAAATTTTGAAGTTTCACTATTAATCTTTTATTAAACAGGGTATGATTTTGAAAATAGTAATGTATTTTAAGATTGTATTTTAAGAATGTATTTTAATAGATAAATTTTAAATGCAAACTGAAAAAATAAAAGTATATAGTTAGCACCTTTTGCACTACAGATATTCTTAAGAAAATATTGTTGTACTATTCACATTTGTCAAATGGTCTCATACTAAAATCAAAAAGTCATTTCTAATAGAGTTCTGTACTTTATATATTTCATATTACAACAGTCTTCTTCTTGAACACTATAGTCTATAACCTATGACTGTCTTAATAAGATTTTTCCATCTTGACCTATTCGAGAAAAGTCTCTCCTGTTTGTTACACCAATTGTGTTTTCACACGCACAAACACACGCATCTGCTTTTTAATTGGTCTTTTAATCCAAAGTGACACTTGTTTACCACTTGTAGGTGGTTATCAATTTCAGTATTACTGCGTTTTTGTACTTTACAATAGTGGCACACTACATAGAAAAAGGTCAATAGTACTACAATAAAAATTTTAAATTCGTCAATAGCTATAAGTTCGTAGTTGTGTTTGCGCACGTGCAAACAAACACATCTGCTTTTTAATTAGTTTTTTAATCCAAAGTTGCACTTTTTTGAAATTGCTAGGTAGTTACTAATTTCAGTATTAATCCATTTTGTAGATTACAATAGTTACTACATAGAGAAAGGTCAATAGTACAACAATAAAGATTTCAAATTCGTCAGTAGTTCCAAATTCGTAGTTGTGTTTGCACACACACACACATCTATTTTAATAAGTTTTTGTTTAATCCAAAGTTGCACTTGTTTACTATTGCTAGATGGTTATCAATTTCAGAATTAATGCAGTTTTGTAGGTTATAATAGTGGCACACTACAAAGAGAAAGGTCAATAGTACTACAATAAAGCTTTTAAATTCTTCAATAGCTCCAAATCCGTAATTGTGTTTGCGCACGTGCAAACAAACACATCTGCTTTTTAATTAGTTTTTTAATCCAAAGTTGCACTTGTTTGCCACTTGTAGGTGGTTATCAATTTCAGTATTAATATATTTTTGCAATAGTGGCACACTACATAAAGGTCAATAGCACTACCTGCAATAGAGATTTTAAATTCGTCAACATCTCCAATTTCGTAGTTATTCAAAAACAGTGGAAATGACTTTGTAAATGTGGCAACATTGTATAGCGTAAATAATAACAATATTGTTAAAAACTGATAAATTTAAAAAATGAATTACAGACCCTTATGCAATATAATATTGATATAGTTAAACCTTCCAGCAAGCGTGTTCAGCAATTATATCAATCAACGATGCTTAGTAAATGGGGTAACATTGTATGGTGTAAACATAATATTGTTAAAAAATGATAAGATTAAAAATTAAATTTCAACACCTTATGTCATATAATATCAATATAGTTAAACATTCCAGCAGATTTTTAAATTCGTCAACATCTCCAATTTCGTAGTTATTCAAAAACAGTGGAAATGACTTTGTAAATGTGGCAACATTGTATAGCGTAAATAATAACAATATTGTTAAAAATTGATAAATTTAAAAAATGAATTACAGACCCTTATGCAATATAATATTGATATAGTTAAACCTTCCAGCAAGCGTGTTCAGCAATTATATCAATCAACGATGCTTAGTAAATGGGGTAACATTGTATGGTGTAAACATAATATTGTTAAAAAATGATAAGATTAAAAATTAAATTTCAACACCTTATGCTATATAATATCGATATAGTTAAACATTCCAGCCCATTGTTCAGCAATTATACATGAGTTCACGCACGTCGTATTTGTACGACATCTGCTATTTTGATTTTTTTTTGGTCTGAAAGAATACAGAAATAAATGAATATAGATAGCAGATATGTTAAAAGAAATTTAATATTGTGGCTGAAAAATACTAATAATCTCATATATAAAAGAAAGTTAATTATTTTCAATCGCTTTTATTATTCAGAAAAAAGGAAATTAGGTATTTCATTATAGAAAATTTAGAATCTATTATTCAAAAACTATACTTTAAGATCTAAGATAGTTTAGTATTTATTAAAGTCAAGTACAGATAAGGAAAAAAAGAAAAATACACCCACGTAGGATGAAAAAAATGTCGGTTTAGCATTATTTACTCCGCAGGGAAATTTAGTTCTACGAAACAAGTGAAGAAAATAAATGACTGGTTAAAAAACTAATTTTAGACTAACTTTATTTTTAATGTTTTTATTTCTAAAAGTAATAGAAATAGGTAATCAAATCACGATCACTATCAAATGTAAACGGTTTTTTTATTTTATTTTTCTTCATCAGATAAATCCTGAAGAATGCAGGAGAAATCAGTTGTATATGTATATGCAGTGAACACTGAAAAGATAAAAAAAAAGTGGTATGGACATCCGTATGCATATATAGAGATAAGGGACCAATAAGAATACGGCCCTGCTGCTGGCAACGCCTGTATAAGAGAACAAGTGTCTGTCATAGTTGTTAGATTGGTTACTGTTGCTAGAATGGCAGGCTATTAAGATTTACTTCAGTTTGACCGTGGTGTTATAGTCGGCATTCAAGAATAGGACATAGCATCTCCGAAGTAGAGATGGAATTTGGATTTTCTAGTTCGACCATTTCACGAGTGTACCGGGAATATCGGGAATTCGGAAATACATCAGATCTCCGTCATGGCTTCGGATGGATACAGATAGTGCAAAAAAGGGGCCACTGACGACTGGAAAGAATCATTAAACATGACAGAAGTGAAACCCTTCTGCAAGTTGCTGCAGATTTCATTGCTGGGTAATCAACAATTGTCATCATGCGAACCATTCAATAAAGCATCATCGGTATGAGATGATTTCGGAGCCTTAGGCCTAGTCATGTACCCTTGATGACTGCACGACATAAAGCTTTATGCCTCAGCTTGGACCATCAACACAGGCATTATACTGTTTATAAATGGAAACAAGTTGTTTGGTCTGACGAGCCTCATTCAAATTGTATCTAGCGGATGGACGTATACGGGCTTGGAGACAACATCATGAATCCATGGACTCTCCATATCAACAGGGGACAGTTGGAGCTTGTGAAGGCTCTGTGATGATAAGATGCAGTTGGAGTGATATCAGAATCCTGATCCATCTAGGTATGTCTCTAACAGGTGACACTTACGTAAACATTCTATCTGATCACCTGTACCATTCATGTCCATTGTACATTCCGATAGACTTGTTGAACTCAAGTTGGACAATGCGACACCTCACAAGTCCAGAATTGCTACAGAGAGGCTCCAGGAACAATCTTCTGACTTTAAACACTTCCACTGGTCACCAAACCCCCCGAAATGAACATTATTAAACATACCTGGGATGCCTTGCAACGCGGTGTTCAGAAGAAATTGAGACAAGATCTCCATCACCTCGTGCTATTAGGGATATATGGACAGCCTCGCAGGATTCATGGGGTCAATTTCCTCCAACGTTACTTCAGACATTAGTCGAGACCATGCCGATGTCGTGTCAATTCAATCCCTCTGATGTAATATTTCTGATACTTTTTAAAAATTTAAAAAGAATCGTATGTAATAATTATAGTTTACAGAAGTGAAAAGTAACTATTAATGAAATGATCTTTGTGTTGTTCTAAGTCTGCGCAAAGTGAGTCAGACTTTTTTAAAAATTGCTGAGACAAGCTCTCAATTTTTATATAAAGTAAAAGTTTTAATTCTTTAGAAACAGAGAAAATTAAGCGAAACTAATTAAATAAGTATAGATACCAAATGCTGGAAATCCCATGTATTTTCCATAATACTTAAAAATATATAAAATATAAGACGAAAAATAAGAAAAAAAATCTTTCACTTATAGTTGCTTAAAAGTGATGAGCCCCCTTGAAAAACAATTGATAAAAATGTTTTCCAAATTTTTAGACACTTGGATGTCGCAAATTTTACTAACATGTTACCAAGTCACACAAATTCTGGTTAAATATAGAAATATTCCTGTAAATTTATATTCCAAATTCCATGATGTGGGGAAGGGTTTAAAGGGTAATAGAAATGACTTGAACGATCCACCTGCGATCTGAGAAAAAAAACCTTGTATTAAAAAAAAAAACGAATTCATCGTAAAATTTGAACAGATTGATATGAAAAATTAAATTAGCTACTTCATGCCCAAAGAGGATGAAGTAGCTAATTTAACTTGGGGAATTTAAAATGTAAATGAATAAATATATATTTTAAATTGTGTTCATTTCAAAATTTAAATTAAATTTCAGATTATGTTTAACCAGCAATTTTAATTATTTCAAATATAACTCTTTCTCAAAAGGAATAATATAGTTTGTTTTAATACTTTAAAAATTTATTTGGTGATTTATATTTCCTCATGACTGAAGAAAAGTAATTACATTTCTTGCATGATTATTTAAAGTGAATTAAGTTACCTATTAAAATAAATATATCCAGGCTTGATCTCGCCATATTTAGTCTAAAATATCCGATTGGCTAGAGCACCGCTACTCAGTAACGGATTCGTTAGACTGACTATAGTTTGTTTACGCTATGAGGAGCTATAGAGAAATAGTGAGATTCTTATACCTTTTGTAAAAGTTAGGATAGATTAATTCAGTAAAGCATAATGTCTTGTTGCAAATAGCTATATGAGACACATTATTAGACTGACTATAGTTTGTTTACACTATGAGGGGCTATAGAGAAACAGTGAGATTCTTATATCTTTTATAAAAGTTAGGATAGATTAATTCAGTACTATATAATGTCTTGCTGAAAATAGCTATATGAGATACATTATTAGACTGACTATAATTTGTTTACGCTATGAGGAGATATAGAGAAACAGTGAGACTTTTATATCTTTTATAAAATTTAGGATAGATTAAATCAGTACTATATAATGTCTTGCTGAAAATAGCTACATGAAACAACACATTATTAGATGGACTATAGCTTGCTTACGCTATGAGGGGTTGTAGAGAAATTCTTACATCTTTTATAAAAGTTAGGAGAGATTAATTCAATACTATATAATGTCTTGCTGCAAATAGCTATATGAGACACATTATTAAACTGACTATAGTTTGTTTACATTATGAGGATCTATAGAGTTTATATATTTTATAAAAGTTAGGGTAGATTAATTCCGTACGATACAATGTATTGTTGCAAATAGCTATATGAGACACATTATTAGACTGACTATAGTTTGTTTATTCTATGAGGGGCTGTAGAGAAACTGTGATATTCTTATATCTTTTATAAAAGTTAGGATAAATTAAATCAGTACATAAAATCTGTTGCTTCAAATAGCTATATGAAACACATTAAAAAATTAAATTTAATGAAATTCCCTAGATTTATAATCAAACGTACATTTAAAATAGTTTCCTAATTAAATATTATATTAAATAATATGTTCTCTGTTAACCATTACAGTCTTTTTTATATTTTTCAATACCACGAGCCCACATATAGCGTGATGCATGTATACGTTAGTGATAAACAATTCCCTTATTCGTGATAAATATGCTATTTGCGAATAAAGATTTGAATATCCAATTTCTTCCCACACTATCGTAATAGAATTTGTTAGAAAAAGCGTAGGAGTACAAACAATTTTCCTCTCTGTTTTATATGGGAAGTAACATTTTATTTCAGACACTGTGCTATATGGAATTATCTAGAAATGATAGACGGTATAAGAATATTTTGGCAGTGACATTTCACATTTTTAAAAATATACTGAAAAAAAAGGGAAGTAATATAATTGTCTAAGTCTGGCTGTCTAACTATCATATTATGATCGGGAAATCTTTTTAACTTGTAGAAAAATTATCCAGCTGGATTGAAAAAAAATACTTTTCAATTTTTTTTGTTTATGATTATAATGAAAATCTATAGTATTTAAAATACTATATGTAATGTAATAATAGCCTAAGTCATCTGTATATGTCCTCGAATTTATGAAGCGGTTGGACGTGGTATGGATAG